>CAWUFW010013145.1:0-494269 GCA_963921515.1 Calotriton arnoldi
TTATCGCTGCAATTTGTCTCCCTTCACTGGCTCCTCACCCGCCCCCTTCACTCTTTCCCTCTCTCCCTCCCACCGTCTCCTCCCTGAGATTGGTGCAACAGACGTAAGTCAACATCGGCATAACTCATCACCACAACATCACTCAGCACCACCTATGTATCATTCAGCATCACATAAGCATCACCTCTGCATCACCTCGGAACAAGCGCACCACCACTTCAGCATCACCTCAATATCATTCCGGATCACCTGATCATCACCTCCGCCACTACTCACAACCACCTCAGCATCACTACACACCACTTCAGTTTGGCATAAAAATTTGACATCTATTAATTCTCCACAAATAACTCTCCACTACTCCTATCTAATTAAAATACTATTTCACAACATCCACCCTCCCGTTGTTTATATCCCACACCTAACAATAAAAACTATAACAAAAATTAATTACAACAAGCAAGGAAAAATTGACAGCATTGCATAAACAAATAAACTAGAACACATTTTTTGTATTAATTTTGGTTTTTAGTATAATACTTCAGTTTTATATAATGTTTTTTTCGGTTAGATATAAGGTGACAGAAATAGTTATAACACTTTTTTTATTATAACTTATAAATTTTCAACATGCTGCACAACATTCACAATGCTCTACAACACATATTAAAAACGTTAACAAAGCCAATAGCTCTGTCTAAACACGTATAACGCCCCAAAGGCGAGACCTATTGGCTATGCCAATGCTTGTTTACCTAGCCATGTTACAGGGTGCAGTACCATATGTGGCCAAAAGCGGTCCCAGGGGACCTCTTTTGGCCACTTATGGTACTGCACCCTGCAGAAGTTAATATAAATCCACCCTACCCATAATGCATTACATGCAAGACAGTACCACAAGTACATTCAACTAGCTATGTCCATATATAAAATGAGTAGCTTTGAAATGTGACAAAATAATTATTATATGAATTCCGAATTAGGTTCTACTCTATGTGGAGCTGATGATGGGAAATTAATAGAAGGTCTCATATAAATGTGAGATGTGCTAGTGAGTAAAGTAACCACTGCCAGCATTACAGTTGATATAGTTTGTTTTCTGTCTATAAATTCTTTAAGAAAGCAGTGCTCTGAGGCTTATTGTTTCTCGGCCTTTTGATTAAGATCAAGTGTAGTATCTGTTCTTATCAGTTTGAAAGTGCAATTTTTGCGCAAGTAAAATTTGATTTTCAGTAACTTTGACTTATGAAGTGAATAAATTTGCTTTATGCAATTTTTTGCGACGGCCTGATGAGATTTTAATTGAGCCGGAGGAGTGGCACCAGCGTGCTGTCTGTTTGTTCCCTAAAGACCTGTGGTCAGCTTTAGAGCACTGGTAACGTTGCGCTCCCTACAACTCTCTCTTACCTGGCGTTTGGGTGGACTAATGCTGGAGGCTTAAAACACCTCCTAACACCTTTCACAGGCCTGTACAGCACCCAGACCTCTGGCAAGGGGATACACCTATAACCCTGCCTTAGCTCTAGGGAGTGACTGGACAGTGTTTCTTGCACTGCAGACTATTGTGGTCTGCTGGGAGACACCCCAGGTACCCAGGCGTAGGATCCAAGGTAAAACGGTAAACCGGCGGTAACCCCCAAAAATTACCGGTAATCCCCAAAACCCCCCAAAAGCAGGAAAACATGGACACTGGAGCCCAAGTGGCCATCTCAAATGGCATCCCCCCACCGGACGCCCAGAAACCCAACACCCGCCCCCTGGGGAGGGCAGCAAGGCAGCAGGTAAGGCTGCCCCTGCAGAACCAAGCACCAGCGCTGGGAAGGCTGGTGCCCCGAAGGCCTCAGGGCCAAAGGCAGGTGCACCTGGAAACCCCAGTGCTGCCAAACCAGGGAGCGGAGGTAAGGGTGAGGTAGGGACCAGGCAAGGGACAGCCCCAGAACCCTTCAATGGGTACAATGTCTTCCACCGGCACGCCCAGGTCATGCGGTGGGAGGTAAAAGACAAGGAAGAGCCCAGACTGGACAGGGACTTGTTCTTGAACAAGGTCCTCAAACCAGCAGGGGTCCCCGTGGTGGAGGTGCTGAGCTGCCAGGCGTCCGCATCAGGCATGATTTTCCTCCTCAGCTTCATCACCCAGGCCCTTTTCAGGAAGTACTGGGATTTCTTCCAGGGGAAGAAGAAGGAGACACCCTACAGCACCTTCAGCCTGATGACAGGACTGACACCGGCGACCACGGAGAAGAGGGTAACGGTTGAAATGACCAACCCCCCACATCCCAGACAGAGACATCGCGTCGCTTCTCCAGAGGTACGGCACCATCATGAACGGACCCACCAAGGTCAGAGACGTTAACGGAGTGTGGAACACGACCTGGTGAGCAACCATCAACCTCCACAAAGACCCTGCAGGAAGAGACGGAATGAAACACCCACCGGCAAGCTTCTACCTAGGAGCCGATGAGTGGAGGATCAGATACTCGGGACAACCTTTCACCTGCAGAAAGTGCGAGGCCGTGGGCCATTTTGGAAAAGACTGCCCGAAGAGGTTCTGCAGGATCTGCAAGCGGAGCGGGCACGACACGACCCAGTGCACCGGCAAGAAGATGTGCAACTTCTGTGGAGGAGAAGGCCACACCTACTACCAGTGCCCCAAATCGGACAAGCCAAAAACCTATGCAGCGGCAGCGGGAGGCATACCAACCCCGAGGAACATCAGACCAACGATGGACCCTGTCGCCAACGTCAAGGTGAACCACATCCTGAAGGCTGCAAGGAAAGAAGCGGACAAGACACCGGAGCCAACCAGGAAGGTCGAACAGAAGGTACCAGCCCTGAAAGTGACACCACCCCAAGGACCAGGCCCAGCACCAGCCCAAGGGGAACCCGCCGCGGAACCCACTACAGCGGAGGCACCACCACCCCCGATGGAGGAGGAACAAGCGACGGGAACCCAGCACCCCATGGAGACCCTGTGGAAAGAGCACCAGAAGCCCAGCCGACGGAGAACCAGAGGGACCAGGACCCAAAGCCAGCAGCAGGAGCCGAGACAGGAGGGGAGGAGAAGGCCCCAGCCAAGGCAAAGGGCAAGAAGATTAAGAAGAACAAGAAGAACAAGAGCAAGAAGTCCCAGCCAGAAGACAACGGCGACAGCAGCGATGAGGAAAAGCCGGAGGAATGATCCAAGGTCAAGTCGCAGCTGCTGCGGGACAAAGGGAAGAAGGAGAAGGAAGAGAAAGAGGAAATGAGGAGGCAGACCAGGTCAGGAGGAGGTACAGGAATCACACCAAACCCAACCACCACCAAGGCCGGCCCGACACCACCAAGGGAGAGACAGGAGGCCCGGAACACCAGGAAAAGAGGGCTGCTCAGGAAGGATGACTTCTACTCCCGGAAAAAGATCACCAAAGCCCAGGAACACCAGGAACCAGAGGGGGACTACATCACAGTGGACACTGGGACAGATGACAGCGAAATGGAGGAGGACGGTGACCCCTCGACCGACCCCGTAGAAGCTGTCAGACGACCTGAAGAGGCTGCACCAGATAGTCAGTGAAGCACCAGACGCTGGAGCAGAGGAGGAAGACGAAGACGAAGTGGGACAAGACGAGTGGTTCGAAGTCCCAGAAGCCACAGTGGAGAATTCCATCGAGATTCCAGAGACATCAGCACCAGTGACAGAGGGCCTACAGGCGGTTCAGCACCCAGTGGTCTAGTAAACCCCCACAGGCAGGTTCAGAAACCGGACACCGACTGCTAGTGCTGAGACAATGGATATATCATTGTTCACCCTAAACGTCAGGAGTGTGAAGGATCAGGTTAGGCGGGTTGGCACGTTGCGCTTCCTGGCCGCTCAGAACCGAGATATCTGCTTTCTGCAGGAATGCGGGATTCCGTACGCCCAGTCGTACAGCCAGCTTGAACGGCAATGGACGCACGGGCCATCTTTTTGGTCTGGAGGTAACGATTTCAAATCATCTGGAGTGGCCATTCTAATCAAGGGGAAGCAGTTCACCGTGGACAAGGTCACCGAGCAGGTCAACGGCAGAGTGCTGGTTGTGGACGGCTCGTGGGCCAGTGAGCCCGTTAGGCTCATAAATGTCTATGCCTCCCCAGAGAAGAATGAGCGACTCAAGATGTTCAGGGTGCTCAGGATGCAACTCGTGACCTCCAGGACCATTTTGATGGGTGGTGATTTCAACTGCATAGTAGAACTGGATGGACGCACTGGGTCAGGCTCTGCAGGGATGGTTGTGACGTCCAGGCTGTTGGTGGAGATGATAGGTGAGGCGTCCCTCCAGGATGTCATTGGGAGCATGGGGCCGAATGCCAGGAATTTCTCCTGGAGTAGGCCGGTCGGATCTGTGCGTTCACGGATCGACAACAGTAAAGCCTGGGCGAAGCTCCATGGTTGCCGTCCACTTCTCTGACCACAGAGCAGTCAGTTTCGAGGGGAACTTACAGGGAAGTTCCCCTCTGGCCCAGGATCGTGGAAGCTGAACTGCTCTTTGTTGGAAAATGAGGAGTTAGTGGCGAACCTCAGAACCGTGTATGTAGAGTGGAGGGACATGAAGGACCTCTTTCACTCCACCAGCGAGTGGTCGGAATGGGTGAAGGACAGGTTCCGGAGCTTCTTCCAGGATGCAAGCAGAGCTGCTGCATGGGAAAAGAAGAGGTCGTTCAGGAGCCTGTAGAGCAAACTGCAGCAACTGTACAAACTCGAGCTCAGGGTATGGGACGTGGATGACGACTTGGAAGAAACCAGAAAAGGGCTCACAGAGCACTTTAGGGAAGAATCCAAGAAAATCATCTTCCGGACCAGAACCGAGAACCTCGAGAGAGACGAGAAATGCAACTCGTTCTTTAAGAAACTTCACTCGGCCCACACACTGCTGGTAGAGCTTCAGGACTCGGAGGGCAACCTCCAAAGTGAGAAAGAGGAAGTCATGAGAGTCGTAACCGACTTTTACAGCGACCTCTACTCACCGAAGTTGTCAGAGAGAGCCCAGGTGGATAGTTTCCTGGAGGGCATCTCAAAGACACTGGGTCCGGAAGAGAGAGAGGGCCTGAATGCGCCCTTCACCCTGGAAGAGCTTCCCTTGGCCGCCACGACCTCCAAGAGAGGCAAGACACCCGGGAATGATGGTCTCCCAGTGGAACTTTATGTTGAACTGTGGGACCTGATCGGGCCAGACTTGCTGGACCTCTACGAGGAAATGGTGGGCAAGGGCAGCATGCTGCAGTCCCTGAGAGAGGGTATGATAACACTCTTGTACAAACAGAAGGGAGGGAGAGAAGCCCTCAAGAACTGGAGGCCCATCTCTCTCCTCAATGTGGACTACAAGATTCTCGCGAAGGTGATGGCCAATCGTCTAAAGAAAGTGATAGCGAAGATAAATCACCCTGACCAGTCCTGTGGGATACCGGGTCCGCAAATCGCGGCCAGCCTGGCCCTGGTCGGGGACACGATCGAGTAAGTCAAGGGCTGCAAGGTCCCGACGGCCTTGGTCAGCCTGGACCAGTAAAAGGCGTTCGACCGCGTTTCCCATGAGTACATGGACCGGACACTCAGAGCACTGGGACTGGGAGACTTCTTCTGTGACGTGGTGACCACAATGTATAGAGACATCTCCAGCACGGCATTGGTAAATGGCTGGAGAATCGACCTGTTCCCCGTCCTGTCAGGGGTGAGGCAGGGCTGCCCGCTTTCCCCCCTCCTGTTCATCTGCGTGATTGAGCTCCTTGCCAAACGCATCCGGCAGAACAAGAACATCAGAGGAGTGAAGGCACCAGGAAGCAGGGGACAAGGCAAAGTGAAGTGCTCCCTCTATATGGACGACGTCTCAGTCTTCTGCGCGGACGGACCATCTGTGAAAGAGCTGGAGAGGACTTGTATCGAGTTTGGGAAAGCATCAGGAGCAAAGATCAACAGCGCCAAGTCGGAAACCCTACTCTTCGGACACTGGACCCCCACCCGAGACCCACTGCCATTCCCCATCAAGCAGGACTTCCTGAAGATCCTTGGAGTCTGGTTCGGCGGAGACGGTGCAGCGGAGAAGACATGGGAGAAAGACTGGCGAAGACGAGGCAGAAGCTGGGACTCTGGAGGTTCCGGAAGCTGACGATCAAAGGGAGGTCTATGGTCCTGCGGAACGAGACCCTGCCAGTGCTCCAGTACGTCGCTCAAGTGTGGCCTGTGCAGTCCAGAACGGCCAAGGCCATCACGAGAATGATCTTCTACTTCATCTGGAGCTTGAAGATGGACAGAGGGAAGAGGGCGGTGATGTTCAAGGCCCACGACAAGGGAGGCAAGGGAGTGCCGGACATCGCCACCATCCTGAGGGGAATCTTCGTGTGCCACTGCGTCACCCTGAAGACCGAAGATGAGAGCCATGTCGGCTTTCTGATGGCACGCTCCTTCCTGTTGCCAACGTGGAGGTGCCTTGGATGGGCAGAGTGGGTGAGCATCGTCCCGTACAACTGGGAGACTCTGTGGTTCTACAAGGAAGTGGAGAAGTTCGTGAAGGAGTTTGGTTGGAGGCTGCTGCCCCTGCCACATGGACTCCGAAGCTTGTCCAACACCAGATACATGCAAGGGACATCAGCGAGCCGATCGGCGCCCTCCCCAAAGCCACAGCGGACCAAGTGTGGGGAAACGTCGCATCCAAGCGCCTGACGAACCAGCACAAAGACATCGCTTGGATGGCCATCCAAGGAGGACTTCCCGTGAGAGCCTACATGCACGCAAGAGGACTCAACCGATACAAGTCCTGTCCAAGAGGGTGCACCGTGGACGAGATGACATACCATCTCTTCTGGGAATGCACTTATGCACAGGACCTGCTGAAGGCCCTAGGCACGGACCTTAGGGCCTGGATCCCTATTTCATGCATCACCGCGGACTCTGTGATGTATGGTTTGTTAAAAAAAAAAATGCAAAACACACAAGATGATGGACGGAATGCTGCACATTGGCAAACATTCACCCTCAGTCACAGATCTGGGTTTAATCCATTGTTATTTTGCTTCACCACACCACCCCAGTTCAGACATAGCCATATGCAAATCAGTCTTGACCCTGTGCCTCATGGGAACAGTCCAGACCGAACTGCCAAGCCATGTCTTCCCTGGACCGGAATCAAGCATCCTAGGACAGGTTTCAGGCTATCAGCCTTCATCAGCCAGGATAGCTTGACTCCAGTGGCGTAGTGAGCACGGGACCCACGTCTGGGCATACCCTTCCCACTTAGGGCGAAAAGCAAAACACACAAGATGATGGACGGAATGCTGCACATTGGCAAACATTCACCCCCAGTCACAGATCTGGGTTTAATCCATCGTTATTTTGCTTCACCACGCCACCCCAGTTCAGACATAGCCATATGCAAATCAGTCTTGACCCTGTGCCTCATGGGTACAGTCCAGACCGAACTGCCAAGCCATGTCTTCCCTGGACCGGAATCAAGCATCCTAGGACCGGTTTCAGGCTATCAGCCTTCATCAGCCAGGATAGCTTGACTCCAGTGGCGTAGTGAGCACGGGACCCACGTCTGGGCATACCCTTCCCACTTAGGGCAAAATGCAAAACACACAAGATGATGGACGGAATGCTGCACATTGGCAAACATTCACCCCCAGTCACAGACCTGGGTTTAATCCATCGTTATTTTGCTTCACCACGCCACCCCAGTTCAGACATAGCCATATGCAAATCAGTTTTGACCCTGTGCCTCATGGGAACAGTCCAGACCGAACTGCCAAGCCATGTCTTCCCTGGACCGGAATCAAGCATCCTAGGACTGGTTTCAGGCTATCAGCCTTCATCAGCCAGGATAGCTTGACTCCAGTGGCGTAGTGAGCACGGGACCCACGTCTGGGCATACCCTTCCCACTTAGGGCGAAATGCAAAACACACAAGATGATGGATGGAATGCTGCACATTGGCAAACATTCACCCCCAATCACAGATCTGGGTTTAATCCATCGTTATTTTGCTTCACCACGCCACCCCAGTTCAGACATAGCCATATGCAAATCAGTCTTGACCCTGTGCCTCATGGAAACAGTCCAGACCGAACTGCCAGGCCATGTCTTCCCTGGACCGGAATGAAGCATACTAGGACCGGTTTCAGGCTATCAGCCTTCATCAGCCAGGATAGCTTGACTCCAGTGGCGTAGTGAGCACGGGACCCACGTCTGAGCATACCCTTCCCACTTAGGGCGAAATGCAAAACACACAAGATGATGGACGGAATGCTGCACATTGGCAAACATTCACCCCCAGTCACAGATCTGGGTTTAATCCATCGTTATTTTGCTTCACCACGCCACCCCAGTTCAGACATAGCCATATGCAAATCAGTCTTGACCCTGTGCCTCATGGGAACAGTCCAGACCGAACTGCCAAGCCATGTCTTCCCTGGACCGGAATCAAGCATCCTAGGACCGGTTTCAGGCTATCAGCCAGGATAGCTTGACTCCAGTGGCGTAGTGAGCACGGGACCCACATCTGGGCATACCCTTCCCACTTAGGGCGAAATGCAAAACACACAAGATGATGGGCGGAATGCTGCACATTGGCAAACATTCACCCCCAGTCACAGATCTGGGTTTAATCCATCATTATTTTGCTTCACCACGCCACCCCAGTTCAGACATAGCCATGTGCAAATCAGTCTTGACCCTGTGCCTCATGGGAACAGTCCAGACCGAACTGCCAAGCCACGTCTTCCCTGGACCGGAATCAAGCATCCTAGGACCGGTTTCAGGCTATCAGACTTCACCAGCCAGGATAGCTTAAATCCAATGGCGTAGTGAGCACGGGACCCACGTCTGGGCATACCCTTCCCACTTAGGGCGAAATGCAAAACACACAAGATGATGGACGGAATGCTGCACATTGGCAAACATTCACCCCCAGTCACAGATCTGGGTTTAATCCATCGTTATTTTGCTTCACCACGCCACCCCAGTTCAGACATAGCCATATGCAAATCAGTCTTGACCCTGTGCCTCATGGGAACAGTCCAGACCGAACTGCCAAGCCATGTCTTTCCTGGACCGGAATCAAGCATCCTAGGACCAGTTTCAGGCTATCAGCCTTCATCAGCCAGGATAGCTTGACTCCAGTGGCGTAGTGAGCACGGGACCCACGTCTGGGCATACCCTTCCCACTTAGGGCGAAATGCAAAACACACAAGATGATGGACGGAATGCTGCACATTGGCAAACATTCACCCCCAGTCACAGATCTGGGTTTAATCCATCGTTATTTTGCTTCACCACGCCACCCCAGTTCAGACATAGCCATATGCAAATCAGTCTTGACCCTGTGCCTCATGGGAACAGTCCAGACCGAACTGCCAAGCCATGTCTTCCCTGGACCGGAATCAAGCATCCTAGGACCGGTTTCAGGCTATCAGCCTTCATCAGCCAGGATAGCTTGACTCCAGTGGCGTAGTGAGCACGGGACCCACGTCTGGGCATACCCTTCCCACTTAGAGCGAAAAGCAAAACACACAAGATGATGGACGGAATGCTGCACATTGGCAAACATTCACCCCCAGTCACAGATCTGGGTTTAATCCATCGTTATTTTGCTTCACCACGCCACCCCAGTTCAGACATAGCCATATGCAAATCAGTCTTGACCCTGTGCCTCATGGGTACAGTCCAGACCGAACTGCCAAGCCATGTCTTCCCTGGACCGGAATCAAGCATCCTAGGACCGGTTTCAGGCTATCAGCCTTCATCAGCCAGGATAGCTTGACTCCAGTGGCGTAGTGAGCACGGGACCCACGTCTGGGCATACCCTTCCCACTTAGGGCAAAATGCAAAACACACAAGATGATGGACGGAATGCTGCACATTGGCAAACATTCACCCCCAGTCACAGATCTGGGTTTAATCCATCGTTATTTTGCTTCACCACGCCACCCCAGTTCAGACATAGCCATATGCAAATCAGTCTTGACCCTGTGCCTCATGGGAACAGTCCAGACCGAACTGCCAAGCCATGTCTTCCCTGGACCGGAATCAAGCATCCTAGGACTTGTTTCAGGCTATCAGCCTTCATCAGCCAGGATAGCTTGACTCCAGTGGCGTAGTGAGCACGGGACCCACGTCTGGGCATACCCTTCCCACTTAGGGCGAAAGGCAAAACACACAAGATGATGGACGGAATGCTGCACATTGGCAAACATTCACCCCCAGTCACAGATCTGGGTTTAATCCATCGTTGTTTTGATTGCATATGGCTGGGTTCAAACTGGAATGGCATGGTGAGCAAAAAAACGATGGATTTAGGCCCAGATCTCTGTACTGGGGTGAATGTATGACATTGTTCTGCATTCTGTCCATCAATTGTTGTTTTTGCATTTGTCACCCCGAGTGGGACGGGTATGCCCAGACGTGGGTCCCGTGTTCTCCATGCCACTGGAATCAAGCTATCCTGGCTGAAGAGGGGTGAAACCCCGAAACCGGTCCTAGGATGCTTGTTTCCAGTCCAGGGAGGACCTGGCCTGGCAGTTCGGGCTGGACTGTTCCCATTGGGCACAGGGTCAAGACTGATTTGCATATGGCTGGGTTCAAACTGGAATTGCATGGTGAGCAAAAAACTATGGATTTAGGCCCAGATCTCTGTACTGGGGTGAATGTATGACATTGTTCTGCATTCTGTCCATCAATTGTTGTTTTTGCATGTATGGTTTGTTCCCAGGGACACATGCACTAGGTGATCTCCAGGGCTGCTGGAGGCTCCTGTGCTGTTTTAAAGATGTTCTTCTGTTTTCCAGAAACCGCCTGGTAGTAGGGAAGAAGGAGACATCAACCCTGGTGTACCGTAAGATGATCCACAGTCTTCTGCGTGACTATGCTGCACTGGACGGATCAGATGATGACGAAGACGACGACTGAGGACCCAAAGGGGTCCCCTTGTACCCTTACACCGGGGGGAATCCCTGGAGGGACCACTAACCTGTTTTTGTCTTTAACCCAGGAACCAGTTGGCGACAGGGGAGAGGAGAAGGCGGATGAAGACAGGTAGAGTAAATGTAGTTATTTACTGTATGTATTTGACTAACGTGACCTTTTCCCTTCACAGGTAAAAGGTCAATGGGATAGCTTGCGCACTTGTTGCCAAGTTTATTACCAATGACTGACGAATAAATAGGGTGTTGTGGAAGCTGACGATTGATGTATCTGAACCAGAAACAACGCCCTGACAAGAGGAAAAAAATAAATAAAAATTTGTTCTTATCAGTTTGAAAGTGCAATTTCTGTGATATTATGCTAATTTATGCAAATTTTGTGATTGGCCCACCGCGCTCTTGACTGAGCAGGAGGCGGGGCACCAGCGTGCTGGTGTCTGTTTGTTCCTTAGGAACACAAGATAGAACCCCTAAGGAGCTGTGGTCAGCTTTAGAGCATCGGTAACGTTACGCTCCCTACAACTCTCTCTTTCCTGGCATTTGGGTGGTCTACTGCTGGAGGCTTAAAACACTTCTTAACACCCTTCACAGGCCAGTACAACACCCAGACTGCTGGCAAGGGGATACATGCTTAGGTGGTAACACCTATAACCCTGCTTTAGCTCTAGGGTGTGACTGGACAGTGTTTTTTGTACTGCAGACTATTGTGGTCTGCTGGGAAACACTCCAGGCAGAGGATCCAAGGTGAAAATGGTAAACCGGCAGTAACCCCAAAAATTACCAGTAAGCCCCCAACCCCCAAATGGAAGACGACATGGACACTGGAGCCCCAGTGACCATCCTAGACGGCATCCCCCCCACCAGATGTGCAGAAACCCAACCCCCCGCCCCCTAGGGTGGGCAGCAAGGTAGCAAGTAAGGCTGCACCTGCAGAACCAAGCACCAGCGCTGGTAAGGCTGGTGCCCCGAAGGCTCCAGGGCCAAAGGCAGGTGCACCTGGAAACCCCGGCGCTGCCAAACCAGGGAGCGGGGGAAAGGGTGAGGCAGGGACCAGGAAAGGGACATGGGTAGAATGTCTCCCACCAGCACGCCCAGGTCATGCGGTGAGAGATAAAAGACAAGGAAGGTCCCATACTGGACAGGGACTTGTTCTTGAACAAAGTCTCCAAACCAGCAGGGGTCCCCGTGGCGGAGGTGCTGAGCTGCCAGGCGTCCTCACCACACATGATTTTCCTCCTCAGCTTCATCACCCAGGCCCTTTTCAGGAAGTACTGGGACTTCTTCCAGGGGAAGAAGAAGGAGACACCCTACAGCACCTTCAGCCTGACGACAGGATGGGCACCGGCAACCACAGAGAAGAGGGTAACGGTTGAAATGACCAACCCCCACATCCCAGACAGAGACATCGCATCGCTTCTCCAGAGGTACGGCACCATCATGAATGGACCCACCAAGGTCAGAGACGTTAACAGAGTGTGGAACACGACCTGGCGAGCAACCATCAACCTCCACAAAGACCCTGCAGGGAGAGACGGAATGAAACACCCACCGGCAAGCTTCTACCTAGGAGCCGACTAGGGGAGGATCAGGTACCCGGGACAACCCTTCACCTGCAGGAAGTGCGAGGCCGTGGGCCAATTTGGAAAAGACTGCCCGAAGAAGTTCTGCAGGAGCTGCAAACGGAGCGGGCACGACATGACCCAGTGCACCGGCAAGAAGATGTGTAACTTCTGTGGAGGAGAAGGCCACACCTACTACCAGTGCCCCAAATCAGACAAGCCAAAGACATACGCAGCAGCAGCGGGAGGCCTCCCAACCACGAGGAGCACCAGACCAACGATAGACCCCGCCGCCAACGCCAAGATAAAAGACCTCCTGAAGACCGCCAGGAACGAAGCGGACAAGACACCAGAACCAACCAGGAAGGTCGAGCAGAAGGACCCAGCCCTGAAGGTTACACCACCCCAAGGACCAGGCCCAGCACAAGCCCAGGAGGAGCCCGCCGCAGAACCCACTACAGCAGAAGAACCACTACCCCCGATGGAGGAGGGACAAGCAACGGGAGCCCAGCGCCCCAACAGAGACCCAGAGGAAGGAGCACCAGAAGCACAACCGACGGAGACCCAGAGGAACCAGGACCCAGAGCCAGGCGCAGGAGCCGAGGACGAAGGAGAAGGAGAGGAGAAGGCCACAGCCAAAGCAAAGGGCAAAAAGAAGAAGAAGAAGAGTAAAAGGTCCGAGCCAGATGACAGCAGCGGCAACAGCAGCGGCAGCAGCGACGAAGGAGAGGGATGGGGTCAAATCCGATCGCAGAGGCTGCGGGACAAAGGGAAGAAGGAGAAGGAAGAGAAGGAGGAAAAAAAGAGACCAGATGAGGTCCAGGGGGAAGACAGGAACCACACCACCACCAGCAGCCACCAGAGCCAACCCCAACAACAAGGAGGGAGGAAAGGAGGCCCAAGCCCCCCCCCCCAAGACCTGCAGGAAGAGAGGAAGGCCTAGGAAGGATGACTTCTACAACCGGAAGAAGATCATCAAGGACCAGGAACAAAGGAAAACAGAAGACAAATACTGCACTGTGGACTCCAGGAAGGACGACAGAGACATGGAGGAAGAAGGGAACACCCCAGAGGACCCCGTAGAAGCTGTCCGAGCGGACCTGCAGAGGCTGCACCAGATGGTTAATGAAGCCCCGGAGACAGGAGCAGAAAAGGAGGAGGACGACATTGTGTGGATACAAGACACAGAAGCCACCGTGGAGATCTCCACCGAGAACCCAGAGGAGACAGCACCAGTGACAGAGGGCCTGCAGATGGTTCAGCACCAAGCGGTCTAAACAACCCTCCCCACAAAAATGTTCAGAAACCAGGCACTGACGGCTAGAGCTGAGACAATGGCAATATCATTGTTCACCCTAAACGTCAGGAGTGTGAAGGATTAGGTTAGGCTGGTCGGCACGTTGCGTTTTCTGGCCGCTCAGAACCGAGATATCTGCTTTCTGCAGGAATGCGGGATTCCGTACGCCCAGTCGTACAGCCAGCTTGAACAGAAGTGGACGCACGGGCCATCTTTTTGGTCTGGAGGTGTTGTATTCCGCTTTAGGTGTCCGTATATAGGTTTTCCTGAAACATGTCCTTATATAGGCACAATTTGCATTGCCCTTATACAGGCATAAGATCCCAGTCCTTATTTAGGCATTAGCCATGCTATCCAAATACAGGCATGGTCACCTACATCCGTCCACCCCAACGTCACAACGAGTTCTTAGAAACCAGACCCTTAAGCTCTTGGGAGTTCCCCTAGCACAGGATTATTGATTTCTCCAAGAACTCATTTATTATGCATGAACCGCTATTCCTTAAGGGTTCATTCTTGATGTCTTCCTCTGCCCGACTTTACGTCAATGCTAACATTCCAAGGCACCTACCGGGTATAAATATACCTTCCCTTGCCCAAGCAAGTGGGAGGAGACCTCGACTTTAGAGGAGCCCGTGTCCCGGCCTGACGCACTGACAAGAGACGCTGTCATCCCTGCTCGCAGAGAATCCAGCTTCCAGTGTTCTGACTCCCTTCGCGGGGTGTTAGAGTTCGAGACCCGGAAAGAGATTCCCACCTCTCTCATTCTCAAGGTATGGAGCTGACTAGAACCTAGAGGGACTCTTGGCATACCAGACTTGGCATGCTAGACTATAGCATACCATACTATAGAATACATCGCCTACTTCTTATCTTGCACCACACTTAGGTTAAGTACACTGGGGTAGAACTAGTTAGAGAAGCATCTTATGAGTACTCACATTTTTAGCTTATGTTATTTATGTATATGAATATATGTGTCATAGCTAAAAGATAATGCTAGCGCAGTATTATTTCTTTCTACTGCTTACGCTGTACATAATATATCTTGCATACTGTCTTACGATTGTAACAGCTCATATCTCTTACACGAGAAACAAGACTGTTCAATAAATCCTTTTATTGAAACGCCCGTCTATTCTTTCTGTGTAACTCTGAAGAAACTAAGCATGCATGATTAGCTGAGTGAAACTGATATCTGTTGTTTCCACGATTCTGAGAGTGTTCCGATTCTAAAGGGAAACAAAGTTGTCATGTTCATGCGGTTGCCAGAAACTACTCCCTTCTTGTTTACAAGGAGTTTCTAGTGGCCTCTGAGTTAGCTGGTACAAAGTAATTAAGTTTAATATACTCGATAGGGACATACTGACCTCAGTCCTATGTCAAATCTATAGGGTATATTATTCCAATGCGCAGAGCCCATTAGGGAAATAGGAACTACACTACATGGCGCCCAACGTTTGGTAAGGCATTAATTTAATGCTAGATACTGAGTAACTCAGTCGTGCTTTTCTCTCAGAGACCCCTACTCACATACTTCATAAGACGTCTGGAGTGGGTAGGGTTAAGTATCCGCCAAAGCTGAATAGGACAAAAATCCTATATATTAGCTGTATGGTTTGTTCAACGTTGAAGGATACAGTGTTCCAAAATATTGTGCACCTTATCTTTTGTTTCCTTGAAACTTGTTCTACATTTTTCAAAAAACAATGTCCCTGAACGGGGATACTAACACCGATAACGGTACAGCTGCGGCTGATCCAGTCGTAACAGCTTTTAATTTTACAGGTTTAAATGAAACCGATGAGGGTGTTATAAACATCCATCCAGACTTAAGGAGAGCCATCACTCTAAAACTTATAAAACACAGCCTAACACCAAGAGGTGGTAGAGCAGTTTTCATGATAGAGGCACACGAATCCTTTCAGACAGAGGTATTCTATTCATGGATAGTATTCCCAGAATCAAATCCAGTAACAAAAATGTTTCACTTCTTTAAAGAAGATGAACCACCAGAGGAATATATTCCTTTCGAGGATATTGAAATTCCACTTACATACCAGGAGCATAATCTCTGGTTTAAAGGCACCCTAAAACATCACAAAAACATTACAAGGCTCGGTCCACTAGGTAGACCAGGAGCAACATGGCCGATTCTAGCCGGCTACACACCTCATCCTGACATCGAAGAAATGTCAGACGAAGAATTACTTACTCAACTACTAGAGTTAATAAAAATTTACAGACAATTAGTCCAATATGTCATGCGGACTTTCACAGTCCAACCACCAATGACCATTCCTAATCAAACACCTCAACAGGGGAATATACTAAAAGTTACTCCACAGACTTTACATGCAGTCATGAGTAAAATGCCCACAAAACATGAACAAATTCCATTCTGGATAGCTCAAAAAATTACTCAAATAGAAGCAGTATTTCCAAATACTAGCCCTTATGAGAAACACAGAATCCTAACAATCTGTTTACCAATGGGGATCACACCACAACTGGAAGACTGCACCACTTGGGGCACAGTCTTTGCTGCAATCTATACTAAAACACATGGTGTTCCGTCAATTGCAGTAATACCAGATGTCCTGAAACAAATTCAAAACGAATACGGGGCAGAACCTGCTCTGAATTTAGGTATGAAATTACTGAAAAACTTCGACCAGGTCTCAACAATAATATTATCTAATATTAAAGGAGAGGCAGCATCAGTGGCGATCCGCCAATGCTTAAGGGAATTTGATGTTACAGAACATCAAAATGAACTACCTAGAATAATAGAACAATCTTATGCAGAATTAGGCAGAGATAGTTTGGGTGGAAAACCTTTGAAGCCAAAACTATCTGAAAGTCCTGAGAAGGACTCTATTAAACAAAATCCTACATCTTCTAAAAAGAAGTGGGAAACTAATAAACAAAATTCAAACGAGAGACGTTCTCAATCCCGAGGTAGGTCTCCTCAAAAGGAGCCCTCTGAAAGGAGGTATAACCTCAGGAATAGGGATAATTTAAGAAAACCTGACAAGTACCAAGATACTGATACACGTTCCTCTCGTATCTTTCAGATATCGTCACAGACATCAGAAAGAAGAGGACGGTCAGATCACAAGGAAGAGCGCGTGAAATCCAAAGACGATAAACACGTTCAGAAAAATAAATCAAAACCTCAATTCACTAAAAAGAAGGTAGCAGGTCTGAAGATCAGACATGCCGAGAATACTGAGAACACAGCTCAAGAACGGAGAATGGGCTCAGACAATGCTGGACAGTGCAGCAGAAGTAACAATAGCTCGCCAGAACCTGAAGGAACTTCTGGAGATAGTGGACTTGAATGAGTACATCACAGTAGAGACTGTAGACACCAGGGTTAGTACTCCACAAAAGTTATATGAAATAACACTCCGAATGGAGGGAGACATACCAAGAAAGGTGAAAACACTCTTTTGGGAGAAACTTTCAAGGGGTTATGATATACTTCTAGCAGAAAAGGACTGGCCACCAAACTTTGTCAGTGAGTGCCCACATGACGAGGACATCATTATGCCAGCCTTCTCCAACCATATTCCAATTCACCTAAAATATACTTATGCCAGGAAATGGGCAGTTGCCCAGGCCCCAGCATTATACAAAAATCATGTAGGATGGGATGAGGACTCACCTCACCACAAAATACAGTTAAAAAATCAACCTACTGCACAAAGGCAGTACCCAATAAAGCAAGAAGCTAAAAAACAGGTCAGGGAGATCTTAGATCAACTTGACTACCAAGGGGTGATTGAAACATGCACCTCCTCAATGAGCAATCATTTGTTTCCTGTATCCAAACCAGACAATACATATCATCTAGTTTTGGATTACAGACACTTGAACACTTGTTCCAAAACATTTGCAGTGCAAAATGCACATAGTACAGCAATAATGAATAACATTGTGCGTAAAAAATATAAAAGCACATTGGACATTTCAAATGGTTTCTTTTGTCAAAACATAGCACCTGAAAGCAGGTACTTAACAGCTTTCTCAATAATGGGGACCCAGCGTCAATTTTGTAGACTCCCACAAGGGTTCAAAAACAGCCCGGGGTTATTCTCAGCAAGGGTAACAGAGTTACTACAAATTTATGATAATGAGGCATTGTCATATGTCGATGACATCTATCTGACAGACGATGACCTAGATAGGCACTTGAACAGGGTGAGTACCATTATATTGGGCTTCGCCTCTGAGGGCTATAAATTCAACTTTAAAAATCCAGAATTGCCCATCTCAATGTCCTTTTCCTAGGATATGAGCTTTCAAGTGAAGGCAAGAGCCTGGCAGCTAACTTTTTAGAAAAGTGCGCGCTGCTCCAACCTCCAAAAACGCTGAAAAATTTACAATCCATCTTGGGTTTCCTGAATTTTGGAAGAACATACATTCTAAATTATGCAAAAAGGGTTAAACCTTTCTACGAATTAATCAAACCTGATGTTTCAACAAAACATTGGACACAAGAAAACACAGAAATCCTGCGTTCACTCCAAGCTAACATGTTAGCAACAAATCACTTACAAACATGCGTAAATAAACGCAATTTAGTGATCCGAATAATTTCGGTCAATGCGGATTCACCTATTTAACATTTAATGAGGGTGAAAAAGTACCAATAGCATACAAATCACATTTGTATACACAAGCAGAAAGGCGCTACACTTCAACAGAAAAAATACTGACAGCAGTTCAAACCGCTGTAGCAAAAGAAAGAGCTCTAGCTCAAGGGAAACACATTATTGTCGTAACTCCAGTACCAGCCTTAGAGGCGGTTACAAAAGCGAGCATTCCAAATGCAAAAGCTTTACATCCTAGATGGATACATTGGGTTAATTCTCTTGCTGCAACAGATGTTGAATATGTTTTTGATCCTGATTTAAAAACACAAGCTTTCCTGCAATATGAACAAGAATGTCCTCTGCCCACTGAAATTTTGCCTCTCGATCAGTACGAATTTATAATTTATACTGACGTATCAGCACAACCCGCTACAGGGAGTAAGCAAGCTTACAGTGCAGCGTGCGCAATCGTTAAAGGTTGCATGCGCGATGGTAACTTTAGACCAATGGTCACTAAAACTCAATCTCTAGGAGATTGCACAGCTCAGCGAGCTGAGCTACAAGCATTCAAACTGGCATTTGAAAATACAGATCGTGAATTCCCCACACTTATAGTGTGCGATTCTTTTTACTGTGTTCAGTCATATAATGAATATATACAGAGTTGGCTTCAAAACGGGTTCAAAGATGCAAAAGGTGGCACAATAAAGCATAAAACGCTTTGGGAACAAGTAGTTCAGTTAAGAAACGAACTACCAAAAGCTCACGTGATACACACGCTGAGTCATCAACGTGATGGCGTTCACGTTGCAGGGAATTCATTGGCTGACGAAGCCGCAAAGGGGGTTGTTCAGACGGCTTCCGTAGCTGCGATCACTCGTTCAAAAACGAGAATAGACAGTGAGATATTGTTGGCTGTCAATGCTTCAAGCAAAGGCAGTGGTGCAGCGTTACCAAAGAAATTTCCACTCAAGTACTCTTATGTAATTGATGCAAACAACGTTCCTTTTGCTCGAATCCCTGGAGTGGGGGATAGGGTAATTCCAAACATGGAACGTAGATTAGGACTGATCCTAGCAGCACATGAAGGGATAGCCTCTGCCCATGCAGGTGTTTCTGCAACAGTATCTTTACTTAAACAAAGATATTGGTGGCCTGGCATTAGGAATCAGACCAAGAACTATGTTTTGGAATGTGAAATATGCCAACAGATGAAAGTCTCCACAGTGAAACGTCCTGCGCAGACACCCCTGTTGATTTCAGACAAACCATTAGCTTGTGTTTACCTGGACAACTGCGGTCCCTTGCAAAGGGACGGTAACTATAAATATATAATGGTCGCAGTGGATTCGTGCTCAAGGTTCCTATGGATATGGCCTCAGCGCTCGGCTGACGCTCGAACTGTTATAAAAGATTTGGGAGTCTTTATCGGCACATACGCAATTGGCACACTACATTCTGACCAGGGCCCTGCGTTTAGCTCTCGGGCTTACAAAGAAGCCATGGCCAGTTTGGGCGTAGCATTGCGGTACTCCTCTCCGTTTCATCCTGAGGGAAATTCTGTTGTGGAAAGGAAAAACCGGGACATAAAGCAGTCTATAACAGCTAGAGTATTAGGTTCGGGTGATGGGTGGGTCAAACATCTTTATGGGGTCCAACGCTCATTAAATAATTTGCCAAGAAGTTCTCTAGGGGGGGTCACTCCATATGAGGTCCTATTTGGGAGAAGAATGTGGGTTCCTGATCTCGAATGTAAAGGCACAGTGGTGGAAAATAAACCCTTTGATATCAAAGATCGTTTGGCTGTTTTACAGGATCTAGATGAACTAAGATCGAAACAAAGCAACGTGTTCCTGAAGCCAACCACCACTGGGGAAAAGCTGGCAGTCCCAGCAAGGCCTGTCTGGATCCCAAAAGTTAGGGATCTAGTCAGAGAGAAGATTGCGGACAAGAAGGAATTTGGACCTTCTTACAGACAGCCAGTAACTGTCCTAGCCGTCCACGGAACAAGAACAGTACTTCTGCCGCCCCTTGCTGGAAAAAAGGAGAAAATATTTGTGTCAATCGAACTCATCAAACCACAGTATGTGGCCAATACTAAATAGTAGGCCTCGTGGACTCCGACCTAGTAGCTGATGCACTCCTGTCGCTACTATCCAAGAGGTTCAGACTGAAAGACTCATAACCATAGAGAATTCAGCAGTAAAAGATGAAGGACTAAGCAACAATGCTATGGAACTCATCCCTCTTGAAACTGAAGTAACAGTTCGTCCAGATACACCTGTCTACACCAACGTAACAAGTGATCAACTGGTTCCAGCGATTTCGACAAATCCTGATGCAATTCCAACAATTGACCGAACTGCTTCTGGCTACTTCATTAACTTTGATACGTTTTCTGAGGATCCAAGTGAGCCTGAAACGACGCCAGCCCTAAAAACTTTCAAACAACAAGTACAAGACCTTTTTCATTTCCTGAAAGAGACTTATCTGGTTTCACCATGAATTGAACTATGGATTATTTCTGAAATATTTTTCTTTCTGCTTTGGCTAGCTTTGGTTATGACTATCAGCGTGCTTATAAATGGCAGTTACATCCATATGGACACTGAAAGTAAAAATGTGAACTTACTTTAAAAACCACACAAATCTTCCCATCGTGAAGCAAGAGACTTGTCAGCAGTGAACATCACAGCCGTTCCTATACAGGATGGTATAGTTTGGGACAAAACCGATTTCGACATTTTCGACCCGACGGAACTTTTGAACATTCCACATTTATTTAAAATGTCATTAAGTGACTTTATTACCTCCAGTACCTATTCTGATTATTGGGACTTTGAGACTGTTAATAACATGATGTCTGATCTAGGAAGGTCTGCCGCATTCTCTAACAATGAATACTTAGAGGGTTCATCAGACTACGAACAGCTTTATTGTTACAACCACTATGGTCATCATTTCTTGCATAAATCTGCAACACCTAGAAATGTGTTTATGTTTAACCAATGGGAACATTGTCCTACACCACCAAGGGGTAGTTCAAAAACGTTTGCAAATAAGTTTCCATATTTTTCAGGGTACAATACATCTGATCCAGAAACGTTTTACTATAAAAATGTAAACAAAACAGGACAGAAAATTATGTTAACTAATACAAAACAGATTTATTCTGCAGCCTTTATTACCCAACTGTCTAGACAAGGATTTGACTTTTGGAAAGACACAATCGACACAAAGTCTGTCTGGGGTTCTAAAGATTGGCAAGTGCAGGGGATAGAAGCTTTGTTTAGAGCATGTATCATCCCACAGCAAATAATGTTTTTGAATGACACTGTGCAACAAACGTCTTGCCTTGGTTTAGCCAAGATCAAAGACATGAACACACGTTCTGTACCAACACCTGCAAGTAATAGCACTACACAGGGAGCGGTCACAGTAGACACAATACTACAAAACAACAGAACAGATCCTGATTGGAAAAAATGGTTGATCTGGCCCACAGACACAAACATCTGTCAAGAAAGATTCCTGAATAGAATACAGGGCTTTACTATCCATAGGCCAGTCCCACGTTATGTTCAACGACAACATCCGGGGGTAGTAACAACATACAGTGTAGGAAAATTGTGCCTCGAATGGTTACAATAATCTACACTCGAGGATGTGAAACAACACTTATCTTTACTTAAAGAAGACGCAGACCTTAGGGATTTCCTTGCTAGGACCAAGAAAACTGCGTCAAAAACGTTTCATATATGCCAGCATTTATGCTGCTTATAATGAAATATGGAAGGTTTCACAGGCAGAGGCCGCAGAAAGAATACGTGAGCTTGATCGTATTAACTTAGTGAAATCTCTCACTGTGGTCGACAATGGGTTAACAACTTTGTCATCCAGAATTTATTCACTGGACAACATTGTATCCTCTGCTATTGACATACTGGAACAAGATTTAGCCATGTTACAACAAGGCCAATCACAGTTACGTTCTATTATGTTATTAGGCTGGACGCTGCAATCCTTACGTGCAGGCTATGTGCCTTGGCGTTTATCAATACGTCATCTCTGTTTTCAGAATACAATCTAACAGATAAACAGGTCGAACTGGCACAAAGGGGAGAAAAGTATACAGTGCTGAGCATTGAAAAACTGGAAAAATTACCATTTACGGTAGCAAAAACCAGCTACAGAATGGCTTATCAATGGCAAAATAACTCTGCCTGTCACTACTTTTCATTTTCAGTATTGCCTCAAACAAATGCAAGCAGGCAAATATGAAAGGTTGGGTAAAGAATACATTAAGACCTCCTGGAATTTACCTTACGAATACAGATGTTGGAGTGGGGATCGTGAAGTGTTTCTAAGCGGTACACACTGTGAAAATGCACTAAGCGGTTCACTCATATGTCAGGACATTTCTTTACACGGGGCTTGTAATGGTTCTGTGGCAAACTTGTCCTGCCACCTGCAGGGTACACCAGCAGCTGTGATTAATCCAACGTTTGGCCAACTTTCTAACGGGAGTTACCTCATGTTGAATGATCAGAGTTGTTGTGGCATGTTGCCAGGAATCCCATATCTGGTAACGGTTGGCTCCAGGGTTACTTGCTGTATGCAAGTATTGTTCCCCCCAATAGACACAGTCAGGGAGTCGCCTCTAAGGCCTTCATTGAATGTTTCTTTTATACGTTTTGATACTCTAAGCAGAATGAAAGCCATGCTTTTACAACAGACCGTGCCTTTGACCTCGGCCAAAGAAATCTATGATCTACAAATTGCAAGGACTTTGGCTGAGATACAGGCTCTAATTCGTACAAACTGCCCTATACATTTCGTAGAAATGATGGGACATATCTTTAACATGTCTGATACAAGCGGGATTGTACATGTATTTAAGACCATCTGTTCAGGACTGTTAACACCTTTTCAGGCAGTCCTCGGAATCATTCCAAACTTCGCACATTCGGTGTTTGGTGGTGTGCCATTAATTCTAGCACTAGTTGCGGGAATCCTGTTTTTATTCCTACTACTACGCTATGGCAAGCCTATCAACCGGCGTCACTCCCAGGACTTTGGAGAAAGCTCTCCTAGAACGGAAGTGCCGTGAGCGCATAGTGCAACTTTTGGGCATACCTCGTCTACGGGAACTTAATACAACATGGTTTCTGTCATTCAGACCAATCTGGCAAGATTGCATCTTACCTGTTCTACGCTGCCTGCTTTGCGGTGAAGAATGCGTGCTAGACATCTGTCTAACACTCCCATCAGTCATGCCAACGGATATCGATACTTTGCTGGACCCGATAACGGCCCATGCTCTGTGTTGTCCCCAGAGGCTACCAATCCTGATGACGGCATTCGTTGAGATCTCACAGACGCTTCCTGCTGCTGTTGAGGTACGAGATGGATCAACAGGCACACAGGTAACAACGGACGCGAACATTGTTGCAGCATCCTATGCTGAAGGCGATGCTTCACATCTCTGTGCAGTTAACCTTCTAAACGAGGTGTTCCAACTGTCACCGACATCGGTAGACGACCTTTTGTCTACAAGCGTAGATGATTTCATGTTTACATCAGACCCATACACTGACTTTGATTCGGCTCACAGTGTACCGGGAAGCAATGAATTTGGCCTCCATATTTTCAAAGCAGAACTAAACTTGGAACTCTTCCTAAAAATTGATTTTTTTTTTCTTTTTTCTCTATTTTTGAAAATACATGGCAATTCAATCTGCTTACAGTAGAACTATTCATATAGAACAGACTTCTTTGAATACTTCCAGGGACACATTGTCACCTTATTTAGCACAATATCATTTAGTACCATGTTATGAAATGGCTTTGATTTTTGAAAACTTGTCAACCATTTCGTCATGTGTTTATATTTCTGTTTATTCATTCATGTTGCATTTATTTCCAATATATGCTTAGAATGAAAAATGCTTTAAAATGTACAGTACCTATTGCATTACATGTTTAGCAACAGTTTTTTTTTAAACTTCTTTTAAAATGCTTTTAGAAATGTTTTTTAGCAACATGTGGTACTCAGTTTAATGTTTAGCATTTAATGTTTAGCATTTAGTACTATCGTTCATTCGAAAGTGGAGTGGGTGTTGTATTCCGCTTTAGGTGTCCGTATATGGGTTTTCCTGAAACATGTCCTTATATAGGCACAATTCGCATTGCCCTTATATAGGTATAAGATCCCAGTCCTTATTTAGGCATTAGCCATGCTGTCCAAATACAGGCATGGTCACCTACATCCGTCCACCCCAACGTCACAACGAGTTCTTAGAAACCAGACCCTTAAGCTCTTGGGAGTTCCCCTAGCACAGGATTATTGATTTCTCCAAGAACTCATTTATTATGCATGAACCGCTATTCCTTAAGGGTTTATTCTTGACGTCTTCCTCTGCCCGACTTTACGTCAATGCTAACATTCCAAGGCACCTACCGGGTATAAATATACCTTCCCTTGCCCAAGCAAGTGGGAGGAGACCTCGACTTTAGAGGAGCCCGTGTCCCGGCCTGACGCACTGACAAGAGACGCTGTCATCCCTGCTCGCAGAGAATCCAGCTTCCAGTGTTCTGACTCCCTTCGCGGGGTGTTAGAGTTCGAGACCCGGAAAGAGATTCCCACCTCTCTCATTCTCAAGGTATGGAGCTGACTAGAACCTAGAGGGACTCTTGGCATACCAGACTTGGCATACTAGACTATAGCATACCATACTATAGAATACATCACCTACTTCTTACCTTGCACCACACTTAGGTTAAGCACACTGGGGTAGAACTAGTTAGAGAAGCATCTTATGAGTACTCACATTTTTAGCTTATGTTATTTATGTATATGAATATATGTGTCATAGCTAAAAGATAATGCTAGCGCAGTATTATTTCTTTCTACTGCTTACGCTGTACATAATATATCTTGCATACTGTCTTACGATTGTAACAGCTCATATCTCTTACACGAGAAACAAGACTGTTCAATAAATCCTTTTATTGAAACGCCCGTCTATTCTTTCTGTGTAACTCTGAAGAAACTAAGCATGCACGATTAGCTGAGTGAAACTGTTATCTGTTGTTTCCACGATTCTGAGAGTGTTCCGATTCTAAAGGGAAACAAAGTTGTCATGTTCATGCGGTTGCCAGAAACTACTCCCTTCTTGTTTACAAGGAGTTTCTAGTGGCCTCTGAGTTAGCTGGTACAAAGTAATTAAGTTTAATATACTCGATAGGGACATACTGACCTCAGTCCTTTGTCAAATCTATAGGGTATATTATTCCAATGCGCAGAGCCTATTAGGGAAATAGGAACTACACTACAGAGGTAACGATTGCAAATCGTCTGGAGTGGCCATTCAAATTAAGGGGAGGCAGTTCACCGTGGACAAGGTCCCCGAGCAGGTCAACGGCAGAGTGCTGGTCGTGGACGGCTCGTGGGCCGGTGAGGCCGTTAGGCTCATCAATGTCTATGCCCCCCAGAGAAGAAAGAGCGACTCCAGATGTTCAGGGTGCTCAGGATGCAACTCGTGACCTCCAGAACAATTCTGATGAGTGGTGATTTCAACTGCATAGTAGAGCTGGATGGACGCACTGGCTCAGGCTCTGCAGGGATGGATGTGACGTCCAGGCTGTTGGTGAAGATGATAGGTGAGGCGTCCCTCCAGGATGTCATCGGGCGCATGGGGCCGAATGACAGGAATTTTTCCTGAAGTAGGCCGGACGGATCTGTGCGTTCACGGATCGACTTCCTATTCACCTCCCCAACAGTAAAGCCTGGGCGAAGCTCCATGGTCGCCTTCCACTTCTCTGACCACAGAGCAGTCAGTTTCGAGGGGGTACTTATAGGGAAGTTCCCCGCTGGCCCAGGATCGTGGAAGCTGAACTGCTCGTTGTTGGAAAATGAGGAGTTAGTGGTGAACCTCAGAACCGTGTATGTAGAGTGGAGGGACATGAAGGACCTCTTTCACTCCACCAGCGAGTGGTGGGAATGGGTGAAGGACAAGTTCCGGAGCTTCTTCCAGGATGCAAGCAGAGATGCTGCAAGGGATCAGAAGAGGTCGTTCAGGAAGATGCAGAGCAAACTGCAGCAACTGTACGAACTCGAGCTCAGGGGATGGGACGTGGATGACGACTTAGAGGAAACCCGAAAAGGGCTCACAGAGCACTTTGGGAAGAATCCAAGAAAATCATCTTCCGGACCAGAACCGAGAACCTCGAGAAGGACGAGAAATGCAACTCGCTCTTCTTTAAGAAACTTCACTCAGCCCACACACCGCTGGTAGAGCTTCGGGACTGGGAGGGCAACCTCCAAAGTGAGAAAGAGGAAGTCATGAGAGTCGTAACCGACTTTTACGGTGAACACTACTCACCAAAGTTGTCGGAGAGAGCCCAGGCGGATGGTTTCCTGGAGGGCATCTCAAAGACACTGGGTGCGAAAGAGAGAGAGGGCCTGAACGCGCTCTTCACCCTGGAAGAGCTGCACTTGGCCGCCACAACCTCCAAGAGAGGCAAGACACCCGGGAATGACGGTCTCCCAGTGGAACTTTACGGCGAACTGTGGGATCTGATCGGACCGGACTTGCTGGACCTCTACGAGGAAATGGTGGGTAAGGGCAGTATGCTGCAATCCCTGCGAGAGGGTATGATAACACTCTTGTACAAACAGAAGGGAGAGAGAGAAGACCTCAAGAACTGGAGGCCCATCTCTCTCCTCAATGTGGACTTCAAGATTCTCGCAAAAGTGATGGCCAACCACCTAAAGAAAGTGATAGCGAGGATAGTTCACCCTGACCAGTACTGTGGGATACCGGGTCGGCAAATCGCGGACAGCCTGGCCCTGGTGCGGGACACAATCAGGTACGTCAAGGGCTGCAAGGTGCCGACGGCCTTGGTCAGCCTGGACCAGGAAAAGGCGTTCGACCGCGTTTCCCATGAGTTCATGGACCGGACACTCAGAGCACTGGGACTGGGAGACTTCTTCTGTGACGTGGTCACCACAATGTATAGAGACATCTCCAGCACGGCGTTGGTAAATGGCTGGAGAACCGACCTGTTCCCCGTCCTGTCGGGGGTAAGGCAGGGCTGCCCGCTTTCCCCCCTCCTGTTCATCTGCGTGATTGAGCTCCTCGCCGAACGCATCTGGCAGAACAAGAACATCAGAGGAGTGAAGGCACCAGGAAGCAGGGGACAAGGCGAGGTGAAGTGCTCCCTCTACATGGACGACGTCTCAGTCTTCTGCGTGGACGGACCACCTGTGAAAGAGCTGGAGAGGACTTGTATCGAGTTTGGGAAGCGTCAGGAGCAAATATCAACACCTCCAAGTCGGAAACCCTACTCTTCGGACAATGGACCTCCACCCGAGACCCACTGCCATTCCCCATCAAGCAGGTTTTCCTGAAGATCCTTGGAGTCTGGTTCGGTGGAGACGGTGCAGCGGAGAAGACATGGGAAGAAAGACTGGGAACGAGACCCTTCCAGTGCTCCAGTACGTCGCTCAAGTATGGCCTG
Source organism: Calotriton arnoldi (assembly GCA_963921515.1). NCBI lineage: Eukaryota > Metazoa > Chordata > Amphibia > Caudata > Salamandridae > Calotriton > Calotriton arnoldi. Next base: position 27,905 of record CAWUFW010013145.1, read on the forward strand.
TGCAGATCCGAACGGCCAAGGCCATCACGAGAATGATCTTCTGCTTCATCTGGAGCTCAAAGATGGACAGAGTGAATAGGGCGGTGATGTTCAAGACCCACGACAAGGGAGGCAAAAGAGTCTCAGACATCGCCACCAACCTGAGGGGAATCTTCATCTGCCACTGCGTGAGGAACACCCTGATGACCGAAGAGGAGAGCCATGTCGGCTTTCTGATTGCAAGTATCTTCCTGTTGCCAACGTGGAGGCGCCTCAGATGGGCAGAGTGGGTGAGCGCCATCCCGTACAACTGGGAGACCCCGTGGTTCTACAAGGAAGTGGACACATGGACCCCAAAGCTTGACCAATGCCAGATACGTGCAAGGGACATCAGCGAGCCGATCGACACCCTCCCCTCTGCCACAGCGAACGACGTGTGGGGAAACGTCGCATCCAAGCGCCTGACGAACCAGCACAAAGACATTGCCTGGATGGCCATGCAAGGAGGTCTTCCCGTGAGAGCCTTCATGCACGCAAAAGGACTCAACCGATACAAGTACTGCCCGAGAGGGTGCACCATGGATGAGACGACATACCATCTCTTCTGGGAGTGCACGTACGCACAGGACCTGCTGAAGGCCCTAGGCACGGAGCTTAGGGCCTGGATTCCTACTTCATGCACCACCGCGGACTCTGTGATGTAGGTTTGTTCCCAGGGACCCATGCACTAGGGGACCTCCAGGGCTGCTGGAGGCTCCTGTGCTGTTTTAAAGATGTTCTTTTTTTTTCCAGAAACCACCTGGTAGTAGGGAAAAAGGAGACATCGACCCTGATGTGCCATAAGATGATCCACAGCCTCCTGCGTGACTACGCTGCACTGGACGGATCAGATGATGTCGAAGATGACGACGACTGAGGACCCAAAGGGGTTCCCTTGTACCCTAGCATGGGGGGTGGGAACTGGAGGGGCCACTAACCTGTTTTTGTCCATTTTTCTTTAACCCAGGAACCAGTTGGTGACAGGGGAGAGGAGAAGGCGGATGAAGACAGGTGGAGTAAATGTAGTTATTTACTGTATTATTTGACTAACGTGACCTTTTCCCTTCACAGGGAAAAGGTCAATGGGATATCTGGTGCACTTGTTGCCAAGTTTGTTACCATCGACTGACGAATAAATAGGGTGTTGTGGAATGTGACGATTGATGTATCTGAACCAGAAACGACGCCCTGACAAGAGAAAAAAAAAAGCAGTGCTCTGAGGCTGTAATTAAAATTTAGGGAGTAACAACACATGTACCAGAAAGTGTTCTCATGGGAGGTTACAAGAAGAGACAAACCAATACTAAGGAGGAACTACTAAGCCTATTGACCAATGAAAAGCCACCATTTACAAAGGACAGGGACAGGAGCCAATTATAACAAGCATTGGCATAGCCAATAGGTCTCGCTTTTGGGACCTTATAAGTATTTAGTTATGCAGCACAATATCCTTGGTGCAACAACATTAACTTTTGCATGGTTAAACACTTATAAGGTCCCAAAGGCGAGACCTATTGGCTATGCCAATGCTTGTTACAATTCTGTTCAGCATTATTAAAAAGCATTGGCAAAGCCAGTAGACCCCAAGGGTGAGACCTACTGGCTGTACCAATGCTTTGTTATTTATTTAGCATAGCGCGTTTAGTCAACTTTCATTTTACCTTTGTCTGGCATTATTTTCTTTCATGCCACATTATTTTGCTCTTGAGATTAGCTAAGAGTGACACTGTGCTGTGAGGTGTCCTTAACATTTAACGCGGGAGAGGGTGCTCCAAGTCGCCACTGTCACTGAATGAATAAAATTGTGTATCATGGAATGCTGTGGGAATCTACTTCATGGAGTGAGAGTCTGATCTAATAAGTGAGCATGTGCTTCACAGAGCAACACACCAGGTGAGTGAGATTGTGCTTCATGGAGGGAGACGCACCCAGGTGAATAAAATTATGTGTCAAAGAATGAGACTCACACCTAATGAGTGGGATTGTGCATCACTGAGTAAGACTTCGGTCTAATGAGTGAGATTCTGCTTCATAAAGTGAGACACACTCAGAGGAGTGACATAATCCTTCACAGAGTGAGAATCTCTCTTAATGAGTGAGTGTGGTTAATGAAGTGAGACACACCAAATGAGTGGGATTGCGTGTCACTGAGTGAGACTCCGATCTAATGAGTGAGGTTCTGTTTCATAAAGTGAAATAAGTGAGCCTGGGCTCATAAAAGGGTAAAGCTAGCCACAATCCATTAGCTTGCTCCAAGGTGTGAGGTTCCTATCCGCGGAGAGAGAGACTATTCCAGTGTGACACCTGCTGATAGAGTGAGGGTGCTCCCCGGCAGTCTTGAGGTGTTTCCGGAAACTGTACAGTTTGACCGGCCCACTTACACAGCGTGGGGTTCAGGGTGAGGTGAAGCCCTGGGTGTGTCTCTAGTCGCCTCAACCCGTTTCCTCCCGTGTCCCCATGCCTCATCACCCCGCCCTTCCAGTGCTGCAAGGCCTGTCTTGTGAAAGAGGATGTTTGTGAGGAAGCAGACCTTGTGATAGTGTCAGGCGGTGGAAAGTAGAGATAGTGAGTCTGTGTGCTTGTGGGGCACAGTGCCCGCGGAGCTACATGGGTCGAGGCGCTGCCTCCATGCCATCACCGACAGCGCTGCCGCCCTGGCCTGAAGCACCTGCTGCCTCTCTAGTGTGGGAACCAGACCGAGCTCTGCCAATGCACCTCAGCCTGGACCTTCGTCAACCCTTATAATTCAAGCGTGCCAGGCAACTCCACCAAGCCCTTTGGCATTCCCTGCGTTTCTAGTTCTGAGACCACACACTTTAATAAAACCCTTTAACGTCCCCACTTTATAGCACTGATACACAAAAGTGACACTACTCCAGCTGTACCAGTGTTGAGAACCACGCAGAGCCTCGCCTGGGAACCTGCACTCCTGCCACTCTGTTATTGAGCCACAGAAAGCCAGTGTCAGGGGGGCACCGCAATCTCCGCTGCACAGGAACCCACATAGATCCTCCTCGGTGCCCCTGCCGCTGTTCTAGTTCTTTCGCACAGCTCTGTCGGTGCTCTTCACTAGTCCCTACTCTTGCACTACAAATACACCGAGACTGGCAATGCGTCTCAAACCTAACATTCGGTACTCCCAGAGCCCCAGCTCTGCCAGTGCACCTCCACCCTCACCTTCAGCCCCTCCTGCTGTTTCACCACGAGGCTGTCATTCACCAGCCCCTTACTCCAGCACTGGGGACTCAAGTAGCTCTGAGAGCGCACCTCAGTCATGCCCTTCAGCGACCCAGGACTGAAGCACGACGCACACATCTGACAGTGCACGTCACGGCTGCCACGCAGTTCTCGTGTGGTCCTCAGAGTACACGGTGCGTGCCGAGGGACGCCAGTTGCTTAGTTCTGTTGCAGTATCTGCACGTTGTGTGACGCTTGAGGTTCAGAGGGAGAGCCGAAAGGAGGGGGTGAAAGTCTGTTGTCCTTGTTCTGGGCTGTTTGCTGCAGTGTTTTACCTCAGATGCTGCGCACAGAATACCCAATACAGAACGGAGCGGTAAGGGTTAACCCTGCAGTGCCGGCTTCCTCTCGCTGCTCCCATTGGACGTCAGTTTCCGGGAGGGTTTAAATTGAGCAATCGGTTCTCACACTGCAGAGGGTGATGTAATGGGATGGGAACCCAGGACCCTGACATCATCACCGAGGAGCAGTACATGTGTCCCGAGCGGGGGCCGGGAGACCCTCGGGCTGCTGGGCAGATGGATGTAAACAGACTTATCGGGCGCACAGGGGAGCAGGCAGACGTACGCAGACAAATCAATAACGAACACGCATGCAAGCCCACTCTTTGTAGTCCCGTCTGCACATTTCTGCGTGTGTGCCTGTCTGTCCACCAGCCTGCCATGTACTTGGGTTAGTAGATGTTCTGCCAGATATGCCTGAATATTAAAATAGACGCAGCATGTCTACATCTAACCACATTAATTAAACCATTTTAACGCAGAGTAAGTACACTTAGTGCAAAAAAACAAGCACGGAGGAGCGGGGCGAGCGAGCGCGGCAGCCTGCAAAGCAGTCCCAAACGCTCGTGCGTCGTGGCTGGCCTTTGGATGAGTACGCGCGGCAGACATGTGTTTCCACTTATCGCGCCCGCGTCTGGGCACGATAATTGGAAACACATGTTTGCCACGCGTACCCATCTCAAAAAGGCCAGCCACGACGCACGAGCGTTTCTTGGACTGCTTTGAAAACTCACTTACATTAAGTCTTCGCCTCTAAGCAGCGCTTGCGCGCTACTCGAGGCTCGACCTAAAAATGGGGCAGAACGTTTAGTTTTGTTTTTATTTGCAGTGGAATTATTATGTTTGCTTTGCACTATTGCCAATGGTATAAAAAAGCAAAAGTAAAAAACATTGTCATTTTCAACACCAACAGCTCTAACTTTAACAAATTCGAGACCTATTGCATTGGAAATGCAATTGGTCTTGCACTTGTTGTAGTCGAGTTACTGGCATTATAAATGGCAATTTTTTTTAAATCTAGACATGTTACAGGGTGCAGTGCCGTATGTGGCCAAAAGGGGTCCCAGGGGACATCTTTTGGCCACATATGGTACTGCACCCTGCAGAAGATATGGTTAATTCACCCATCCCATAATGCATTGCATGCAAGACAGTACCACGAGTACATTAAACTAGCTATGTCCATATATAGAATTAGTAGCTTTGAAATGTGACAAAAGAATTATTATATTAATTCTAGATTAGGTTCTACTCTGTGTGGAGATGATGAAGGGAAATTAATAGAAGGTCTCATATAAATGTGAGATGTGCTAGTGAGTAAAGTAAGCACTGCCAGCCTAGCTTAGAACCAAATGTGTGTCCTGTCTGAAGTCTTTTAAGAAAATAGTTCCTTGAGGCTGTAATTAAGTCCTTGGGAGTAACAACACATGTAACAGAGAATGTTCTCATGGGTGGTTACAAGAAAAGACAAGGAGGTTATTAAGGAGGGACTACTAAGTCTATTGACCAATGAAAAGCCACCATTTACAAAGGACAGGGATAGGAGCCAATTAAAAAGATGGGTGGAAAGTGGGCGGTGCTTTATGCACATATCCTGAATACAGCATGACTCGAAGAGACAGCGCAAGCGCTGCCTAGGCGAGACCTAACAAAGGATGTGTAACCAGAGCTGCCCAAAGAGACTATAGACCACGATTATCAGTTGAGTTTATCGGAATTCCCATATGGTATTGAGCTCGGCAATCACGAGTGGCACGTTGATCATGCACCTCAGTGCCTAATTTGAGCCGTTGTCTCCGGTGCTCAGCACCAGCACCTGATCCTCAGCACCAGCGCTCATAGCACCAATTAAGGACACACTCCTTTGGAAGGCATGTGATTTTCCCTAGAATCACAGGATGTTGAGCCACACCGAGACTCAAACCCGGTTCCCCAGCTCCAAAATTGGCAGCTCTAGCCATTAGGCCAAGTCATCTCCAGAAAAACATGTGCCGGGGCTCTAGTCAGGAGGCAGTTTGCAGCAGCACATTTTTCCTGTTTGCGTTGCCTCCTGAGGAGAGCCTCGGCACTTTTTATTTTACAAATTAACCACTGATGCACCTGGACTTACCGTGTGTGGGAACAATGGACCTGATTTTACCAGCTGAAAAATCCGACCAGAAAAATCATTTTGGGAACTGACTACATTGCAGTTTGGAACCCTTTCCTGCCCTACGCCATCCTCATCCGTGGAGCAGGCGTAGCATTATGCTACCCTGCCAAACTACAGTCTCCCCTGCCCTCTTCCACCCTCACAACCATCCTCCCACCATCTTCCCTCTACCACTCTCTTTTTCCTACCTGCTCAGGGCAGATGGTAAATTAAAGCAATAATCCCCATAGAAAAGGGAATACCATGCATACTTCCGCCCATCAAAACTGGGTCCTCAATGTTATTCTCAATTCTAAAGGGATAAACTCATAATTGCATGGTACATGTAGGGTGTTACCACATGGCACTGGTTTTTACAGATGTGGATTTAGCATTCTCCCAATCCATGCAACATGGAATCAGGGCCTATATTTGTTCCTATCAAGAGTAGTCAATTCAACCTTTTCTGTAGTGGCATTAACAATTCCATTATTTCTCTCCCATTTCTGATGGATTCTCAGGTTTTCCAGAGGATTGAGATGTAAAAAGAAATATTTCCATAGAGGGTTTACTTTATGCTCAAAATGCAACATTTCCACTATTTGTTTAGTTCAAAGAAGGTGCATTAGTTAAAAGGATGAACCTGGAGTTGGAACCAGTTAACAAAAACATTCTACAAATTGTTTCTATTTCACGTAGTGTCTTCCTGGCTCATCCAACTCACTATCTCCATTGGTAGAAAAGGAACACCTCCAACATCGACCATGGCAACATCCTTTGTTGGGGTAGAAAGATATGACACAGAATGAAGCTGGGCTAGTGGGTGGTATGAAGTCTAATTTAGACTTCTTTTAAAGCATTAATGACCAGATGTACGAATAACTGGATGCAAATATGTTTATTTATTAAAATATTTTAATAATGGCCTGTACAGGATTTTTACAAACACCATATACTAATAGGTCAGTTCATAAAAGTCTGAATCATAATAGGTCACAAAATGGCCTACCTCATGATTGTTAATGAGCAAGTTCGCAAATTGCGACACAATATATATGGAGACCATCAGAGGGATGGTATCTTACTGGGATCAACAGACCATCATGTCTGTGATTGCTTTTAAATAACACAAATGTTTTTTTTAAATGCAGATCATTTTTCTTCATTAACTTGGGGCTGCGTTTAATAAGAAAAGCATTTCTTGTTTGTTTGAGAGCCCAATAAACTTCTTTTTTTAATTCACTAAGTGAAAGTTGTGAGAAGTTGGCCTGGCATATGCTGTCCACTAGTTATAGTGGGCACCTTGCACCAGTCCAAACGACCCTTATTGATGGTAGGTTTAAAGACAACCTTATAGAAAGCTATCCTAGTGGTAGCTGTGGAGAGCAGCCTTCAGGCTAAGTCTTGAAGGAGTGTAAAGCAGCTTGGTTTACCAGATTATAACCTCTTGAATGACCAAATGAAAGGAGAACCACACCAGGTATATATATAAAATATATGTATTTATTTCTAAACACTCACTACTAATCTCTTTATGAGATTAGAGTCCAAGATACACAATATCACAGTATTAAAACGACAGTAAATAGCACAATATACAATGGGCCCCGGGGGGGGGACCAAACCATATATTAAGAAAGTGGTATAAGAGCCACGACTTGACTAGACACAGTGCCTAGAGCACGTAGAATCGCTGGGACCCCAAGGAACCACCCAAGGTAGTGACACAGGAGACCCCCGGGGGACGTGTGCAGTGTGAGAACACAGCCGCGAGCGCCGTAGGATTCTATGAGGAAAGTCGCGGTTGGAATTTTAAAGATAAACAACACTTAGAAGAGGACTTTGAGCAAACCCCTTTAGACTTAAGGAGTTCTAGGGCCAACATCCACGGAAGCACTGGAGTACTCGAGTTACCTCACCCAGGGAAGCCGGGTGCCTAGGTGTCAAAGGGTGTCGGGAATCGTCGTTGATTTCAATGGCGATCTGCTGCAAAGTGCTGCTGCCGGGAAGAAGAAAAGTGTCCGGGGTGATCCAAGCCTGGATCGAAGATGTGAAGAACCTAAAAGCAGAGGGGACAGAGTCTGGGTCACTAGCCAGTGACCAGGAGCGGAGCAATCGAATGCCCACCGATGTCGGGTGCTCCAGGTGCGAAGAGGTGAAGCTTGACTCTGCAGTCACGGAGTCCAGGAGATGTCGAGGACAACCAGGAGCCGGATTCGAGCTGTCCTACAAAGGATGTCGAGTGCTGGGGTGTCGGTGCTTGGATTGAACACAACAAGCCTTGGCAACAGCAACCCATGCAGGAAGAGAAAAGATGCTTCTGTGAGGACCAGCAAGGTCCTAGGGACTCCCCAAGCAATGGAGAGTCAGGGTACGTCTGGAGCAATCCGGGAAGTCCAATTAAAGTTAGAGTTGCCTTCTTGGGGACCCACAGGTCAACGGACATGGGATCGCGAAGGGACCTTGAGAGGAATCACAAAATGGCGGCCCACGGAACACTCATTGAGTGTAGGCCAGCAATCTTCAGTATAATTACTGCTCGGGGTCAGGGCTACAAGTAACCCAAAGCTCAGCCTCAGGGATCACCGGAAAGCTGATGCTTCTGCAAATGGTTGCGGTGTCCAGGGGTTCGGGTTGCACGGTCTCCACGAGGGATACGGGCCTCAGACTTGCTGGGGGCACAGATCAACCTCAGAGACTTCGGGAACCCACCTCCTGTGTGGCAATATTCTTCGGAGTCCTCAGGAGTTGCGGAGATGCCAACCGGTCAGTTGCGTTAAAGGTGCCTGCCTTGCAGGGGAGTAACTCCTTTACTCCAAGGGATATTCTTCATTCATCCAGCGTAGTGTAGATCATCGAAGTACTTGGTTTCTGTGTCAGAGTTTAGTCCAGGTGTAATCTAAAGTCCTGTAGTCAGGGGTTCCTACTTTATACCCAAGGAAGGGGTGGGACAAACTCTTGGGACCCACCTATGGGAGGGTCAGGAAAGAGGGGTGGCTACACCCATTTCCTTTGTCCAGTTTCGCGCCAGAGCAGGGGCTGGTAGTCCCCGCAACCGGTTTGAGCTGGACTATGCACAGCGACACCAAATGTGCCCCCAGTGCAGACTTCAAAGCACTCTTGGAGTGCACCCACCCAGCCCCAATACACTAAAGCCTGTCTGGGAGGTGGTCACACCTCCCTGTGACAGGAAACCTATTGTCCAGGCCTCCCCTGCCGGAGTTTCGTCCAGCAGCAGGAGGGCAGACTCGTGTCTGTGGCTGCAGCATCCATTTTGTGATGCCAGGGTTCTGTTAAGCTGGTACCGGGTGTACCGGTGGTGCCATGTTTCTCCCTCTAGTAGGGTGGGATCATACCTCCCACCCCAGTTACTGGGGTGGAGGTATGATTCCAAGGTGTTTGACACCAAACACAACATGTTTCCATGCAGCCATTCTCAAGTTAGCATTTACCGCGAGGTCATAATGCACTTAAGAGTATATGGTCTGGCTGCATCACAAACAACCCAGGAATGAAGATTCCGAAAGCTGCAGAGGGGTTCTGCTCATGCATGGGCACCCTCTCACATGAAACCCAGCACCCTGCCTCAGGATTGTTAAGGCCTGCCATAGGGGTGACTGATAGGTTTACATGTGCAGTGATATGGAGAGATATAGGGAACCTATATCTCAGTAAGGGGTGCATACACCACCTACACAGGCTGCTGTAGCAGACCTGTTGTGTCATTTTGGATGGCCTCTCAGGGGTGGCATAATACATGATGCAGCCCCTGGGAGGCCTCTGGGGTACCTATGCCCTGGGTACATAGTATACCATATACTAGGGACTCATAAGGGTACCCCAGAATCCAATCTGGAGTGTACCTAAAGTACATCAGTCAATTTAAGGGGAAAGCAGATAGGCTGGGGTCCTGAATAGCAGGATCCCAGCCAAACTAAGTCGAAAACCAGCAAAACACCAGGGAAAAAGTGGGGGCAACCATGCAGTCAGATTCCACCTTACTACAAAAGTGTCCGAAAGGGACCCCCTCCCTTTTGTGAATGGGTTACCAACTCCTTTGAGGTCTCAGTAACTTTTCAATATTTTGAGATCGGATTCCGGTTTTCAAACATTAATATATAGCATACTGATTTGGTATTTGAAAGGGACACCTACAAACACGCCACTTCCAGATACCAAATCAGTGTCCATTCGCAATACCATTTTAATAGTCAGAAAAACGTTACCAATTACAAAATTGGCATTAGTACATCTGAAAAAGCACTTTTACTTTTGCAAATGCCGAATCGCAGCTTTTGCAATCATAAAAATATTTAACATATTTAGCCCGCAATTCCATGACCCTCAATACTTTCAAAGAATAGCACCAAAACATGGTCTCACATTTATTATAGCATTTAAAACCCTTAAAAAAAGCTATGTGAAGCACAGGTGCAAAATATGCACTATTGGGGCTTATTTACAAGGAGCTTGCGCCACCAATGAGTCAACATTTTTGAGGCATTGGCGGCATAGTCAGTACTCCAAATTTACAAGGTGGCGCATCTAGGTTGATGTGCCACTTTTAGTAGTTTAGCGTCAAAATGTACCTGCGCCTGAACCGGCTGTGTCACATAAGTATTAATATATGCAAGGTAGGCGTTCCAGCGTAATATCCACTTTAAAACGGACACATAGATATTTACAAGTTCAGGGAAAAGTGACACATCGCTGGGAAGTATCGTGCTGAAGTATCCTGAAGTATGAAGTATGAAGTATGCTGAAGTATGCGTCAAAATGTCTGCCCTTCGGAATCCCACGCATAGGAAATGATGCATTCGCTTTGGTATATAAAGAGAAGCTAGACAGAACAGTCTGGCAAGCACAACCCACACCATGGAGCTCTTGGTTATGCAGCTGGGAGCCGCAAGGAGAAGACCACAACCACCACCAGCCAACCGCCCACACTTCCCCCCCTCATGACTGCAAAGGCAGCACAGGAGAAGGGAGCACATTTATCAGCAGCGGATTTCCCTCATTGATTTCAGGGAGGATGAGGTCACCACCTACTACCGACTCAGGAGGGAGCCTATCGTCAAACTGCTACAACAGATAGCGACACGGCTCCAGCCACCAACTGCCATGTCCACCAACATCCCTACGCAGCTCAAACTCATGGCTCTCCTCCACATGTTGGCATCTGGGTCATTCCAGATTTCAACAGCCAGACTGGCAGGTATCTCCCAGCCATCTTTCTAAGCTTTCCTACCCTTTGTCCTGGATGCCATTATCCACCTAAAACTGCAGTACCTCTTCTTACCCAAAACACAACAACAGCAGCTGGAGATCAAGCAGGCTTCTATGCCATTTACAGTTTCCCACATGTGCTGGGTGCAATGAACTGCACACATGTGAAACTGGTTCCCCCTGCAGCTACATCCCATTTCTATAGGAACTGAAAGCACACATACTCAATGAATGTCCAGCCCATTCGCCATTTTCACCAACGTGCTGCCCAAATACCCGGGGAGTGTGCATGGTGCATACATCTTCAGGCACTCCATCATCAATGAGCGCTTCCAGAATGACCCGGCAGTTCAGGCTGAACTGTTCCCATGGAGAGCAGGGTCAAGACTGATTTGCATATGCCTGGGTCCAAACTGGTGTGGCGTGATGAGAAAAAAATGATGGATTAAACCCAGATCTGTGACTGGAGGTGAATGTTTGATTTGTTCAGCATTCCGTCCATCATTTTTTTCTTTTTGCTTTTGTTGCCCAAAGTGGGAGGGTATGTCCATACGTGGGTCCCGTGCTCTCTATGCCACTGGTTTCAAGCTAGCCTGGCTGATGAGGGGTGATACCCCGAAACAGGTCCCAGGATGCTTGTTTCTGGTCCGGGGAGGATCTGACCTGGCAGTTCGGGCTGAACTGTTCCCATGAGGAGCAGGGTCAAGACTGATTTGCATATGGCTGGGTCCAAACTGGGGTGGCGTGGTGAGCAAAAAAAATGATTGATTAAAACCTGTCTGTGACTGGGGTTGAATGTTTAATTTGTTCAGCTTTCCGTCCACCATTTGTTCTTTTTACCTATGGAGGACAAAAAACCCAAATTTGTAATCAGCATACTGTCACTTACAGTGGCAATGGACCTACAAAACACCTATCACACTAAGCTACAGGCCAAATGTGTTTTTCCCATTGTGGCACCGTCAAAAGTAGCAGGCCATGCACATGTTTCAATCTGACACAGAAAACAGGACTAGACATGTGGGCTTAAATATGATAACCTCAATATAACCAATAGTATACAATTGTCGTAGTAATGTGTATGAGTCATTCTGTACACATAACGGACATGTACTTGAATGTGGATTGATCAATCACCATGAGCATTAAGGGCAAGATGTACGACCATTTTGCATGCGCAAAATCGGTCGCAAAATGATTTGCGCATGCAAAAATGGCCGTTTCCAATGTACAAAAAGCATTCACAATTGCTCGAAAAAAAATAGCGAGTAAATACCGACTCGCTATATTAGCAATTTGTGTTATCAAAATTGCGTATCGCAATTTGCGACTCGCAGAATCGCATGTACAGACCAGTTGCAATTTGCGAGAACGCGCTAAAAAGCCAATTTGCGCATGCAATTTACCACTAAGCTGAAACAGGTGGTAATCAGGATCAACCTATAAAAACACACCCAGAATGCATCACAAACCTTTCCACAATGGCTGCCCTGTATGTGTTAGCAAGGAGGAGGCGGATAATGGCGGCATTGCAGAGGAGAAGAAGACAGGAGAGGATATTCAGACAGGCTGACATTGTTGGATAAGACAGAAGAGGAGATTTATGATCAGTACATGCTAAGTAGAAGGGTCAAACTAAAGCTCATTGACACCTTGAAGCCACAACTTGAGAGTAGAACCTTGCGCAGCAATGCAATTCCCACACATGTGCTGGTGTTTTGCTCCCTCCACCTTTTGGCCACTGGTAGTTACCAGGATGTCATTGCAGTGGCTGGTGGTGTGTCTCAGAGTGCGCTTTCACGTTTCTTCCATGATTTCCTAGACACAATGCTACACCGCATACATCAACACATATACATGCCCCGTGACAATGAGGAATTAGACCAGACAAAAGTGGATTTCTACAGGTCATAGGGTGCATAGATGGGACACATGTGCCCATATGTCCACCATCCCGCATTGAATACATTTTTCGTAACAGAAAAAGCACACATTCCCTCAATATCCAAGTAGTGTGTGACGCTAAAAACATCATCACATATATTGTAGCAAAATACCCTGGAAGCACCCAGGATGCATTCATTTTCCGGCACAGTGGTCTATATCAAAGGTTAGAAAGAGGTGACTTTGACGATGGATAGCTCCTAGGTAATGTTATCACCTGTCCCCAGACTTTTGTAACTATACTGAAATTTGTACTTGTAAAGCGCACTTATACCCCCAAAGAGGTGTCCTGGCGCTGTACGCATACCGCTGTGGAACCCTTCCTGGCTTTTCCCTGTGAAATGTCCACTCCTGGGCACCCCCAGGGTGAAGCCAGGCATCCCAGCGCTGTTGGGGCCGTTGTGGAGATTAAGCAAGCTATTGCCCAGAGTTGCAGAGTGGGACCCATGATTAGAATAGGCACCGAGGCGAGAATTATCAGGTCCGAGGAAATTGAGCACAAGACCCGCCGAGGCGGGAATTGAACCCTGGTCCCGGGCCAGATCTCTGCATCAGGGTCTGCCGCTCTAACCATTGAGCCACACTTCTCCACCATGCATGTGTGTAAACATTTAACATCAACATCATATGTCTCACAACAGGTGACAGTGCGTATGCACTGCGTCCATGGATCCTCACACCGTATCTGTCTCCCAACAACATACATGAAAGGTGGTACAACTCTGCACACAGGCGCACAAGGACAGTGATTGAGCGTACTTTTGGAATACTGAAATCGCACTTCAGATGCCTGCATAAGAGTGGTGGAGCTCTGCAGTATGCGCAAGAGACAGTCTGTAAAATTGTGGCAACATGTGCCATGCTGCACAACATGGCCTGCAGAGGTGGACTGCCCAAGGATGTGTCTGACACAGATTCTGAGGATGATGGCCCGGGACCACCTGCCATACAACCAAGGGATGGCAGCGCTGCAGCAGAGGGGAGAAGGCGGAGGGACCAGATTGCCAACAACTTTTTCTGAAAGGTACGTACACACCAGCTAGACACTCAGCTGTACAAAACACAGTACAAATTGTGAATAGCAATGGGTATTTTAATTTTCATACATCCATTTTCAAAGTAGGACAACATGTCCATCAGTAACTGTAGGAAAATGCCACATAATGGAAAAAAATGGGTTTCGTCACCAATACCAATGAAATGAAGGCACATGAAAGATGTATGGGGACCACAAAACGTTCATTTCCTGCCCCTGCGTGTAGCCTGGCCAGAGGTGCCACTACCCAGCCCAAGGTGGCGGCTGCTGCTTCTGCGCAACATTGGTGTCTCCATGGCTGATATGCTGCTCCGGCTTGACACTTCACTGTCAGTGCCAGCAATGCCAACATCCCCAATTATCTGATCTCGTCTGCAGTGTTTCCACTGCAGCTGTAATTTTTTCAAGGCCACGTGCTCACGTCGCCACTGTAGTGGCCCATCTCCACTTGTAGGCCAAGTGTGCGCTGGCTATGTCTGTTAGTAGCATGTGCCAGCCTATTGATTGCCCTGCTAAGATTGTCCATTTTCTGTCCCCTGCTGTGCTCAATGCGCCTCTGATTATCTCTTTCTGCAGACCACTCCTTGGCTAAGTCTGCCACAGTGCAGGTGAGGGCATCCAGTTTGGATTCGATCCTGGCCTGATTTTGTGCCAGTTTGGTTGTGACCATGCAGAACCCCTGGGACATTCTGACATTTCCTTGTCTTTGTATTTGATTGTGCAGGTGCTGTATTTGCAGCATTTCCCTGTCAATGGAAGCAGACATGGCCTGACTGATTGACCCAGTGGAGGACAGACCTTGGGACCTACGCAGAGACTGTTGGGTTCTCCGTGAGAGACGCACACGGGTGGACGGAGGGCCTGGTGGTGTGGTGTCCTGCTGCGCTGCAGAGGTGACAGTCGGTGTTGACACTGTAGTGGTTGCAGCCACAGTGGACCTGTCCCCACTAGTTTCCCCAACGTCCTGCCCTTCCTCCATTAGCTCTTGCTCCTGGCTACCAGGTGTGTCCTCATCACTGTCCTCTGCTTCCAATGGTGTGTCTATGTGACAAAAGAGATGACAGTACATAATAAACAATGTGTTTCACCGTTTTAGTGGTTCTACAATGTTTATCAGCTCAAGTCATTCCCTCACTACACTAATTTTGTCACAGACTACATCTCCCATGATGCAACACTACTGTTGTTTGTTGTTTGTACATGGATGTTTGCTTGTGTTTGATTAGTATGCATGCACAGTACAGGCGTTAGTGGGTATGCACACATCACATGCACAATTTTCACCAGGATTTATGGATGGCTGGGATGTATCAAGGCTCCCAAAGCCTGCTACAGCTGCCCTCTCCAGGGTGCTTCAGCTGGTGTTGTGTCTGCTGAAGTGGATGGTCTCCCTCCGGTCTTTATCGCTGCTTCCAGCCGTGCTGCCACCCTCTCCTTTGCCCTGGACCGAAGGTCATACCACCTTTTTTTTTAATGTCATCTATGGAGCGGTGTGCTACTCCCAGGGCATTGATCCTTTGCTGCATGCTGCGCCAGATCTTACTCTTCTCATTTTCACCCAGACGGTGTGAGGCTCTGCCAAATAGTTCATCATGGTGATTGCAGCATTCTTCTGTGATGATGTCCAGCTCTTTATCTGAGAACTTCCGCTTTCTCAGGCTCTGCTTACTTCCCTTATTGCTCTCCTTGCTACTCATGTTTTCTCTCTCAGCAGTGTCTCACAGTGCTGCTGCACCTGCACATGTGCTAGATGTTGGTTCAGGAGTTAATTTGGGCACCACTTCCTGTTTTGGGGGTCCTTCACCTCAAACAGGAAGTGTATTTTTTTTTATACAATTTAGCTATTTGCGAGTGCTTTATTGCCATTTTCATGCACACTCGCAAATTGCGTGTGCAAAAACGAAGTTTCTGCGGGACTCGCTATTTTCGAGACAATATCGACTTGCAAATAGCGAGTGGGCCAAATAGCGTTGCGAGTGAATACCGACTTGCAATCGTGTTGCCTGTGGTGTTGGGAGGTAGCGGATAGCGACTCGCTATAAGCGAGTCGCTATTTTTCGCTAATAGCGACTCGCTATTTTCACAGGTCGTACATCTGGCCCTGAGTGACTTTTCTCCCTTTGTCTTCTCAGCTGCAGTCCTGGGTCATGACCCCCTTTGCACATCCCCAGACAGAGGAGAGCACAGCTACAACCATTCACTGTGCAAGACCGGGGTATCGTGGAGTGTTCTTTCAGCCTACTGAAGTCTTGGTTTCGCTGCTTGGATGTGACCGAGGGCCCATTGCTGTACTCCCCCCCTCTGGTTTCCAAAATGATAGTGGTATGCTGCATATTGCACAACATATGTGTGGGGATGAATGTCCCATGGGACCAGTGCTATATCAGTAATCAAGATGTCATTCTCTTCCTTACTGAAGTTGCACTTCCTCTTCCCCTGGGGGTCTGTCTGGACATCCTGACTGGTGCTGGGGTTTTTGGGGATGTTGTCCTGGCTGCTTCTCTCTTCTCCTCGCTCCATGGCTGCCTTCTGTGAAATGGGCCCATTTTTTTCTCCAAAGCATAATCTTTTTAATGTTTTTTGACGCTTGGCGCACTGAAAAGTATTTAGTGTTGCTTTACATGCCGCTAACCAGCCTTATGTCAGTTTTGCTTCCGATGTGTCAGGTTCGGATGCAATATCACACCCGCGTCATATTTTTTTTATGCAGCCTGTTCCTTACGCCATGGTGTGCCACACTGTAAATACGGCGCAGCCATGGCATTTAAAAATGACGTATTTTTGATGCATCGCTGACGCAACTCAGTAATACGTCAGTTCTTGTTAATGAGACATTATCCTTAAATTTTTATAAATTGAAGCACTAGTCACTGCCATTAAAACCCTAAACTGACATATTTTTTTTGTGTTCAAAGTATTTTATTCGTTTTAATCTGAGGACAAACAGATAAGCATATAGCATTGCGAAACAAATACAAAGAGGACATTTGAGGTAATCACATCAATCATATATCATGCAAATTACATATTACATATCAACTGGCACATGCATCAAGCTAGGATTTTGCGAGTCCTTAATAGCGAATATTAAGGATTCGCAATTAAGGATTCGCAAAATCCTATGCATGTAGGAATCGCTATAATAATAGCGATTCCTTCACATTCCTTATTTGCGAGTCGCAAATAAGGAATGGCTTCCCATTCACTCCTATGGGCCCACAGGCCCATAGGAATGAATGGGAAATTACGAGCGCTATTTGCGAGTACCAATAGGTACTCGCAAATTGCGCATGCAATTCAAGGGTGCAGGGGTGTCAAAAGGACACCCTGTTGCACCCCTGAAATTGATCCGTGCACATATGTTGCGCACACACATGTCCCAAGGACATGTGTGTGTGTGTAACCTTCAACTTTGAAATATGCACTTTAGTGCATTTCTCAAGGTTTTTGCAATTTACCATGAAGTTCAACTTCATGGTAAATTGCGCCCCCTAGTAGCGAAATCGCTAATTTTTTTACTTTGTTGCATTGCATTTAAGGAATCTCAATTTGCGATTCCTTAAATGCAATCACAATTTAAGTAATGTCTTTCCTGGACCGGAAACAAGCATCCTGGGACCGGTTTTGGGCTCACAGCCCTCATCAGCCAGGCTATCTTGAATCCAGTGGCAAAGTGACCCAGGGACCCACATCTGGGCATACCCTGCCAACTTAGGGCGAACAAAGCAAAACGATGGATTTAGGCCCAGATCTCTGTACTGGGGTGAATGTATGACATTGTTCTGCATTCTGTCCATCAACTGTTGTTTTTGCATTTGTCACCCCGAGTGGGACGGGTATGCCCAGACGTGGGTCCCGTGCTCTCCATGCCACTGGAATCAAGCTATCCTGGCTGAAGAGGGGTGAAACCCCGAAACCGGTCCTAGGATGCTTGTTTCCTGTCCAGGAGGACCTGGCTTGGCAGTTCGGGCTGGACTGTTCCCATGAGGCACAGGGTCAAGACTGATTTGCATATGGCTGGGTTCAAACTGGAATGTCATGGTGGGCAAAAAAACAATGGATTTAGGCCCAGATCTCTGTACTGGGGTGAATGTATGACATTGTTCTGCATTCTGTCCATCAACTGTTGTTTTTGCATTTGTCAACCCGAGTGGGACGGGTATGCCCAGACGTGGGTCCCGTGCTCTCCATGCCACTGGAATCAAGCTATCCTGGCACAAGAGGGGTGAAACCCCGAAACCGGTCATAGGTTGCTTGTTTCCAGTCCAGGGAGGACCTGGCTTGGCAGTTCGGGCTCGACTGTTTCCATAAGGCACAGGGTCAAGACTGATTTGCATATGGTTGGGTTCAAACTGGAATGGCATGGTGAGCAAAAAAACAATGGATTTAGGCCCAGATCTCTGTACTGGGGTGAATGTATGACATTGTTCTGCATTCTGTCCATCAACTGTTGTTTTTGCATTTGTCACCCTGAGTGGGACGGGTATGCCCAGATGTGGGTCCCGTGCTCTCCATGCCACTGGAATCAAGCTATCCTGGCTGAAGAGGGGTGAAACCCCGAAACCGGTCCTAGGATGCTTGTTTCCAGTCCAGGGAGGACCTGGCTTGGCAGTTCGGGCTGGACTGTTCCCATGAGGCACAGGGTCAAGACTGATTTGCATATGGCTGGGTTCAAACTGGAATGGCATGGTGAGCAAACAAACCATGGATTTAGGCCCTGATCTCTGTACTGGGGTGAATGTATGACATTGTTCTGCATTCTGTCCATCAACTGTTGTTTTTGCATTTGTCACCTCGAGTGGGACGGGTATGCCCAGACCTGGGTCCCGTGCTGTCCATGCCACTGGAATCAAGCTATCCTGGCTGAAGAGGGGTGAAACCCCGAAACCGGTCCTAGGATGCTTGTTTCCAGTCCAGGGAGGACCTGGCTTGGCAGTTTGGGCTGGACTGTTCCCATGAGGCACAGGGTCAAGACTGATTTGCATATGGCTGGGTGAGCAAAACAACGATGGATTTAGGCCCAGATCTCTGTACTGGGGTGAATGTATGACATTGTTCTGCATTCTGTCCATCAACTGTTGTTTTTGCATTTGTCACCCCGAGTGGGACGGGTATGCCCAGACGTGGGTCCCGTGCTCTCCATGCCACTGGAATCAAGCTATCCTGGCTGAAGAGGGGTGAAACCCCGAAACCGGTCCTAGGATGCTTGTTTCCAGTCCAGGGAGGATCTGGCTTGGCAGTTCGGGCTGGACTGTTCCCATGAGACACAGGGTCAAGACTGATTTGCATATGGCTGGGTTCAAACTGGAATGGCATGGTGAGCAAACAAACGATGGATTTAGGCCCAGATCTCTGTACTGGGGTGAATGTATGACATTGTTCTGCATTCTGTCCATCAACTGTTGTTTTTGCATTTGTCACCCCGAGTGGGAAGGGTATGCCCAGACGTGGGTCCCGTGCTCTCCATGCCACTGGAATCAAGCTATCCTGGCTGAAGAGGGGTGAAACCCCGAAACCGGTCCTAGGATGCTTGTTTCCAGTCCAGGGAGGACCTGGCTTGGCAGTTCGGGCTGGACTGTTCCCATGAGGCACAGGGTCAAGACTGATTTGCATATGGTTGGGTTCAAACTGGAATGGCATGGTGAGCAAAAAACGATGGATTTAGGCCCAGATCTCTGTAATGGGGTGAATGTATGACATTGTTCTGTATTCTGTCCATCAACTGTTGTTTTTGCATTTGTCACCCCGAGTGGGACGGGTATGCCCAGACGTGGGTCCCGTGCTCTCCATGCCACTGGAATCAAGCTATCCTGGCTGAAGAGGGGTGAAACCCCGAAACCGGTCCCAGGATGCTTGTTTCCGGTCCAGCAAAGACATGGCTTGGCAGTTCGGGCTGGACTGTTCCCATGAGACACAGGGTCAGACTGATTTGCATATGGCCATGTCTGAACTGGGGTGGCGGAGTGAGCTAAAGAATGATGATGGATTAAACCCAGATCAGTTGACTGGGGGCGAGTGCTTGCAATGTTCAACACTCGGTCCATCATCCCCTTTGGTTTTGCTTGGGTAGGGACGTCAAGGTAGTGATAGTGTAGGGATAGACTAATGCTTTTCACTTATTCTCCCCAGATGAAGATGGATCTTGATGTGGGGGCAATCATTGACTGTGTTCTGGTTCTGGAATTTGTCATTCTTTTTATGATCCAGCGTCTTCGTCTCGCCCGTAGATTTGTATTTGTATTAGTTCCTATGTATTTCTACAACCTCGTCTTGAGGTGCTTGTATGTCCAGCTATTTTTGGCTTTGCAATAAACCTACTAACTTGGAATTCGGAGTCTGCGATTCTTATGAGTCATGGTTCTTCAAAGTGTTGACTTGCCTTAATGCGTTATTTCTCCCCTCTACACTTCTCAGCAGGCAACAAAGATTCATTGACCAGGGGTTCCACAGTAAATTGGTAGTGAGGAACCCGGCCATATCATGACTTAGGTATATTCCATCTATGTTTGAGTTCTTTGTACCTTAATAAGTCAGAAATGTGAGCATATAAACATCCCAAACAACGAACAAATTAAGACCAGGTCCTGTGACTGGAAGTAGAGAACATTCAACTTGTATCAAGGAACATCCGAAGAGTAGAGAGAAAAGGATACATCAATCCGTCAACAGGAGCAGATTGCTTGGTGTCTCGTACAGGTACCAGGAATGGGTACATTTAAAAAATGGGGTACACGTTACAACAAATGAGGCGAGTTCTCTGAAAATCGATGACCAATATACACACAAGTACATCACTATTTGCCATATCTGCATGATATGAACAATATGACGGTTTAAACAGGGATCTGCCACCGAGGGGATGTTAAAGTGTTCATCGCAGCACCAATTCATGCTAAAGAAGGGGTCCCACTGACATAAGAGAATCATGTAACACAGTTTCTTTTTTGAACTTTGCTCATGATGATAGCGGAAGTATAGATTTATCATATAATCATGTTTTGATCCTGTATTTGATATAGTTTGTTAGATTTTTTTGTAGAATTATTATCCCCTGATGAAGGGCATGCAACCCGAAATGCATTGGGATTTGTGATTTGATTACTCGTGGATCGTTTAACCACGATGTGGAAGTAAAAAGAAAATATTGAAGGAATAAAAGATATCAATAAGTCGGAAGGTGTTCATGAGCTTTATTGATATACAGTTGATCAATTGCCAAACGTAAATTGGAGCAACAGAATTGGTGAATAATTTGAATAAACATTGGTGGAAATGTGCCTCATTTCTTTTGGAAAAATAGTAGAGTGAAAAGGGGAAGCTGAGCCCAACACATGGCAGCACACAGTAGAGGGGAAGAGAGCTGTAATCTGAGCGGGGAGCGACCCTTGACCTTGCCAGGTAGGTCGCTCCCCCGCCACACAGCTCCGCCTGTGTTGTCCTGCCCGCTGCTGCTGCTGGTAAGCTCGCCCCTCTGCTTGTTGCCTCGGTGCCCGTTTACCTTCTGTTCCCCCTCGCTGCCCCCTTTCTGTGTCCAGTTTTGCCTTCTGTTCCCCCTCGTTGCCCCCATTTTCTGTGTCCAGTTTTGCTTTCTGTACCCCTCGCTGCCCCCTTTTCTGTGTCCAGTTTTGCTTCTGTTCCCCCTCGTGCCCCCATTTTCTGTGTCCAGTTTTGCCTTGTGTTCCCCCTCGCTGCCCCCATTTTCTGTGTCCAGTTTTGCCTTCTGTTCCCCCTCGTTGCCCCCATTTTCTGTGTCCAGTTTTGCTTTCTGTACCCCTCGCTGCCCCCTTTTTCTGTGTCCAGTTTTGCTTTTTGTACCCCTCGCTGCCCCCTTTTTTTGTGTCCAGTTTTGCTTTCTGTACCCCTCGTTGCCTCTCGACTCCCGCCGCTGTGTCCCCTGCGGCCCCGCCCCCCTGACTGCCCATTCGCTGCCCCTGCCTCCCGCCTCCCAGCTGCTCCTCCCTCCCACCTCCCCATATATGGCGGCCGCTGCGCGGTGAGGATAGCAACCCTTGACCTTGCCAGGTAGGTCGCTCCCCCGCCACACAGCTCTGCCTGTGTTGTCCTGCCCGCTGCTGCTGCTGGTAAGCTCGCCCCTCTGCTTGTTGCCTCGGTGCCCGTTTACCTTCTGTTCCCCTCGCTGCCCCCTTTCTCTGTGTCCAGTTTTGCCTTCTGTTCCCCCTTGTTGCCCCCATTTTCTGTGTCCAGTTTTGCTTTCTGTTCCCCCTCGCTGCCCCCATTTTCTGTGTCCAGTTTTACCTTCTGTTCCCCCTCACTGCCCCCATTTTCTGTGTCCAGTTTTGCCTTCTGTTCCCCCTCGTTGCCCCCATTTTCTGTGTCCAGTTTTGCTTTCTGTACCCTCGCTGCCCCCTTTTTCTGTGTCCAGTTTTGCTTTCTGTACCCCTCGCTGCCCCCTTTTCTGTGTCCAGTTTTGCTTTCTGTATCCCTCGCTGCCCCCTTTTTCTGTGTCCAGTTTTGCTTTCTGTACCCCTCGCTGCCCCCTTTTTCTGTGTCCAGTTTTGCTTTCTGTACCCCTCGCTGACCCCTTTTTCTGTGTCCAGTTTTGCTTTTTGTACCCCTCGCTGCCCCCTTTTTTTGTGTCCAGTTTTGCTTTCTGTACCCCTCGTTGCCTCTCGACTCCCGCCGCTGCGTCCCCTGCTGCCCCGCCCCCCTGACTGCCCATTCGCTGCCCCTGCCTCCCGCCTCCCAGCTGCTCCTCCCTCCCACCTCCGCATATATGGCGGCCGCTGCGCGGTGAGGAGAGCGACCCTTGACCTGGCCAGGTAGGTCGCTCCCCCGCCACACAGCTCCACCTGTGTTGTCCTGCCCGCTGCTGCTGCTGGTAAGCTCGCCCCTCTGCTTGTTGCCTCGGTGCCCGTTTACCTTCTGTTCCCCCTCGCTGCCCCCTTTCTCTGTGTCCAGTTTTGCCTTCTGTTCCCCCTCGTTGCCCCCATTTTCTGTGTCCAGTTTTGCTTTCTGTACCCCTCGCTGCCCCCTTCTCTGTGTCCAGTTTTGCTTCTGTTCCCCCTCGCTGCCCCCATTTTCTGTGTCCAGTTTTGCCTTCTGTTCCCCTCGCTGCCCCCATTTTCTGTGTCCAGTTTTGCCTTCTGTTCCCCCTCGTTGCCCCCATTTTCTGTGTCCAGTTTTGCTTTCTGTACCCCTCGCTGCCCCCTTTTTCTGTGTCCAGTTTTGCTTTCTGTACCCCTCGCTGCCCCCTTTTCTGTGTCCAGTTTTGCTTTCTGTACCCCTCACCGCCCCCTTTTTCTGTGTCCAGTTTTGCTTTCTGTACCCCTCGCTGCCCCCTTTTCTGTGTCCAGTTTTGCTTTCTGTACCCCTCGCTGCTCCCTTTTTCTGTGTCCAGTTTTTGCTTTTGTACCCCTCGCTGCCCCCTTTTTGTGTCCAGTTTTGCCTTCTGTTCCCCCTCGCTGCCCCCTTTTTCTGTGTCCAGTTTTGCTTTCTGTACCCCTCGCTGCCCCCTTTTTCTGTGTCCAGTTTTGCTTTCTGTACCCTCGCTGCCCCCTTTTTCTGTGTCCAGTTTTGCTTTCTGTACCCCTCGCTGCCCCCTTTTTCTGTGTCCAGTTTTGCTTTCTGTACCCCTCGCTGCCCCTTTTTCTGTGTCCAGTTTTGCTTTTTGTACCCCTCGCTGCCCCTTTTTTGTGTCCAGTTTTGCTTTCTGTACCCCTCGTTGCCTCTCGACTCCCGCCGCTGCGTCCCTGCGGCCCCGCCCCCTGACTGCCCATTCGCTGCCCCTGCCTCCCGCCTCCCAGCTGCTCCTCCCTCCCACCTCCCCATATATGGCGGCCGCTGCGCGGTGAGGAGAGCGACCCTTGACCTTGCCAGGTAGGTCGCTCCCCCGCCACACAGCTCCGCCTGTGTTGCCCTGATCGCTGCTGCTGCTGGTAAGCTCGCCCCTCTGCTTGTTGCCTCGGTGCCCGTTTACCTTCTGTTCCCCCCTCGCTGCCCCCTTTCTCTGTGTCCAGTTTTGCCTTCTGTTCCCCCTCGTTGCCCCCATTTTCTGTGTCCAGTTTTGCTTTCTGTACCCCTCGCTGCCCCCTTTTCTGTGTCCAGTTTTGCTTCTGTTCCCCTCGCTGCCCCCATTTTCTGTGTCCAGTTTGCCTTCTGTTCCCCCTCGCTGCCCCCATTTTCTGTGTCCAGTTTTGCCTTCTGTTCCCCCTCGTTGCCCCCATTTTCTGTGTCCAGTTTTGCTTTCTGTACCCTCGCTGCCCCCTTTTCTGTGTCCAGTTTTGCTTTTTGTACCCCTCGCTGCCCCCTTTTTCTGTGTCCAGTTTTGCTTTCTGTACCCCTCGCTGCCCCCTTTTTCTGTGTCCAGTTTTGCTTTTTGTACCCCTCGCTGCCCCCTTTTTTTGTGTCCAGTTTTGCTTTCTGTACCCCTCGTTGCCTCTCGACTCCCGCCGCTGCGTCCCCTGCGGCCCCGCCCCCCGGACGGCCCATTCGCGGCCCCTGCCTCCTGCCTCCCAGCTGCTCCTCCCTCCCACCTCCCCATATATGGCGGCCGCTGCGCGGTGAGGAGAGCGACCCTTGACCTTGCCAGGTAGGTCGCTCCCCCGCCACACAGCTCCTCCTGTGTTGTCCTGATCGCTGCTGCTGCTGGTAAGCTCGCCCCTCTGCTTGTTGCCTCGGTGCCCGTTTACCTTCTGTTCCCCCCTCGCTGCCCCCTTTCTCTGTGTCCAGTTTTGCCTTCTGTTCCCCCTCGTTGCCCCCATTTTCTGTGTCCAGTTTTGCTTTCTGTACCCCTCGCTGCCCCCTTTTCTGTGTCCAGTTTTGCTTCTGTTCCCCCTCGCTGCCCCCATTTTCTGTGTCCAGTTTGCCTTCTGTTCCCCCTCACTGCCCCCATTTTCTGTGTCCAGTTTTGCCTTCTGTTCCCCCTCGTTGCCCCCATTTTCTGTGTCCAGTTTTGCTTTCTGTACCCTCGCTGCCCCCTTTTTCTGTGTCCAGTTTTGCTTTTTGTACCCCTCGCTGCCCCCTTTTTCTGTGTCCAGTTTTGCTTTCTGTACCCTCGCTGCCCCCTTTTTCTGTGTCCAGTTTTGCTTTCTGTACCCCTCGCTGCCCCCTTTTTCTGTGTCCAGTTTTGCTTTCTGTACCCCTCGCTGCTCCCTTTTTCTGTGTCCAGTTTTTGCTTTTTGTACCCCTCGCTGCCCCCTTTTTTTGTGTCCAGTTTTGCCTTCTGTTCCCCCTCGTTGCCCCCATTTTCTGTGTCCAGTTTTGCTTTCTGTACCCCTCGCTGCCCCCTTTTTCTGTGTCCAGTTTTGCTTTCTGTACCCCTCGCTGCCCCCTTTTTCTGTGTCCAGTTTTGCTTTCTGTACCCCTCGCTGCTCCCTTTTTCTGTGTCCAGTTTTTGCTTTTTGTACCCCTCGCTGCCCCTTTTTTTGTGTCCAGTTTTGCCTTCTGTTCCCCTCGTTGCCCCCATTTTCTGTGACCAGTTTTGCTTTCTGTACCCTCGCTGCCCCCTTTTTCTGTGTCCAGTTTTGCTTTCTGTACCTCTCGCTGCCCCCTTTTTCTGTGTCCAGTTTTGCTTTCTGTACCCCTCGCTGCCCCCTTTTTCTGTGTCCAGTTTTGCTTTTTGTACCCCTCGCTGCCCCCTTTTTTTGTGTCTAGTTTTGCTTTCTGTACCCCTCGTTGCCTCTCGACTCCCTCCGCTGCGTCCCCTGCGGCCCCGCCCCCCTGACTGCCCATTCGCTGCCCCTGCCTCCCGCCTCCCAGCTGCTCCTCCCTCCCACCTCCCCATATATGGCGGCCGAAGGCGCGCCTAAGGCAAGCCCATCTGCGCCCGTCCGCGCCTGGACCGCGCCCAGCGCCAGAACCCCTGGGCGGTGCGCCCCCGCTCCAGCCTCGAGGATCGACGCCGATACGATGCCACCACACTCGACGCTCTCAACCCCGGACGGACGCACAACTGCTTCAAGGCCGCCCCGAAACGCACCCATGGTCCCTTCACCTGCCGGCACTGCAGCTACACCAGCCTCAGAGCCACCGAGGCGCCCGCCAAGAAGTACCTCAACCACCTCCGATGCATCCTACTGAACACCCGCTCCGCACGCAAACACGCCGTCGAGCTCTGGGACCTGCTCGACACATCATCACCAGACGTCGCCTTCCTGACAGAGACCTGGATGAACGACTCCTCCGCCCCCGACATCGCCATAGCCATCCCAGACGGCTATAAGATCACCCGTAGAGACCGCATCAACGCAGTAGGAGGAGGAATCGCCATCATCCACAAGAACACCATCAGGGTCTCGACCAGCACCGACGACACTCTCAGCACCGCCGAACACATGCACTTCCAGATCCACATGGACCCCAACACCACCCTTAGAGGCACCCTTGTCTACAGACCCCTGGGCCCCGACCCCAGTTCAGCGACTCCATCGCCGACTTCATCAGCATGCACGCCCTGACCTGTACCGACTACATCCTCCTCGGAGACCTGAACTTTCACCTGGAGAACAACAACGACAGCAACTCCACCACCCTGATCGACAACCTCGCCAACCTCGGTCTGAGCCAGCTCGTCACAACACCGACCCATTCCGCCGGCCACACGCTTGACCCCATCTTCTCCTCAAGCTCCCACGTCTCCTTCAGCCACACCATGGAACTCCTCTGGACCGACCACCGCTGCATCCATTTCACCTTCCAGAAACCCACCACACACCACCGCACCCAACAGATCCCACGCCGCTGCTGGAGCAAAGTCACCGAAGACCAACTACGGGCAAACCTCGCTCTCAGCCCTCCCTCCCTCCGACCCATCCAACACCGACGACGCTGCCTGCAACCTCAGACGATGGATAGACGACTGTGCTAACACCCTCGCCCGCTGAAAAAACTCACCTACAGTGACACCACCAAAAGAGCCAGCTGGTTCACCTCGGAACTCCTAACTTCCAAGCGTACCTGCCGGAAACTAGAGAAGAAATGGCACAGTGTTAAGACACCGGACAGCCACGCAGCCCACAAAGACGCCATCCGTAACCACCACCACCTCATCAAGTCCGCCAAGAGAATCTCCTTCAAAGACCGCCTCGACAACAACGCACACAACAGCAAGGAGCTCTTCAACATCGTGAAGGAACTCTCCAACCCCAGCTCCAACACCAACGACATCCCGCCGTCGCAAGCCCTGTGCGATTCCCTCGCCACCTTCTTCCACCGCAAGATCGCCGACATCCACGACAGCTTCAACACCCAGACAGCCCCAACTAAGATCGATGCACCAGACCCGCCGCACACCATCGACCACGACCCCCTGCCAGCCTGGGCCAGCGTGAACATCGATGACACCATCAAGACCATGAGCACAATACACTCCGGCTCCCCGTCAGACCCTTTCCCGCACCACATCTTCAACAAAGCCAGCAGCTCCATCGCACCCCACCTGTGCAACGTCATCAATCTCTCCTTCGAGACCGCGACCTTCCCAGAGAGCTGGAAACACGCAGAGATCAACGCCCTACTCAAAAACCCAAGGCGGACCCGAGAGACCTCAAGAACTTCCGGCCCATCTCCCTGCTTCCGTTCCCAGCCAAGGTCATCGAGAAGATCGTCAACAAACAGCTAACCCGATACCTCGAAGAAAACAGCATCCTGGACCCATCCCAATCAGGGTTCCGCAGCAACCACAGCACTGAGACTGCCCTCATCGCCGCCACCGACGACATCAGGATCCTGCTGGACAACGGTGAGACCGCAGCCCTCATCCTGCTGGACCTCTTCGCCGCCTTCGACACTGTCTGCCACCGCACTCTACGCGCACGCCTCCACGACGCAGGGATCCGAGACAAGGCCCTGGAATGGGCCACCTCCTTCCTCGCCGGCAGAACCCAGAGAGTCCGCCTCCCACCATTCCGATCCGAAGCCTCCGAGATCATCTGCGGCGTACCCCAGGGATCATCCCTCAGCCCAACACTGTTCAACATCTACATGGCCCGCCGCACGCATCGCCAGACAGCACGACCTCAACATAATCTCCTACGCCGACGACGCTCAACTGATCCTCTCCCTCACCAAGGACCCCCTCGCCGCCAAATCCAACCTCCATGAAGGAATGAAGGCCGTCGCCGATTGGATGAAGATCAGCCGACTAAAACTGAACACGGACAAGACAGAGGTCCTCATCCTCGGCTCCAACCCCTCAGCCTGGGACGACTCCTGGTGGCCAACGACACTGGGAGCAGCACCGACACCCACCGACCACGCACGCAACCTGGGAGTCATCCTCGACTCAACGCTCTCCATGGCCAAGCAAGTCAACGCAGTCTCCTCCTCCTGCTTCAACACCCTCCGCATGCTTCGCAAGATCTACAGGTGGATCCCGACAGATACAAGAAGAACAGTCACCCAGGCCCTCGTCAGTAGCAGACTTGACTATGGGAACGCCCTCACGCGGGAGCCCCGGCCAAGCTCATCAAGCGACTGCAACGCATACAAAACGCCTCCGCACGCCTGATCCTCGATGTACCACGCCACAGCCACATCACCCCCCACCTGAGGAACCTTAACTGGCTCCCCGTCGACAGGAGAATCTCCTTCAAACTCCTCATCCACGCACACAAGGCACTCCACAAGACTGGCCCAGCCTACCTCAACAGACGACTCCTCTTCTACGTCCCCAACCGCCAGCTCCGCTCCGCCGACCTCTCCCTCGCCACCGTCCCTCGCATTCGAAGAACAACCACCGGCGGCAGATCCTTCTCCCACCTCGCCGCCAAGACCTGGAACACCCTTCCACTAAGCCTACGACAGACCCAAGACCTGCTGACCTTCAGGAGGCTACTCAAGACCTGGTTGTTCGACCAGTAGCAGCACCCCCCCCCCTTTTTTTCTCCCCAGCGCCTTGAGACCCTCGCGGGTAAGTAGTGCGCTCTACAAATTCTGTGATTGATTGATTGAATGTATATATAAATGCTGGCCTAATGTAAAAAATGTAGCTCAACGAACAAGAGCAAGTACTGAATGCCTAGGGGCTTATTTACAAGCCCCTTGCGCCACTTTTGCGTCATTTGTAAAATGGGAAAAGTGACGTACGGGTGGCACAAGGGGCTTGTAAATATGCCCCCTAGTACCTTAGTAACGGTGATATCACAACACAACATAACAAACAAATTAGTAGAACGACTAATTTCAGAAGTCTGGTTGGCAAAATAATTTTAATTGAATACAAATGTGAAAATGTATTCTGAATGCAGCCAATATGTTTATCTTCAGGACAAGGTCTGTGCTCGGTTTTGTGCTAGTGTCAGCCTAATCTTCACACATGACAATAAATAGTACGAAAAAACAAAACTAAAAAAGGGAAATGGTGACTAGTTCCTTTCAGCAGGCAACAGTCCATGCAGCAAAAACATGCACAAAACATGAAAAAAGATGTCTCTGGTTTATGGGTGGTTTTCATAATTGCAACCCATCCCTCGTCTCGTTTAAGAAGAACAAAATTGGGCTCATTAGCTTATACGTGAGCTTATGCAGTGCACTATTAACGATAATATACCCACAGGCAGTACTTAACCCCTTCGATGCGCGTGACGAGCTCAGCTCGTCATGCTGCGCGGTAGCGCTGTGCGCATGACGAGCTGAGCTCGTCACGACCACACCCGCGATCGGAATGTCCAGCATACGAGCGGAATTCCGATCGCGGTCAAGGGGTTAATGCGTAAAAGAATAAGTGCAGTGGTACTTAATGCGTAAAAGAATAAGTGCAGTGGTACTTATTGCGTAACAGAATGAGTGCAGTGGTCCACTGCCAGTGCTTCTTTGTGCCTAGGTTGACGAATACCAAAGCTGCCTAGTCCCGGTTCCACCTCATGCCTCTTTCTTCTACCACCCTATACTTTCTCTCTCTTTATCTCACTTCTGCTGTTTCTTTTTCATACCTGATTTCTACCCTTGTCACTGTTTTGATATGTTCCTCTTTCTTTCTGCATTTCCTGCCTTGCCCTCTCTCTCTTTGGGTTAAATTCTGATAGAGAAAAAAGTTGCAGTCCCCAAAAATGAGTGCTACGACCATTCACCTGCAACCGCTTCACACATTAAGCACTGCTGTCAGCGCTGTGCAATCCGTAGGTTGGGTTGTATGTGCAATGGGTTGGGTTGTATATCACTTTATTGGAGTCTAAAATATCCACCTACAATAATTTCACATCCACTACATCGACTTACCAATGCATTTTAAAGCATATGGGATAAAGTACCACCTGCCACATATTATAAGAATACTGCAAGTCACCAAAGGCATCCATGATCAGATGACTTACAGTATAACTTGCAATATGCATGTAATGTACAGCATAGGGTATACTATTCCTTATAATACATGGTCACGCCATCACCCATTCCACAAATCGCTTAAATCTTTGGTCTTCTCCTTTATATAAATGGGATTTCTAAATATCTGTCTGAGGTAGAAAAGGACACCCCATGATTTGGTAGGCAACCCAACCCACTTTTGCCATATGTGGATGATGATGTGTTGATCGCCCGCACAGCAAACACCCTACAGTTTTTATTGGACTCTTTTTCCTCATATATGGAAGAACTGGATTTAAAAGTCAACCATTCTAAATCATTTATAATGACCTGTGGACCCAGTAACACAAGATCAAAATCATTTATGATGGAGAAAACACTTCTTGAGAAGATGAAAGATTTTAACTATTAAGGGATCCTTTTTAGTAACTCTTTTAAATGGAACTCACTTTTAACTGTGAGGGCACAACTACTCAGTAGGAACATAGAGGCAATTTTTAGATTTTGCCCATATGCTGTGACAGAAACCTATTAGAGGGATGATCAATTTGTACAAAAGTAAGTGTTTTTCTGGTGGGCTTTATTGAGCGGGTTTGTGGGGGTGTACAGACACATCAATTCTCTAGCTGGTTGATAACATTTTCATACGGAGGCTACTTGCGATTCCCTGATTTGTCATGAGGAATTAGGCCTCCCTTATTTGGAAGTTCAGATGGGCCTTGCTCACTTTTGTTGTGGATTAAGATCTGGGGAAATCCAGAGGCAGCCTTGGTCAGAGCCTGTGTTTCTGATTGTTTATCCTTTGGTGAGATTCTTTGGATTCCATGGATTGTATAGCTAAAGAAATCTTTTGAGGTAATAGGCCTCAAAGAACTGCTTGATAATCATTATGTGATAAACTTTAAAAGTAAAGAGGAAGTTAAACAACATTTTCTCAAGTCTTGCCTGGATCGGAGTATATGGAGGTCTCAGCCGCTGGTGTCAGTTGTTAGATATGTACCGGTATCACCCACTAATAATCTAGGGGCATATTAGCAAGAATGGCGTTAAAATTATCGCCGCTTTAGCGGCAGGAAACTGTCGCTAAAGCGCCGATAATGGGCTTGATAATATGCCCTTGAGAATTCCAATAGAAGCCCAGGATCACAGCAGAACATGGGCTTCTATTGGTATTCTCAAGGGCATATTATCAAGCCCATTATCGCCGCTTTAGCGGCAGTTTCCTGCCGCTAAAGCGGCGACAATTTTAACGCCGTTCTTGCTAATATGCCCCCTAGAACCTTACCTATTCTGGATTTCAAACTCTACCCATCACTTATATTTAACTTTTTTCAGACTTATTATAATACATTTTAACGCTGCCATTCCTCTACAATACGTATGGCCATGTTTCTGTAATACTGCTGCTAAGCAAAGCACTCGTCACTCTATGTTGTTTTGTCCTCTATATGCAAAACCTTGGTGCGCATTTCTGATCCCCGTTTTATGGAGATCAAGTTGAGAGCACACCAGGAAGGCCTGTTGTTGCTACAGAATCTAGACACTATAGAGATTTGCTTCGCAGTGCTACATTTTATTAGAAGGGAATTAGCTATTAGAAAAAGGTATGAATTACTCTTTGTATGATTCCTTTACTGATTCTGTTACCATGCTGTGTTATGAATTGTGCACTTTAAATTTTAAGTGGAATGTATTACTTATTTATTTTTATGTGTGTTATGACTTTTATGGCTTTTACCAACAAAGGTTTGTTTGTTGTTGCTGTTGCTGTTGCTGACTCACCAATGCTTTTTAAAGCAGATGGGATAAAGTATGCTTTTAATGCACAGCATAGGGCATGCTATTCCATACAATACATGGTCACACCATCACCCTTTCCACAAACCGCTTAAATCTTTGGTGTCTTTCTCTTTCATACGAATGAGATACCATAGCTGCAGACAAGAAGCATAAAAGCAGAATCTGTAGAGTGAAATTAAACACACTAAAATACATTTCGTAATGTGTTTCAAAAAGACATTATCAGTTTAATGAATGTGATATTATAGAAATGCTGTAGGTCAGAATGAATACAAACATGGAGAGATTCTACCTTTCCTGTAATAAGTTATACTATGCAAAACATAAAGATATATCCATAAATATCATCTTTTTTTCCAATTGTTTTTCCTTTTAGGAAAACAGATCAGAAGACGGAAAACCAGGTCTCCTTTTCCTTGTTTAAACTGCAGCTGTAGTTACGCTCTGTTGCCTCACTTTCAGCTTGGCTGCTACTCTGGCAGTTGACCTTAAGATGTCAGAATTCAAATGGAATAACGTAATATAGCTGAGCAGCTATGTTATCTCATTATTCCAGGTGATTATAGCCCGAACCATCGTACCTGCACTTGCTGCCTTGCCGCCACTGCCAACGGAGTCATCTGGGGTGCTCTGCCAGTCTCCCTGGTCTAGTGGGAGGAGACCAGGAACTACCATCCCCAGCAGCCCCTGCGGCGCGTACGCCACCAAACACAAGAGGAAGCGACAGGAGGCGCATAAAGAGTCGCTGGGACCCCTGCAGCGCGGGAGCCTGAACCATCGTACCTGCACTTGCTGCCTTGCCGCCACCGTCAACGGAGTCATCTGGGGTGCTCTGCCGGTCTCCCTGGTCTAGTGGGAGGAGACCAGGAACTACCATCCCCAGCAGCCCCTGCGGCGCGTACGCCGCCAAACACATGAGGAAGCGCCAGGAGGCGCATAAAGAGTTGCTGGGACCCCCGCAGCGCGGGACGCGCGCGGGCGAAGCCCGGGCCATGGGCAGCGACCGGAAGAGGCTGGGCTGGGCCAGCCCCCTTGGCTGTCCTTTTGGGCATCACCATTTATGGTCCATGGTCATGGAACAGGCTCTGCAAACATTTGGAGTGTAAGGCGGTGAGACTCAACCCTTATCTCTTCTTTTTTGTTCTCACAGTCACTTGGACTACCTCCCTACCATCGTTAAAAACCCCGCAGACTGTCCAATAAGATGGGGTAACGCTTTTTAGAGTGGATTAACAGAAACTGTTAAATGTTGTTTCGTTTTTAATTATTACTGATTGCCAACGGCCGAGTTTTTAACTGCACACCTATATTTTAGTTTCATGTGTACCATAGCCATATAGGATTTTTTAATAGGTTTTTTTAATGTCTATAATCACCCAATACTGACCAGAGCTCTGGTGTACCCCCTCTCTGGTACGGACCCTAATATTCTAAGGCTTCAGATGTTAGATTTGATTTGAAACAAATCTACTATTGCACTGAATGGCCCTCAGTGATTAGCTCGTATGTGGACTTTCTTATCATAGATACTCTTACTTGGCAATTCTGCCCATTTTGTGTATAGCCATACTGTACCCTGTACTTTCTTGCATTTTTGCACTTTGCACTTTTTCTTCTTGCGCTTTTGCACTTGCGCTTTTTGCACTTTGCGTCTTGCATATTTGCACTTGCGCACTTGTGCTGCGCACTCTGCACCTTGCGTCTGAGCACTCGCGCACTTTGCATTTTGCATTTTGTGTTTTTCTATCTGTCCTTCCTGTACCCCGTGTCTTGAGATAACCAGTAGTGTCCCAACAAAATACCCTTTTCACCTAAGATAAGCTGCAAATTCGAAGGATAATGGGAAAACGTATTTGTGCCGAAAAGAAACAGCAGGCACCACCAAAGCCAAAAACTAAAGCCCAACCTACCTCTATAGATAGGATGATAGAAAAGGCAATAGGAGCGGTGGAAACAGAAATTGAGCGGACAGAGAGACGACTATCATTAACACCTTATCTGGAATTCCCTTTGACAGATTTAGATATCTCGCAAATTCCAGGAGCCCTGTCCAATGACACTCCCAGGGGCCAAGCATTTACAGTTGAAGCAACCAATATTGAACAATGTAGGGGGGAATCACCCATTCGGCCAGTTACAAAAGGGATACCTAAAACTCAAGTGAAATCAGTGGTAAGAAGGAAGAAGGTTACGGGAGAGAAGATAGATGATAGAGACACTGAGATGGAGGAACAATAAATAGTATTGATAAGGTCATTGAATGTCCTGTTAGGGTTACCAAGTTAGTGGTGGATCTGCAAATCCAAGTAAGGGCTATAGTTAAGGATGAGCTTAAATTACTTGTAGAAAGGGTTGATAAGTTGGCCATGCTGCTCAAGGAGCGGACAGGTGACAGGGGGGTAGTAAATGGGAACGTTGGGCCTGATATTGGTCCTAAAGTCTAGGCCGCTACTAACATCAATAGGGCCACCTTGTCCCTTATACAGAACAATCCCCCGGCTATTGCTGTACCAAATTCAGAGAGACAGCAATCCACAACCCCTAGCAGAACCAACTTAGAGAGACAGCTCTCCACAACCCCCTGCAGAGCCAACCCAACGTCTCTACACCAACAACCTAACAGGCAATGGCAGTCGAACAAACAACGGGTGGGGGCAGAATTCAACAAGCGCACTGAAGCCTTCAAAGAAACCCCCCCCTTCCAGTTATGAATCTACCACCCGCATCAACCCCATATGTTCTCGTTCTTGCAGGTATCCCTGAGCTTGGAGTGGGCCAAAATGAATCCCACCAGAAATTAAAAAATAAATGCATGTTCTGGTTAGTTAACCACAGACAATTCCGGTATGATGATGCAGGAGAGATTCTAATAACACGCAGAGTTGGCTGGCTAGGATGGAGGCCCAAGGACAAGCAAGGTGATTGTATAGTGATAAACTTCAGAAACCCACGTGTTGCCCAAGAAATATTAAAGAGACGATGGGAGGCAGATGGGCACTATTAGAGCCCTACCGCTAGGTTACTTGTATCCTCCAGAGAGAACCTATCAAGTTAGAAGGCAAATTGGGTGGGGCTGGAGACCTGAAAATCAAAACTACAAAATAGCTGCTTTAGATCATTATCGGCCCAGACAGCCAATCTACAATATTCCCACATCAAATAGATTCAATAGCCTAGAAGGAGTAGATTGACTCGCGACCAAGGGCATAGGACCCGAAGTACAGCCGGGCGAGTCTCAGGCGGGAATTGTTAAACTTAAGGAGGACCTAGGGCAATGCTCGATTTTAGGGGAAGGAGAGACCTGTGGGAGCATGAGCGGTTCCTCAGGAGACAAAAATGAAGGACGCAACATGGCCATGACCAGCAACCAGTTCCCTTTATCAATTAATGGGACTGTTATGAAAGCTGCTTCTGGGTTTTGTGGAACCTCGTCCCCACCTACCCCTGGAGCTGTCGCTAAAAATGAATGCCCCGGATCCTCCAAGGCTGCGAGTCCTATCCTGAAACGTAGCCGGTTTAACCAACAAGATAGATAACCCCGATTGGGGCTACTTCATTGACCAATATGAGATCTGTATGTTCCAGGAGACGTGGGCAAGAGGGGACGTCTTAAAATCAGGTTTTGCCATTTATAGCATTCCTGCAGTATCTGGTGGAAAAGGGAGGCCCTCGGGTGGATTAAGCACATGGGTGGGAGTCCACTTAGGCTCTATAGTCAAACAGATAGAAACATCGTCAAATGATATTCTGTGTGTCCTCCTCCACTTCCCGCCAAAGATTACTATTGCCCTAATAAACGTGTATTCAAGACCAGTTAGTCGCGGCCAGGAGTCTAAAACACTTGATGAATTAATGTCCTTCCTAGCCACCATTTCAGACAATTATATGGTGATTATAGGAGGGGACTTCAATTGCCAGTATGAGCCATTAGAAGGTATGCCCAAGGATATCCCTTGAGAAGAAGATCAGTATTGGGCCATCCCAGAGACTATTTGCCCACCAGTAAAAGTCTGGTCCCCTCTGGTGATCCAGATGAATTCTCTTGTTTTAAAACATTCGTTAAGGGCATGTAATGGAAGAACAAAGTCTGACATACCCAGTAAATTTACCTTTAATAGAAACGGGCGAGGCTCTTTATTGGATTATATTTTAATTGACTCAAAATCCTGGCACAGGGTATTTGGCTTCAAGGTCACGACACGGCACGATAGTGACCATAATACCCTTGTTTTAGAGTTATATGAGTTAAACCCCAGGAGTGCTACAGGGTTGAATGCTCCAACTGATGCTAGGCTGTCTCTCACTAACTGTAGGAAGAGAGTGCGGTGGGCAGATATAAACCAGTCACAAGAAAGCCTAGGCTCCCTGTATGAAGCCATTATCCCGGTCCTCTTGAATGCAACCAAATCTGTTCCCATTGACGGCATTACAATGGATCTTCAGATGGTTGCCCTGAATCATACCAGGTTAATGTCAACCATGGCCGACTTCTTCTTTCCCAAGAAAACTATCAGGCCAAATAGGAAACCTCTGCATCCCTGGTACAATGGCCAATGCCTAAAACAGCCTTGATTGTAGCAATCAAGGCCAACGATCGCCCCTTAATTAAAATAAACAGAGCAGCATATCAGACTAGTGTCAGGGAGGCGAAAAAAGGGTGGGAAAGAGACAAGTGGGACACTCTTAGAAGCTCCCTGGGTTCTCGTGATATGAGGACTTTTTGGAAGGTGGTCAATACAGGTAGCTCTGAAGCCAAATCACCGATAGAGCCAAACTTAGAGGCTGATATATGGAGGGACCACTTTGAGTCCCTCTATTCGAGGGCAGAGACAGAGGATGTCACAGTACACAAAGGCCACTCTCCACTGGTTGATTGCCCGATTGCACCCATGACCATCCCCAGGACCCTTGGCGTTACCTCGACAATAACACTTAAAGAGATATCGGGTGCTTTATGTAAAATAGCATCGGGCAAAGCGCCAGGACTAGATAAGATCCCTGGGGACTTATTCCGCAGTGAACCTACCATCTGGGCCCCATACCTTTGGGTTTTATTTAATGCTGTTTTACAAGGTATGAAGGTTCCCGCTAGCTGGGCCGGAGCCGAAATAATTCCAATTTATAAAAAAAGGGCTCCCCGCTGTTACCTATAAACTATAGGCCTATAAGCCTCATAGACATAAGCCAAAAAATCTTTGCGCAAGTGTTGCTGTTTCGGTTGCAGAGCTGGATGGAGGAGCATAAGATACTTAGTACCCTCCAGGCAGGGTTCAGAGAAGAAATGTCCACACTGGATCAGATCCTCAGGCTGCAGGTACTACACTGGAAGATCGTGTGTGTGGAGAGTGGCAGCCTCTACCTAATATTTGTAGACCTGAAATCTGCGTTTGATCTGGTCCCAAGAGATAAGTTGTGGGCGGTTCTCTGTGAGATGGGGGTCCTGGCATACCTGTGTCAAATCATGAGGCGGTTACACGAAGGAAACTACGCCCAAATTAGATTCGGCAAGGAGGGAAAACCTACGACCCCCATCCCTGTAGGTAGAGGTGTCCGCCAGGGATGTGTCCTTGCCCCGACTCTTTTCAGTCTGTTTATAAATGGGTTAGTTGATTTTTTACTTACTGAGAAAGATCTAGATGTCCCCAAGCTGGCAAGACGCAAAATTCCAGCTATGATGTTTGCTGATGACACCTTATTATTATCAAAATCTCCCATGGGGATACAGAGGGTACTTAACAGATTCGATGCCTTTTGTAAAGAAAGAGGGCTTGAGATTAACCTTCAAAAAACGAAATTTATGGTGTTTAACTCAGCCAAAAGTACCCGATTAAATCCATGCCTAAATGGTAAACCCCTAGAGAGAGTATCTGCTTTTGATTATCTCGGCATAACTATCACAGAAACAATGGATTGGGGGGCTCAAATAAAAAAAATCAACCTTGAAATTAGCACAAACAGCAGGGGGCCTAACGAAGGTTTTTCGAAAATCCAGTCACAAACCTGTGAGCCCAGCAATAGAAATATATAAGGTTCAAGCCAGGGGAGCGGCATTGTACGGTGCAGAAATGTGGGGTCATCGTTGTTCTGACAGTCTTACGCAGATAGAAAATACTTTTCTCAGGCAACTGTTTGGCCTCCCACGGAGCACCCCACTCATGCCGCTCCGATTGGACCTGGGGGTAAGGGCCATTGCGGAAGAAGTCAATCTCAGACCCCTTTTATTCTGGCGGCGTCTGTGGGCTACTCCAGAACTTGTAGAATATAGGGATGAACTAAGAGAGGTTATGAGCCTACCGGGGGCGGGGAGATTACCCTGGCTCTTTCATATTCGACATACTTTAGTGAATATGGGACGGGGTAATCTTTGGGATAACCCAGAAGAGGCATGTGCCATGGTGTCCAGGAAAGAGCTAAAGGACTGTTATTGGGAGCATACATTGGCTCAAATCCAGAGTAATCCGTAGGCAGGCTAACTGCAGCTTTTTTAGAAATTAAGGATCGTTATAGCCTAGAGCCGGCACTGAATGACATTAAGCCGGCAGCTGCTAGGAAGCTTTACCTTCAGTTTAGATATGGGGTGCTGCCACTCCGCCCCTTTACAAACAAATGGGCGGGCTCCCAAACCCTGGGGTGTCCGGCATGCGATTGTTTCTCAGAATCAGATTACCATGTGTTCTTTTGCTGTCCCGGATACCTTAAAGCGAGAAAACGGTGGCTGGTTCAGAATTGTAGAAACCTAGGAACCAGGCGCTGTTCTGAGGCCTTCAGGATACTAAAAAATGATACTAGCCTCCCCATAGTATATTCGGTAGCAGGCTTTTTATTTTCTATGTGGTGTACTCGCAGAGTATTTTTAAAATCAACTTAAAAAAATGATGACTAAAACTCCTGTACAGCAGATGTTAATCGAAGGTATTTTAAAGGAATTAATTGCTTAATTTAGAACCATTCTAATGGTGTTATTCATTTATAATATGAATTTATTGATATACTGGATTGAAGTTTCTGAGAATTGAACGTTTTTACTGGAGAGATAAAGCTTCGATCTGTCAAAATCTGTCAGGTGAACTGTTCGTATATTTTGGAACATGCACTTTAAAACTGACACTACTGTTTCCTATCTCTGATTGTTACAGCGATTCTCATGAATAGCACTCCTATCCATTTAGCTGCTACCACAAATTGTACTGTATTTTATATTCTTCTAGGCCATACCTGGGTATGTTTTATTTAAACTCTAAAATTGTATGTACCTGGTTTTTTACTTTGATTTTAAAGTAAATGAACTGTATGCCATTGTATGTGCTTTTATGGTCAAACTGGCCGAAATAAAGTTATTAAAACAGATTCTGTTACCATGCTGTGTTATGAATTGTGCACTTTAAATTTTAAGTGGAATGTATTACTTATTTATTTTTATGTGTGTTATGACTTTTATGGCTTTTACCAACAAAGGTTTGTTTGTTGTTGCTGTTGCTGACTCACCAATGCTTTTTAAAGCAGATGGGATAAAGTATGCTTTTAATGTACAGCATAGGGCATGCTATTCCATACAATACATGGTCACACCATCACCCTTTCCACAAACCGCTTAAATCTTTGGTGTCTTTCTCTTTCATACGAATGAGATACCATGGCTGCAGACAAGAAGCATAAAAGCAGAATCTGTAGAGTGAAATTAAACACACTAAAATACATTTCGTAATGTGTTTCAAAAAGACATTATCAGTTTAATGAATGTGATATTATAGAAATGCTGTAGGTCAGAATGAATACAAACATGGAGAGATTCTACCTTTCCTGTAATAAGTTATACTATGCAAAACATAAAGATATATCCATAAATATCATCTTTTTTTCCTATTGTTTTTCCTTTTAGGAAAACAGATCAGAAGACGGAAAACCAGGTCTCCTTTTCCTTGTTTAAACTGCAGCTGTAGTTACGCTCTGTTGCCTCACTTTCAGCTTGGCTGCTACTCTGGCAGTTGACCTTAAGATGTCAGAATTCAAATGGAATAACGTAATATAGCTGAGCAGCTATGTTATCTCATTATTTCAGGTGATTATAGATGTCACAGCTCGATTGTAATAAGGAAATAAGGATGGGCTTTATTACAGGTATTGCAAATTCCCTTGTATTAAGTATATAGGGCCGTACGTACACAGCTTTTTTTGAGGCTGCAAACAGACCAATTTGCATAATCAGGCCATTTGCAACCGGAAAAAAGCATTTTGCAATGTACAAAAGCATATTGCAATTTGGTAACTTGTTATTTGGTTGTGCGCTTCAGTATTTGTTAGGGGCATGTTTAGAACATCCCTTTCAAATAGAGAATCGCAGTGATATGTATTAATGTTTTGCAACCGAATTACAGTCACAAACACTACTGAAACGCAGTGTTAGCCATTCGCAAATCTTTGAGAATGTTGAGCAAAATATGTTTTAAGAACAGGCAGTGGTCCCACGGACCTATGCCTGCTTTTAAAAAATGAAACTTAAACATTTCGGGGCATATTATCAAGGGCAGTATCGCCACTTTAGCAGCACTTTTTGCCGCTAAAGCGGCGATATTTTTATCGCCCTATTAGCAAGCTGTCGCTAACAGCTGTTAGCGACAGCTTTATGGCGAAAGCGGCCGTTTCCTTGCCGCTTTGCATGTCAGCGATAATTATCGCTAATGACATGCAAAGTAGGCATTCCCAACTAAAAGCGACTGAAAACAGTCGCAAACACAACTTCCCCCTATTAGCAATGCCCGCGAAGCGATAAAATAATTCGCTCTAACCGCGATTATCGCTGGAATCTAACACCTCTTTAAAACTTGACTTAACCATTCTAGTCAATGGGAGGTGGATTGTAAGGTTAAGTCCTCACCTGCCTATTAGCAAGCTTTTCATTAGCGCATGGAATTTATCGCTGGATTTCGCGCGCTATTGCTGGGTTTCGCCGCTATCGCTGGATTTTCTATCGCCTTGGAGATAAGCGTTGATAATAACGCGTTATCTCCGCAATGTAATCCAGCGTTAGCCGGCGATAAAAAAAACAGCGCTAAGTGCGCTTTGCGATAATTATCGCACATCCTTGGTAATATGCCCCTTTATTTTTTGTTGTAAAGCACATCCAGTTTTCCTTTAAGGAAAATGGGCAGTATTTAAAAAATGGCTTTATTTTCAAATAATCATAGACATGGTGGTCTGCTGACCCCAGCAGGCTACCATCTGTGATCTTTATCATCCCTAATGGATCGCAAACTGCGACCTACTTCATTATTATTCATGAGGTAGGTCGATTTGCGACCCAATAGGAATTGCTGAGTAAATGTTCTAAGGTTTCTTACATTAGGAATTGTAGAAGTATAACTTTATTGCGTGATTTGTAAAAACCCTTGCAACGATATACAATGTAGAAAATCATTACTGTATATAAAATAGATAATATGATTAAAAACTTTACATACAATTAAAAGTCAGCCGTCATCATTCATGACATATAAAACTCTGTTAAAAATGCACTGTCCTTTGCTTTCGATAGATTGTGTTCAGACAAGGAGACGGCAATCCCAATAGGCTGGAGATATAAGTCCCAGGCCGACTAGCCTATGCGCGTCTCCTCTCCTTTTAGCTTTTTTAAATTTTTTTGAAAGCTGTCCATGATCCAGGCCAGGTCACAGGTAAGGATGGAGTACAAATAGGCAAGAGGACTAGATCCCAGGCTGAGAGTTCAAAACGCATCTCACCTCCTCTAGCTTTTTTGCGAAGCGGTCCATGAACCTGACCAAGGCGCAGTTTAGCATGGTGTTCCCGGGGTCAAAGCAGGCCAGCACTGCTCCTCTGCAAGATCTAACGTCCTTATCGATCCAGCCCCTTCGTAAAAGGGTTCTTCTATCCACTAGGGGATTAGGGCACAAGCATAGCACATGCAGTATGTCTTCCCTATGTTGACCGCAGAGCCGGCACATTTCCTTAGCACGGTCTCTTTTCCATTTAGGGAGATGGCAGTTCATAGGAATCACACCCATTCTCAGCCTTAATAACTGGAGCTTAGTATGTGCATTGAAGGTAGTCGATAGGTAGCTCTGAGGTTTCAACTGTGGGTAGGTGCGAAGGGTCATCCAACCATGACTCCGTGCTGAAAGGCTAGCCCTGTCTTCTGCTGAAGATGGTCGTTTCGCACTGAGTTTTGCTAGCTTCTTAAACTCTTGTTGGCTTGCATTTGGGGCCAAGAGGTTACTCAGGCCAAGAGTGCTAAGGCCGCAGGACAGATAGTGGTTCCCTACCTGCCATCGACTTGTGTCCAGCTGACTCCAAAGGTGGTGGGCCAAGCTGCCTTCCTTTGACGCCCTCAGCTTATGGCAGCTTATTAAAAAAGTCGCCATACGGCCCAGTGACTGTCTACAGATTCCAAATTCCAATCTGATTTGTGCTGGTGACGTGTAAGGAGGTAGCTGGAAGATCGTTCTATAAATTTTTGCTACTGTTTTATCTAATAGCGCGCTATCCAGCCCTTTTAGCGCCTCGCACCCGTAGGTTAGAGTTGGAATGACCTTTGCCTGGGCCACCTGGAGTATTGGAGCGAAAGTTGGGCCATTTAGTTTTTTTTGGATGGAGTTAAGTGCGAAGGACAACGCAATTCCTTTCTTTTTCAATTCACCCAACTGGTTCGCATATCTACCGTTGTTGTTAAAAAAGACTCCTAAATACTTATGGCATCTGGTTGCTTCTATTCTTTCCTGATTTAGGAACCATGCTGGATTTTTGGGCCCTGATGTACGGACCACAAGAATTTTAGTTTTCTTGATATTTATCTGTAGCCCATTCTTGTTAGAGTACATGGCAGTTGCATCCAAGAGACGTTGTAATCCTATCTTGGTATGACTCAGAAGGACAAGGTCGTTGGCATTCAGAAGATTGGACAGGCGAATGCTACCTATCTTGAGTGGATGCGAGTTGACTAGATTGAGGGCGGCCGGAAGATCAGACAGGAATAGATTGAAAAGTGTGGGAGCAAGGACGCACCCTTGCTTGAGGCCTTGCGTTGTTGGTACTGGATGAGACAGACGTGAGCCATCTCCGATCTTGATCCTGACCCACGAGTCCTGATGCAAGAGCTGCAAGGCCCTGAGTAAGCTATTTGGAATGTTCAGTAGGGAGAGTTTCTGCCATAGCTTCGTCCTGTTGACCTTATCAAAGGCCGATTATGAACCCCATGTATATGGAGCTAATACTGGATTAAGCCTGGTCGATCAAGAGAGAAAGTGTGATGAGGTTGACCGTTGTGCCAATGTTGCTCATGAATCCAGTCTGATTTGGCGGAATTATTGAGCTTGTGTCGGCCCATTCCCGTAAAGAATTTAGCAATATGCCTGCAAAATATTTCGCATCATTGTCAATTAAGGCGACCAAGCGGTAGTTACCTGGAGATTTTTTGTCGCCACCTTTGAAAATCGGAACAAGGATCGATCCTTGCCATGAGGCCAGGATAGTGCACTTTTCTAAGATGGAAAGGTAGAGCGGGGCTAGCTGAACATCAGAAATTGCAATTTCGTATTTGGAAATCACCATTCCTAAATTTTGTACATCTGGCCGTTAATTGCTATTCTAAATTCTTCCTATGCTAACCTTGAGAGATAAGTGTATGCGAAATTGAAATTAGTGAATATATACTGAACTTAAAATGTAATGATAGGCCGATGTAGTTGAAACAATATAATTGTCATGCATATATCATATGCAGTTGATTGACCTTCATCTCACCCCACCAGACTCACCATAGGATACCACTAATACATGCCTTTTATTTTCATGAACCAAAGCTTTCGGATACAAAGTGCAGTTTATTTTCTAGCTGAAACAATGGAAAATTTTTGCGAAATACACAAATAATTAAGATGAAATACGAGGCTTGGAAAAGATAAGAACAAACTGATAAGAGATTATGGGGGATATTCTCAAGAACGTGCGATAATCATCGCCAAAATAGGTTAACGCAATTTTTCATATCGCCGTCTATCGCAGGAAAATAACTCTGTGTCAATGCCGTATTCCCAACATGGCGGTAACATGCACTAGTTTCCCGACAACGCGCCAAATGCCCGCGATAAAATTACCAGGACTGCGATAAAAAGCTCAAGCTGAATGTGAAAAAAGCGGCGATGGGCCCAACCGCGATAAAAAAATCAGGGATAAGCTGCGCCAGGCCTGCAATTCACACACGTCAGGCGGGAAAAATCATCATAAAAGCAGAAAAAAAACCACAAACAAAACCAAAACTACTGCGAAGCACAATGGAGGTAGCCGGAGCAAGTACAGAGGACAACCAGAACCCCACAAGCCCCACGGAGGACTAGCCTGGGACCTTGGGGTCAGGGAAGGGCAAGGAGAAGAAGAAGAGGAAGACGCATTTCAGTCCGCAGGAAAACAGAATCCTGATTACGGAGGTGGTAGAACACCATCAACAACTGTTCGTCACCTCCACTGTGTCATTGGCAACAGAAAATGGAATATGGCAGTCCATCCTCGACAAGGTGAATGCAGTCGGAGTGCTGAGGAGGACAATGGAAGAGCTCAAGAGGCGCTGGAATGATATGAAGCGCAAAACCAAGCAGAAACTCGGCAACAACCAGAAGGCAGCAATGCAGACTGGAGGTGGGA
Organism: Calotriton arnoldi; assembly: GCA_963921515.1. Classification (NCBI taxonomy): domain Eukaryota; kingdom Metazoa; phylum Chordata; class Amphibia; order Caudata; family Salamandridae; genus Calotriton; species Calotriton arnoldi. The sequence goes on from CAWUFW010013145.1 coordinate 72,492, forward strand.
GTCCAGCGCCACAGGAGGAGCTGGATGAGATGGAGGAAATGGTGTCCACAGTCATCAGTGGAGAGACGGTGGCAGGAGTTGGGGGACCGGACACTGCTCAACATGACCTGACACAACAGCCGCAGGGTGAGTAACGACCAGGGACTGGGGGGACGGGGGGAGATGGGCACAATGGCACACATGCACAATTAAGTATAGCACAGTGCACACCCACAATGACTCTGGATCATGTCACTGATCCCCTTGGCACACTGCAGCACACCAAGGAACAGCAAGTAGGCCCCCTTCGACTATGTGCCCAGAGGGGGCCCTTCCCACACATCACCAATCTCACAACCAACCCATGCACACGTGCCAAACCCAGCAAAGCGGCGTGTCTGTGAGCCACACTGACAATGCAAGTGACACTGCATGATGAATAGCATGGCTGCAGTCAATATATCATGACATGTTGCACGCCACGACACTGAGGTGGCTGAGTGTGGACCACATCCGTAAAGGAGCAGGTCACATACTGACACATCCACGTGCACAAACAACCCCTGACCTCAACAACACATCTGTGGACAAACCATGCCCCAGAGTCCCAACTCCCACCAAGAGCCCAATTTACCCAAGTATGCAACATCTCAGCACTGTATAAGCACAGAAGTCAAAGGCACACCGCCTGAAAGGGATAAGGGGCAGCAAAATCAGAGCTGCAGGGGCGACTCTTCCAAAATGCAGCACACACACATAACATCCAGAGCACATCAACAACAATGTGGTACAAACTGCAACAAGTTCACAACAGTACAGAGGACACAACTGGTGCCGCTTGTGTGTAGAAACTGGCCAATCACATTTGGCATAGCAGGGAAATGTGAGATGATAATGTACAAGTACAAACACACATCTGTGATGTTGTTGAAATGTCCACTGTCCCGCATCAAATAGGCAGCTCCTCCCAAACAGTCACAATGTACATTGTCATGCAGTCTGTATGTAAACTTGTACAATGCGTCAACATACATGTGAACACATTGTTAAACTGCATCTCCCCTTCACATTGCAGATGGAGAATCAACACCTCCTGCAGAGCAGACCCAACATCTCTTCACTGATGACGAAGAGGACCTCCACACCTTCGACACTGACACCCTCTAAGAGCTCATGGAGAGCTTCGGCACCTCACGTCCAGGAGCAGGGCAACCTAGCTGCATCAAGGAGACCTCACCCCCTGCACAGACCACACAGCAGGAAGCACCCACCACCCCGGCTGTCTCCCAGGACCCCCACGAACAACACATGGCCTTCCAATGTCGTGTGTTAGGGTGCCAGGAGAAGATGGCTGATAAGGTGCGGGTGGGGTTCGACCTCATGGCAGCCAAACTAGATGCCATAAGTGGGTGTCTAAGTCCCATTAAGGACCACTTACAGTCCCTAACGGACACCCACAGTCCGCTCCATGCTCTCCAACGATCCATGGCTGACATCGCTGGAGTCCTGACTCTGAGACAAGGACAACTGTCTAGTCAGAGTGGCTCCAGCGATGTCAGCCGGGAGTTGGGACACATGCGGAGGATCATGGAGAACAGGGAGCGGATGGAGGCGGAAAGAATGGCTGCCATGGCTGCACACCAGCGAGCTTTAGCTGGGATCTTCCATGCCCTGCAGATCCTCATCATGGCATTGCTGCCACAAGGCCTGGCGCCGATGAATGCTGCTGCTGCTTCTACATCCACATCTCCGCCCCCTGATGTGTCACTGCCACACAGTGCGGCAGACATTCCACCTCCGGCCCCTGATGTGTCAGTGCCACACAGTGCTGCTGACAAAACACCACCACCCACATGTGAGGCACATGAAACACCAGAGGACGAAGATGCGGATGATTCTGCCTTAGTGGTAAGCCTGGGCGTAGTTCGCAAAGTAGCGCTACGCGAAGCTACGCAAAGTGCAGTTCGCACTACGCGAGCTACGCGTAGCACTACGCGAACTGCGTAGTGCACTGTTCGCAATGATTGCACAGTGCCGGATGCTTGTCCGCACTGTGCAATCATTGAAAACGGCATCTTGCACAGTGCGAGCTGTCTTTTACTGCCGCTCGAGTAGATTTTTACTCGAGCGGCAGCTTTCTCAACGCGGACTGGTAGTTTCTCATCGCGAGCGGTCGCGAGCATACGCGACCACTCGCAATGAGAAACCTGACCTCTCCGCGTTGAGAATCTCGCCGGGAGGTTTATTTTCCATGCTCGCGATCGGCAACTTGATGTTGCTGATCGCGAACGAGGAAAAAGTCTCGCCGGGATGTCATTTTGCTTGCTCGCGGTCGCCAACTTGACGTTGAGGACCGCGAGCAAGCAAAAAATGACCGCTGCACTACGCTACGCTACGCATGTTTGCACTGTGCTACGTGCAATTCGCGTTGTGCGAAGTAGCGCAAACTTCGCAAACTACGCGAGCGTAGCGTAGTGCTTTGCCCAGGGTTACTTAGTGGTAAGAAGGAAGCGGTAGCATTCATCTCCGCCATATGGCCTGTTTCTGCTTGGTTCTGCCCTCTGCATCATCACCTTCCACTGTCCCCCGATACACTCTGCGACACTCACCTTGGACCTCGACATGGACTGCCATATTCTGTTTGGTTACCAATGACACAGCAATCAGACTGCGGACTGAACTCTTCCTCTTCCGATGAACTTGTCATTCCCTGAAGGACTCTGGCTGGCCCTCCACGGGGCAACAATGTAAAGTGGGGTTTGCATGGCCCTGTACTGCTCCAGCTTCAACACTCCACTGAATGTGAATAAAACATTCAAATTCACACAGATGTGTCATGTCTATGATCATTCAAGTATGAAAGTATGGATGAATGTAGGGTCAGTGATTCCCCTTACGTCCATGTTGCTCATGTTGTGGGACTTGAGTCACAGGGTGCAACATTGCCGATTGCGGTCCGGGTGGCGCCGACACTACAACAGAGACACACGCATTAGTTACTTTCTTGTCCAGCCCAGAACTGAACCACGCCCAGAGCCCCGGGCTCATTGTTCACACCCCTGCACTGGACTGGCATACGCCAGCCCAGCCCACTCTGCTTACGCTTACAGGGGGGGGACAAAGCTACATGTCCCAGGTCTTCCCTGTAGTGATCTTCTGATCACTGGTCTAGTTGTCAGCATGCCACAGCCACTCCCTGAGGGCTGGTTTACACCCACACCACACCCATCCAGCACAGGCGTCACAGGACATGTGACCCTGCCAATAAAAGGGGTCTACCACATCACATTCCCCACTGCCGGAAGTGACATGATGGCGTCCGCACCACGAGACTCAATCATAAAGGGGCCATGACTTGTGGCGCACTGGGTTAGTGACACCCGATACACTGCGGCCAGCACGGGCCTACCGCCATGGGACGATGACTTGCGGTGCACAGAGTTGGCGGCACCCGATGCACTGCGGCCGGCACGGGCCTACCGCCAAGGGACGGTGACTTGCGGTGCACAGAGTTGGTGGCACCCGATGCACTGCGGCCGGCACGGGCCTACCGCCACGGGACAGTGACTTGCGGTGCTGAAGAGCTGAGCGGGTGTGCAGCCTGCGATGATGCGTAGACCTCAATACGCCGTCCTGCCAATCAAGATTCGATTTGAATTGAGGGCCCTGCTGGAGCGCAGTGTACGCCGAAGGCAGCAGTCAGCACACACATGACTCCGCGGTGCGGTGCCGCAGGGCGCGCTGGGGGCCTGTGGCGCGGAATCCAGCGATCAGCTGAGGAGGGTGCACCGGCACGTGGTGGGCCCTCTTGGAGACACGCCGGTGGCGGCAGGTGAGCATTGAGGCCTGGGTGCGCAGGGGCGGCCAGTCATCGCTGGGTGGCGGACCGGTCTGGGGACCAGGGCTGGGGTGCAGCAGGCGCACAGGATCGTGCAGGCACCACCGGTCATGTCGGCGGCCTCGTGGCTGGGTGGGGGGCGCCGCACTGGCAGACACGACCCTGCAGATGATGACAAGATGTGCGCAGGTTGGCTTGGGACATAGCCACCTCGTCTCCAGTGTAAATCTGGCCGTTGAAGGTGGTCTGCCACGTGTGTGTAGGCCTATGGACAGGATATGGCGGACACAGAGACACACGCAGTAGTTACTTTGGTGGCCATCCTGGACCTGAACCACGCCCAGCGCCCCGGGCTTTTTATTCACGACACACGCCGGCCAAGGCCACTCCGCTTAGGCTTACAGGGGGGGCGACAAAGCTACATGTCCAAGGTCTTCCACACTGCCTGAGGTAACCTGTTTGCGTCCACTGTCCACAACACTACAAACACCAGCAGTATATGTCCACATATGTCTGTGCTCTGCATACTGAAGTCTGTCCAGCAAATCACCGCCACACTTGGCATCGTGTACATTCTTATTGATGGGTCACTTGCCTCCTTCGCACATACTTTGTTCCCACCTCTCCCCGTCATTCTGCAATTGTGTGGCAGAGGTGCCATGCCGTGGATGGTTTGTCTACATGGCTGGCCACGGTTACCACAGTTACTTGTGTTGTCGTGTCTGGTAGTTGGGCCTGTTGATTGGCATGTTGTATGTGATTTTGTAATGTGTGCATTCCCACAGTTGTGAGTTGTATGATTGTGGAGTTGAGGTGTGTGGTGTGTTCAGTTGGTACTTACCGACGAGCAGTGCATTTCCATAGGTGCCATCCTCAAAGCGCTGGTTGGTGATGGACTTGCGGAAGATGTAGGAATCATGCACACTGCCTGGGAAGTTTGCGACGACATTCGTGAACAGGCCCCGGTGGTCCACTTTTGCCTGCACATTGATGGAATGCGTGTGGTTTCTGTTGCAGTTATTGTGTGCAGTGTTGGCAGGGGGCACAAGTAGTACATGTGTGCAGTCAATTGCCCCCAACACGTGCGGGAAGCCAGCTATGGCGTAGTTCCCTTGCTTGGTCTCCAGCTGTTCCTGCGCAGTGTGGGGGAAGTGAAGGTGCAGGGGTATCAAGCTGATACAAACCGTGATGCTTACAGGTATGATAACTCCTGCATGATAAGACCTTAACAGAAGTACGTGTGGTCGTAACCTTCCTTTTCTTTCCTACGAAGGTTACGCCCACACGAACTTCTGTTACGGTCTTTTTATGCAGGATTTATCATACCTGTTAGCATTCCGGTTTGTCCAAGTGCAATACACTGTACCAGATTACGTTTGTGACTATACGGACGCTTGACCATTGTCACCATTTCTCCAACAGGTTTCTGAATACTGACTTTCGGAATATGGAATTGTATTGGGGAGTTCCCGCAGCATATGCAGTTAATTGAATCCACACGTTGCCCTGATGAAGTTCCCCGTTGGGAAAGGAACGCTTTGGCTGAGCTTTTCGTATTGTTGATTTATGTATTTGTAATAAAGAACTGTTTTTACACTACTGTTGACTACTGGACTTCATGACCTGGCGCACCCCCATTTCAGTAACTACAATCTTGGATCTGGAGCACAGAGGCGTCAGGCAACAGCTGGCGTTGGGGTTGGTTGCGCAGGTACACTACGAATTGGAAGTAGCGTGTGGTGCGGATACAGGGGCCCGCCGTTGCTTTTGTGGACATGCATCCAAGACATGTGTGCGGAAGTTTGATAGGGCTGGCTGTGAGACTCCTCCGACTCTGGCTGTTGTTGGTTGGAAGGTACCAGAGGCCAACAGGTGCAGCACAGCCAGCAGCTTTGTCTGCGGAGGGATGTTGGTTGTCCGCTGTGTTGTTACTGTCAGCCTGTGGGCAATGTGGGTCAGGATGCGGAGGGTGGTTGTCCTTTTGAGCCTGTAGTGGGCAATGGCATCCTCTGGCGTTGAGTGTCTGAGGCTGCTGGGTTTTAGGAACCTCTGCTGCTTTCTTCTGCGCTGCCTAGGTGGTAGCCCGGGGGAGGTGGTCCGGGGGGGGGCCTGGGGGTGGTGGCGGTGGGTGTTGTGGCCCTTGTGGGTCTCCGAGCTGCATGATCATTGGCTCCATGGCATCTGTTGGTCTTCAGATGTGACTCTGGGCTGGGCTGCCTTTCATACTGCAGGTTGTCGTCCTGCTTAACACCAGTAAAAGGCAGGTGTTAAATCCCTGCTGCTAACGCGCCTTATCGCCTGTTTTTGGTTCACTTCGCCGATTTGGCTGGTCGTTGAGAATATCGCAAAGTGGTGTTTTCGTATGTTTTTGCACGGGAACGCCTACTCTGCATATCATTAGAGTTAGTTGTCGCTCTCATCCGTGGCGATGTTTTTTGCGGCAGCTATCGCTGGAAAACTGGCGATATCGGCAGTTTGCACCAGCTTGAGAATAGGGCGATAAATCTATAGCCACTTTTGCGGCGCTAAAGTGCCGATAAATCGGCGATGAGTCCTTGAGAATATGCCCCTATGTATGATGTAGTCACCTATGTGCCTCACATATTAAAATGCGGTTTTTAGCATGATTGTAAATAAACATTAACTTGTTTGAGGTATTGGTTTAATGCAAATGATTTAAATATACTTAGCAGTGTCTCTCCAACATTAATTCTCTACAGATGTTAAAAACTGCCTTTCGAGGAGTCAGTGATGCAATAATATCAAACATTATGCAATGCAGTTCAAAGAGGGGTCATAATATATTCTGAGGAACTCACGAGTTGGTGAATACTCCAAGTTAAAAGGACGTGTCATTTGAGTGTTACTTTGTAAGTGCTCAGGGTGCAGGCAAATGGGAGTGTTCCGGTGTAAGGGAGCTAGGAGGAATTGGCTATGCCTTGATGAGGCGTGGGACATTAAGTGTTGGTGAGTAAATGCTAGGGGGCTCATTTATGAGACCCTTGCAACACTTTTGCGCCATCGTTGCGAAACGTTTCGTGATGCAGCAGTGGTGTAAACAATGCGCCACGTTGCTGCATATTTACAAGGTGATGCATCTAGGCAGATGTGTCACCTTGTAAAGCCCTGCTCCACATTATACCTGCGTCAGGTATAATGTATGCAGGGTGGGCGTTCCCACGCAACAAAGCCTCGTAGGAGTGGCACAGTGAAATTTATCAGATTTCACTGCGCCACTTCTAGGACGCTACTGCATAAAAACCTTATGCCTGCCTCATGGCAGGCATGAGGGTGACGCAATGCATTAAGGATAGGCCTCCCCCATGCATTGCTGGAGTTGATTCATGCTTACGCCACAACTCCAGCAATGTGCAACTTTTGCGTCGACAGATACTTCAGGATTCCTGACGCATCTGTCACTCCTTGCGACATGGAGCGCCATACAGTAAATACGGCGCATCCATCGTGTCGCAAGGAGGGAACAGTGAAAACTGTTGTGTCACTGTTTTCCGCAGCAATGCAACAGTTTTCATAAATCAGCTCCTAGGTTTGTGATTGAAGGGGGTAGGTGGGTTGCCTATACAGAGATGGCCTGCAGAGCATTAAGGGGGAAGGCGACAGACATACATGAACACTGGCTCTATGTAAAAACGTAGAGCTCAATAACATCAAACATATATATTTGACTCTACAATATTAACTACCATCAACATATGAGTAGATATACTTGTTTAACCAGAAATCTACCTACTTTTATAAAAGGTGCAGCCTCATATTGCAACCTGATATTAAAATCTCAATACTGTACAGGTTCACTAGGATGATGCACAGGCATACTGGCCAATAACAACCTGTCTTCCCAACATCTATGGTAGAGGTAGAGGAAGATCTGGGTAGATTGAAAAATAAGAGAGAAGTAACACAGAAAACCTTTCAAGTTGTTGTAAATAAAGAGGAATGAATATAAGGGGGCAGACTCAGTGAGAATTAAGTGTGGGATGCTTTCAAAATCCACTGGGATGCTAAACCATCGTTGTGGGTAGCTGGTAAAAAGGATGAAAAGGTTGACGAAATCCAGATCTATAGCAATCCTGGAAACGGGTGTGGGAGAGCAAGTTGTATAATTGTAAAACAGCAGTCATTAGAATGTTATGAAGAATCTTCTTATTTTAGATTTGTATTGTTATTGCAAACTTTGAAAATAGCTCAGTCTATCCCCAAAGCGTCATCATAGCTAGATGAAAATAGTCTCAGAAACACCTTTGGTCCTTTTTCTTTAGGTTGGTGACAAGCAGTTGGCCATCCCAGTCCTCACCAGAGTGTTCCCTCAAAGAGGGCACAGGTAAGTATGTGTGAGTGTAAAAATAATATAAGTAATAACCAAATAAAAGAGCCAAACAGCATTGCCTTTTCCTGACGTCTACTCTTCTTTTGACCCTGTCTGACCTATCACGAATGAGATAATTTGTCTCTTCTTTCCTTATTTCAAATTTTCTTTCTTGCTTTCTATCTGTTGGTGTTTTCTTCTGCCCTTATTTTCTTTCCATCTTGGAGTTAATTTTTTTCTGGCTCACATTCACAGTTATTCTTAGTGGAGTTTCTATCACTTGTCCCACACAAATACCTTTACTGTGTTTTTTTCCCTTTATTTATTTATGTGGTTGGTGCCTTGAAATACATAACATATAAGGACTCCGTCAAAGAAAATAGTCTGAAATGAGAATGGGGGAGCTGGTTCTCTGGCTGGTAGTGTGGCTGGAAAGGGGGGGTCTCTTCAGACAGGAGGGGATGATGGTCTGAGTAGGGCCTCCCCGGGGGGGGGGGCTACATTGACTACATCAAACTCTATTTCTTTGGATTTAACAAATCAAATCAACCTTAAAGACCCCCAGACCTCTAAAGCAATTCAACAACCAGGGACCTTGACCCGGGAGGCTATACAAGTAAGCCAAGAGGCAGAAATGGATCCCAACAACTGTTTTTTCTCTCTATTGGACTGGGCGGAATGGTCAGTGGACGAGTCAGGCTCCTCAATAGGGTCAAGTGAGAATGACAGTGATCCAGACACAGCTGGAGTTTCCACCTTCATGACAGCAGAGAAGATGGGAAAAAAGCGGGCCGCCAGATGCCAGGGACCAGGAGCCTGAAATGGGATTATTCCCTAACCAGTGTCCAAACCGCCTCGCTTCAGGGTACTTCTAGCTCAAACCCTCCTACATTTGACACTATTCTTCAATCCATATTGCTACATTGTTAAGAGTCAAGACAAGATGCTCGCAAATCACAAAATGCAGCAAGAAAAGTGCAGGGTGCCATCAGAAAGCTGACCAAGACCTGTAGCGTTATAGGGGACCACTTGACCGACCTTGAAACGAGAGTTATTAGTATTGAAACAGATCTGACTAACAACCGTACCCAGACTAAGGCACAAGAAACACAACTTATTGATATTCATTGGAAACTGGAGGAACAGGAGGAACAGGAGAATCACCAGCGGTGTAATAACCTGAGGATCCTTGGAGTGCCCGAAGGGAAGGAAGGAGCAGACATCAGAACTTACACAGTAGAACTCCTATGCAATGCTCTCCCAGAACTTACCGGCTGGAACTGGGAACAAGAGATTCAGCGAGCCCACAGGGTTTTCTTTGCCCTGAGACAGCCTGTCAGAGAAGGCTCAAAACCATGGGCTATCTTAGTCTTCTGCTGGAACTTTCTCTTAAGACAGCTAATATTTGAAATAGCTAGACCTGAAGCTAAGCGAAACTGTGGTGATGTCTCGTTCTTTGTCAGACCTGACTTTTGTCAAGTCACAGTTGAAAGGCGTTGGCGACTACATCAATTAATTAAATCTTTTCAGGACAAAGGGGTCCAAGCCTTTCTATACAATCCTGCATGTCTGAAAGTGATCTGGGGGGGCCAGACACAATTCTTCACCTCGGAAATTAAAGCTAATGAATTTTTGATGGATCTAAAACCATAAAATATATTTTGCTGAATCAGGAGATTATTCACTTCTTCATCTAACTCTTCTTCTCTATCTGTGTTCTTTTTGTCTTCCTCATTTTATATATGGGGGTCAGGTTTGATTCAGCAAGAGACGAATAAAATAGAATGGGTCCAAGGGATTCGAGGGGCTAGATCGAGGAATCTTTCTTTTTTCTTTTTCTTTAGGAGTAATTGGGTGTAATTAGGTGTAAAGTTTGTTTGCAAAAAATTCACGATATATTCACGCGCTGCTTTCCATCTTCACACAGACTGATGTGCGGTCTGGATACTTCTCAGGGATCGGGGGAGGGAGGGATGGGAGGGGGTTGTGGGGTAGGGGAGCCTGGGTTGGTGGATTATGGTTTGGGGGGTAGGGGTTGGTGTAGGAGTGGTAGGAGGGATGGCACTGGGGGGGATATATAAGGGGAAAAAAAGCCCAGAGAAGGAGCAAAAAACTCAATTGGAATGTGGCTAAGAGACGGTATTCAAAGCTTTTATTAAGCAAGGACAGAGATGTGAGAAAAATTGCAATGGCCAGCCCACTTGTACCAAATGGATAGAATCACTATATGTTCAGTTAACATAGGCAGATTAATTGACAAAAATAAGCATCTTAGTGCTGCTGAGATCCTAAGAGCCATAGCAACGGATATAATTTGCCTACAAGAGACGCACATCTCATGGGTTAGAAGGGGACTAATATCGGTTAAGGGATATACATTATTGGCCTGCTCCTCCCAGAGCTCTAACATTAGAGGGGTTGACATTTTAGCCAGTAATAAATGAGGACAGGTGAAACGTAGACTTGTCGATACATTTGGTAGATGGGCATTGGTTGAGTTAGAGATTGGATTAACAGTAAGCACTGTATGTGGCTCAAATCAAGACGATCCCAAAGCGTTGGAGGATTTGGAGGTGGAGTTAGTGTCTTGGCCCACTCCTCTGATCATTTGTGGCGATATAAATATTCATCAGGCAGTAGGGAGGCCCTTGGTTAGTGGATACCAGGGAAGAAAACCTAGAGTCTATAGGCCTCTATCCTCACACATGTCTAGCCACAGCTTGATTGATGTCTGGGATTCTAAATATCCTTCGGATTCAGGGTATACATACTACTCTTGCCCACACAAAAAGTATGTCCGCTTGGATTACTTTCTAATTTTGAGGGAGATTCTGGATCAATCAGGAATAAAGAAACTACCGAAATTATTGTCTGATCACAATCCCTGGTTCTTGAGGTTATGATCCAGCAGAGCTGAAAGCAACAATATCAATGGACCTTTGATAGAAAACTACTGGTTGACCCAATCTCTATCGAGCAAAATAAAAAGTGGATACACGATTATTTTGACACTAATAGGTATAGTGCACCACGAGCCATGGTATGAGACGCATTTAAGGCAGGATTAAGGGGAGAGATTGTTAGCTTTGTCTTTTATATTAGGAAACAACAGGAATTGGAGAAAGAGATTATTGGATAAACTGACTGAGATTGAGAGGGAACATCAGGTAAGGAATACGCAAGGGGTAGATGTAGCACAAACTCAGCTTAAAATTACATTGGTTAAGGCAGAGATAAACACCTACTATACCCAGAAAATTGCAGCCGAATATCAGACTCATAGGAGTGAGAGCTATGAGTATGGAGAGGCAGCCGTGAAACTCCTAGCCCTACAGATAAGGCAAAAATCGCTTGAAAAACAGATAGTTCAATAAAAAAGGGTGGGAAGACATATATGGCTCCTGATTACATAATATGGGGCTTTCAGGAGTTTTATCAGGATCTATATAATGAGGGAGGCCAGGAGCTAGTAGGAATATCCCGGGGGTGGGGGGGTATCGGTATGAGGAAGGAAGGAAGTTAGATCTGGCTCCTAGAAAGGAGTTAGAAGCCGATATCTCACTAGAAGAGGTGCAAAATGCCATACATCAGCTAGCCTCGGGGAAAGCGGCAGGCCCAAATAAAATCCCATTGGAGTTCTACAAAAATGTTCAAACAGTATTAGCCCCTTTGCTATTAGATCTATTTCTAGGGGTACAACATAGCGGTCAACCGCTCGAGTACTGAAAAGGTATGAACATTGTCATCTTCCCTAAAAAGGATAAACCTCTGGATAGCCCTACTTCCTATCGACCTATCTCCCTGATATATACGGATGCAAAAATATGCTCTAAAATCTTGGCGATTCACCTAGGGAGGGTCATCGCCCGTCTGGTTACGCCATGGTAGCACGGTTTTATACCCGGAAGGGTCATATAAGACGAGCTATAACACTATTTGACATCACCAGAGAAACTAGCCGCCAGATGGCTATGATCCTCCTCGATGCTAAAAAAGCATTCGATCGGGTGGCATGGAAATATCTATGGGGGATTTTGACAGCCAAAGAATTCAGTCCCAGGGTGATTACGGCTATTAAGGCAATTTATGCAGACCCACGTGCCAGACTCCAGTTAATGGGTAAAGAATCAGGTATTATAACAGTGACTAGAGGAACAAGGCAGGGGTGCCCGTGCTCCCCTATTTTATTTGCCCTTTACATCGATCCCTTCATTGAGCAGATATTACATAATCAGGGAATCACCCCCGGTTTTTACTAACGGCTATGAGACAAATGTATTAGCATACGCTGACGATATTGCCATAATCACATCTAACTCCAAGACAGCCATAAAGGAATTGAAAAACATGGCTGAAATATATGGCCGTAGTTCAGGATACCTATTGAACAAAGCAAGAACCCAGATAATATGCACAGATAGCATTTCCATTCAGGACACTCAGCGGGTGGCCACCGCTACATATCTGGGGGTTAAGATTAATTCAGAGGTAGAGACGATTACTCAGATTAATTTTAACCCTTTGATTAGCAAGATATCATCTGATCTGAGACGTATGAATGCACTACATTTGTCTATTATCGGCAGGATTAATATCCTTAAGATGGCAATGTTACCTAAGGTATTATATCTGTTTAGGTCCCTGCCTCTAGAAATTGAAGGCTCTATACTGAAGACATTGGATTCCATTTTCATTCATATTATCTGGCAGTATGGCAAACTTAGAAGAAACCTGAAACTTCTTACTCACCCCCAGGGGCGTGGTGGATGGGCCACCCCTAACCTATGTTTTATTGCTGGGCTGCACTACTACAGCAGATGAGCATACTCTTCTTTGAAAGAGATCCCAGTGAGAGTTTTGAAGGGCTCGGGGGTCCCCCAACTATTTATGAGCTTGCAGTCGGAGAAGCGGCAGGGGCTTTGCTACTCCGTCAACTGGAGCCTAGTTATTTTAAGAAGGTTCGATTTAAAATTATTATGAATGCCTGGAAAATCTGGGGAAGACTCCTAAAGTTTATGAAGATCGAAAAGTATAGTAGGTATACACCACTGTGGCTCTCGGCACTTTAACCCTCCGATCTTCTATGATGCAATGGGGAAACAATGGGAGCTGCATTGCCTCACAAAGATTGTGGACATCTTCTTATCAGACCAATTGCGCTCCTTTTCTGAATTACAGAGGGACTACGAAATATCAGACAGGTCTTATTTCAAGTATGTTCAAGTAAAGGGTTTCTTTAATAAACGCAGATTGGGGGTGCCCCTGACCAAGATCCCTTTGCTCGAGGCAATTGATAATATGGATTGTAAGATAAAACATCTATATTGTATTCTGTTGGATCAAGTGCCAGATGATATAGAGAAGACTGAATTAAAATGGGTTAGTAAACTTGATAATGGAGATGTTGATTTAGATATGTCATTAGAACTGGCCAAAAAAACTCTTCTCTCAGCCAGTTTGAAGACACAGCATTTTAAAACAGTTTTTAATTTATACTTCACTTCGGCCAAATTATTTAGCTGGAAAAAACAGGGAGAATGATAAGTGCCCTAGGTGTGGGATTGGCCCGGCTGAGGTGGTTCATATGTTCTATGGCTGCAATAAAATGCTACCCTTGAAAATGGTTTGGAGAAGTTTTGGGAGAAGGTACTTGGTAGAAAGGTTTGTCTTACCCCTTCCTTAATGCTATTGGGACAAGATAACAGCAGCCTGTTAGATTCAAGGCAGGCCAGCTCGTTTTTATATCGGTTACAGTTGCTAGACTACTTCTCGCATCAAGATGGAAAGATCCCGAAACCCAATGTTCCAAGAATGGCTGGCCCGATTAATTGCTATCTACAATTTAGAACGAACCTTATATGATTATAAGGGGTGACAAGCTAGGAAGTTGGGAAAAAAGATCTGGTTCCCTATATATCAAACTGGTTAAATAAGGAACACAACTCGGCAGCTTGATCGCAACTTTTAGCATTATAGAGATTTCCACCTATTGGTAGAAAGAATGACTATCGTAATTAATTGATGTAGAAATGTATTTATCCATATCAATGGCACAAGCGTTACTATCTTAATGTATGAATTCTTAATTTTTTACTGTATCAAATTAGTATTATCTGTATATTGTATATTGCATATTGTATTTATTCGAAATGCTCCTCTATGGTAAAAAAAAAAAAAAAAATAGTCTGAAATGTAAGTTCTAAAAAGAGAAAAAAAAGAAAAAGAAAATCACTAGACCCCTATGAATTCTTTCTGTCATAAGAGACAATTGGCATATTGTAAGGATGTCAAACACACAAATATTCACTATGTCACTGAAACCAAGCTACACCTTACTGAAGAGCCCCAATCAAGGTGAAACCAGTCTTGAGTTGCTTGTGTTCTGGTTCAGAGAAGACCTCGCCTGGCAGTTCAGGCTGGACTGTTTCTATTGAAGGAGGGTCAAGACTGATTTGCATATGGCATGGTCCAAACTGAGGCGGCATGGTGGACAAACGATCAATGGTTTGGAATTCTACCCTGGGTGATTGACAGTGGTTAGACAAATTGCAAGCATACCTCCCATCACCTTTTGTGCATTTGATGTATCGCCCTAAGTGGCAAGGGTATTCCTACACTTGGGTCCTGTGCTCACTGTGTCAAAGGAACCAAGCTACATCTCCTTGAAGAGCCTTTGTTAGGGCGAAACAAGTCTTTGGTTGCTTGTGTTCCGGTTCAGGATGGACCTGGCGTGGCAGGTCGGGCTGGGCTGTTCGTATTAGAGCAGGGTCAAGACTAATTTGAATATGGCTTGGTATAAACTGAGGTGGCATGGTGGGAAAAAGAATGATGGCTTGGAACGCTACCCTGACCAATTGCCAGTGGTTAGACATACTGCATGCATTCCTCCCCTCAGGTTTGGTGTTTTTGATGTATCACCCTAAGTGGCAGGGGTATGCCCTGAAGTGGGCCCCATGCTCACTGTGTTACTGTAACCAAGCTATACCGACTGAAGAGCCCTAATCAAGGCAAAACCGGTTTTGGATAGCTTCTGTTCCAGTTCCAGCTGAACCTAGCCTGGTGGTTCAGGCTGGACTGTTCCTATTGGTGCAGGGTCAAGACTGATTTGCATATCGTTCTGTCCAAACTGAGGTGGCATGGTGTGCAAAACAAGGATGGGTTGGAATGCTACCATGAGCGATTGCCAGTGGTTAGACAAAATGCAAGGATTCCTCCCATCACCTTTTGTGTGTTTAATATTGTAAGGATAAGCCAATCATTCCTTACACGGCTCTTCTCTCCACCTTTGTTCTGCCTCTGCAGTCCCCTGTTCCAAGGCTTGTCCTCTAACCATGGAGGGGAATGCCAGTGTTTGCTGGTAGGTAATCCAGGGAACCACCAGTTCTCTGGCCACTCCTCCACAAGGTAACTTTCCTCCTTAAAGGTCTCCTCTGTAATGCTGCTTTCCTGATTCTGACAGTGAGTTTCAATGTGCTATTCTGTCCAAGTGTGCTCCTGGAGTTGGGCCCACTTCCCCACTCTCCTTGGTCCAGCGACTGTCCACCATTTTGGTGTTTGTGTCCTGGTACTGCTTCCTTGATGTCATTGCTATCTGGGGAAGAACAAGTCCTTCCTTATTGCCTCCTTTTATGTCCCCAAACTCCTCCCTTTTTAATCTGCCCTGTAAACCTGCCTTTTCTTTCTTTATATACTCAAGCCTTGAAGTCTTTTTTCTTTCTTTACTGTCTCTATTTTCCTTTCCAGGTCCCACTGGTGAGACAAGATCCTGGGTTCCATGTGTTCAGGTACATTTTCATGACATAACCTATCACGAGGGGTTAGTAGGAGACAACAGCAAGCAAGACAACAAGCCAAAACATAATCCTGGAAGGAACAGCGATGTTTGAACTTCTACAGCAATGAAAGGAGCCCAGTTTTCAGAGCTATAGCATGATGAAACCCAGAACCCACTGGTAAACAACTTCACCACCTTGGTTGGGTACTGTAGTCCCTGCCTGCACTGTGGCCTAACGAATGTGGTGTGACACTACCAGACTCCATATTATCATAATATGCAGATATTACAATTGTCCAAAGAGCCAATATGTATACTATATATTTTCCCACAATGTCCCCATTTGTTTATCAAGGGTTTACAGCAGCGCATAGTGGCTGTGTTACCACTTTTAGAAGTGCCCCAATATATAGTCATTGCTTGTATCAGTACTCAGATAATGGTGATTTCTAGCTTTCTAAAAGTGGTATTTTGATAATTGTGACTTAAATTCCGACTTTAGCATCAAATAAGGTTTTAAATTACAATTCATTAAAGACCAAACATGACATTTCTACATGCTCCTAAACAAAAGATATCACTTATTTAATGTAAAATGGTAACCCAATGTTATCCAATGGGAGAGGTAGGCCTTGCAGCACTGAAAAAAAAATGTACAAGGTTTTTCTTACTACTAGTAACTTAAAAGCACATGTACAGCTTTTTAAATACACTGTACCCTGCCCTATGGCTTGTTTAGGGCTTATGCTGGGGTGACTCATATGTATTAAAAAGGAAGGTTTCGGCCTGGCAAAAGACTTACTGTTCCAGGTTGAAATGGCAGTTTAAAACTGCACACAGGCTGCAATGGCAGGCCTGCGATGTTTTGAAGGTCTACTAAAGTGGGTGGCACAATGAGTACTGCAGGCCCACTAGTAGAATTAACTTGCAGGCCCTGGGTACATATAGTACCACTTTGCTAGGGACTTACAAGTAAATTAGATGTGCCAATTGGGTGTAAGCCAATTTTACCATTTTCAGAGGCGTGAGCACAAGCACTTTAGCACTGGTCAGCAATGGTAAAGTGTACAGAGTTCTAAGGCCAGCAAAATGGTTTCAGAAAAATAGGAGGCAGAAAGGCAAAATGTTTGGGGGGAAAGTCATGCCAAGGATGTCAGGTCTAACACAAGTGATAATACAACAGAAAACTAATTTCTATGGCCTCTTAAAGATTGAAAGGACTATGTGGCCATGTTATTCTTCAAATCTGTGATCTACATATTACACACAGATCTCTAAAGTAGGTTCAGTAGCCTAATAGCGTATATATTGGAAGTGAAATTTGCATGTACCACACTCTTTTCTGCAGCAGGCATCTTTCTAGCGTATCTGTCTCAAGTGATTCATAGCTGTGCACTTCTGATAACAGAAAAAGTGGGAGGGAGGACACTGCCTGGCTTACCAGCACACATTTCACCCAGAGGTATTGTGATAAATGCAGTGCATGATAACACACTCTTTAGTTGAAAGTCTTTAGTATTGAATGAAAAGGCATTTGTACAGTGCGCGCATACTCCAAGGAGTGTCCCGCCACTGGACCTAAGGTTTCCTGCCCACTAGGGGATGGACGATTACACCACTTGCTGAAAAAGCTGGGTTTTCAGCCTCTTCCTGGAAACCGAAAGTTCAGGGATAGCACAAAGGTTCAGTTGGAGTTTGTTCCAGGCCCTAGCCCTGAGATAAGAAGAGGATCTTCCACCAATTCTGGCCCAGTGAATTTTAGGGATGCTTGCAAGATAGCCGTAAGTTGACCGTAGTACAAATCCTCCTCCTCAGGTACACTGCTCCTTTCTCATGCAAGGCTTTATGAGCCAGGACCAGTGTCTTAAAGCAGATCCTCTTTTTAATGGGGAGGCAGTAGAGTGATTTTAGATGTGAGGACATATGTGGTCTAGGAGCGAGAATGAGGACAATTCTGGCCGCCGCATTCTAAACCACTTGCAGACGACTCAAAAGATGGTCAGGCAGACCTAAATACAGTACATTTCCATAGTCGAGCCTGGAAGTAATCAGGGCCTGGATCACTGTTTTCCTAGGTTCGATAGACAGAAGAGGTCAAACATTTTTCAAAGTGTGTAGCAGCCCAAAACAGTTGCCCACCAGAGCCTGGATTTGGGATTGCAGGGACAGAGCACTGTCAATTTTGATACCCATGTTTTCCGCCGAGCTCTGATGAGTGGCAGGAGGAGGGACATCTTGAGGCCACCAAGATCTCCAAACCTCCGAAGGAGTATTACCAAATAAAACAATGTACGTTTTGTCGGGATTGCATTTTAGTTGGTTAATGGACAACCACTTGAACACCTTAGTAAGACATGATTTAATGATTCCTCCATCAAATTCTGCTCCATTTTCACAAGTAAAGAGAAGCTGAGTGTCGTCGGCGTATGATATTACTTTAGCTCCTCATGCCTCAGCAAGAACGGCTAGAAGGAATAAAATAGGCATTGATTAAAGTAGGACTGAGTGCCATGGTAGTCCCACTTTTAAGTCCCGAATTGGGGATGCAAATGGGGGGGATCCATACTTCTTGGCTTCTGTTGTCCAAGAAGAAGGTCATCCACTTCAATGCCAAACCTCAAAACCCAATGGAATGTAGCTGAGCCAACAATCTTTCATGGGGAACGGTATCGAAGGCCACTGATAAATTCAACATAATCAGAACGGCCTTGCCCACATTATCAAGCTTTTCTTTAATGTAGTCCATTGCCTCTGGCAGAGCTGTTTCAGTACTGAGATTGGCCCTTAAGCCTGATTGACTTGGATGCAGAAAATGTTTACTTTCAAGGAAACCTGAGATGAGGGAATTCACATGTTTTTCTAACACTTTTGAAAAAGCCAGAAGACGAGAGATCGGCCTGTAGTTGGCACGGACCTTAGGGTCGGCCGACAACTTTTTGAGTAGTGGCAGGATTTTAGCATGTTTCTATTTGGAAGGCACACTTCCGGTACAACGGGGTTAATAGCCTGGGTCACTTTAGCAAGAAGCCTGGGAGGTCAAGGATAGGCAGGGGACCCAGCCTTCAAACAATTGATGGCCGATATGTATTCCTCCATGGAAATGGGTGGAAAACTGAGGAAGGTATGCACCTCAAGAGAGGATGTGCTAGGGATGGGCACCTCACTAACACAGTCAGCTGTCTGAGACACGTTTTACAGGCTGGCTTGTATAGTCGTTATTTTATCATTAAAATATACAGCCAGCTAGTCAACCCAGTCAGCACAGGGTTGTTGGCATCTAGTAACAGCATCAGGGTTCAGAAACGTTATAAAGATTTTGAAAATGTCTTTAGATTTTTTGTCTTATTCTTCAATTTTCTTTTAAAAGAAAGATTTTTCTCTAGACTGACATTCGAGTAGCAGTCTTTTAGTGTTTCCCTATAGGTGCATTTGTCCTCTAGATTATATTTTTTTCACCATTTCCTTTCAAGGCGTTTACAGTGTTTTTTTACATGTCCTGAGAATGTCATTAAACCAAGGAGCGACTGTTTAGTTTTGAGAGATCGTAGCTCAGAGAGTGGAGCTAGGGCATCTATGCGGCTAAGAATCCACTCGTCCATCTGCACAGCGTCAACTTCAGGATCTCCAGACAATGAAGGGGGGTTTGTTTCCAAGACGCTGTTAAGGTCTGAAGGAAGAACTCTATGTAAGGCTCTAGCCATAATCTTAGTTTCTTCATAGAGAAACTGATTGTGAATACATTTGGACAAATTGAACCTAATTCACCATTGTTGGTGCAGCCAGTGCTGTGTATCTCTAGACATGTGTCAGGATATTTGTCGTTCTTCAGTAGAGAGTAACACTTTAAATGTTGGGTGCTGGCAATGCTGTACACACTCTTTACAGGTTTCTGTACCCTTTCCAGAGCAAAAGTGCATCCCAATGAGCTTGTTAGCCCAATAACTAAACAAGGAAACAATCAAAAAGGGGTAGAGAACACTCTGGCGGGCATTTCAGCACACAAATCACCCTGAAGCATTTTGGTAAATACAGTGCACAATGACACTCAGTTAAAACTCGCTAGTATTCACCATTATTAGTGCAGCCAGTGCTTTGTATTTCTAGGCATGTGTTTCAGAATATGTGTCCTTCATCAGAGAGTAGCACTTTAAATCTGAGGTGCTGACAATGCTGCTGACAGTCTTCACATCTGATAACAGGCAGGCCTCTTCTGCTGTCACTACCAAATGTAAGATTTCCTGTTTGGCCAGTCGCCTTGAACAACTGTTAGGGTTGGAGTAAATTCTGTGACTGATTGTGTCCCATCCCTGCCTGCCTTTTGCGAGACAAAGGACCGGGATGATAACTTCCTATCTTATCAGTACCCATCTAAATAGAACTAATGTTATTGATGTCAAGGGATAATCTGATTGAGAAAGTCCAAATGGTTATGACTGATTCGTTTCTTAGCATGGCTACTAATGGTGTTGCCTGCTGATTTTATCAACATAGTAATGATGAAGTCGAGTAGGGCAGGGGTATTACATGTGAACGCGGCAAGCCTCTGAGTACCACCTCTGGGTACCACTACATGACATCCAAGTGTTTGCCAGGCATACTTCTCTTCACTACAAATGAACCTTAGAAGCCTTGTTTGATTGTCAGCAAAGATGCACTTAAATTAGGTAGGTTACATCATTCTTCACTAATCCTCATCACATGAAACCGCTTGGTACAGGAAATGTTTTGAAAACTATTCAATTGCATTTATGTGCTCAATTATCTTTTAAACAACAGTAGACCCCTGGCTTGGTGGACAATGGTGCAAGTGGACCGAAATTACGCATGTGTATAATGTGATTAGTTGATAAATCATCCAAGGGGATAGGATGTAGACTAATGGCCAGAGCTGCCGACTTTGGCACTGAAGAATAATGTTCGAGTCTCAGTGTCGCTTCAACATCCTGTGATTCTGAGCAAATCACATAGGGGCATATTAACAAGGGCTTTATCTCCGCTTTTTGGCTTAAAAAGCCAAAAAGCGGGAGATAAAACTATCGCCCTATTTACAAGAGGGTGCTAACATGCATAATCGCATGTTAGCACCCTTTTTCCCAGCGCCTCCCTTTGCATCTCTAATGAGATGCAAAGTGGGCGTCACTGGGCGTACCCCGGATGGACTACCTTGTAAAACATCGCTGATGTTCACATTGCGATATTTACAAGGCAGCCCACAGGATTTTAGCACACGTTAGATTTTGGCGAAAACGGCGGTTTTCGCCAAAAACTAACATCTGCTAAAATCCTAACTTACCTATGCTTAACATAGGGGGTGGATTATGCTGTTACGACCACAGGGTCGTATCAGCAAGGTTATCGCCGTTTTGCAGGGAACATCGCTGGAAAATCAGCGATGTTCCCTGCAAAACGGCGATTTCCCCGCTATCTCTGGAATTTTCATCGCCCTGGAGAAACGCGTTGTTAATAACGCGCTACCAGGGCGATAAATTCCAGAGATAGACGGCGATAAATAACAAAGCGCTAAGCGCGCTTTGCGTTATTTATCCCCGTCCGTTGTTAATATGCCCCTTAATTTCCCTGTGCCTAAAAAATAAAATAAAAATGAAAGTCTCCTTGTGTAATGTAGCTGGTGCTGGTGTAAAGCGCTCCAGTACCTTCGGATCGAATTTGCGCTATATAAAACTGCAAAAAACAGAAATCCAACACAAGCATGCATAAACCACATATGTCTATGCATAACTTACGCATGCATGAAACATTGTCCTAGAATAAGCACAGAGATAAAGGGCAAAATTATGAGTTACGAGCGGAATTCCCATATGGAAATCCACTCTGTTCAAATGAGTGGGCCACTGTTCCCGCACATGAGTTTACTGGGTGCGGGATCTATGGAAAATATTTTACCGACCGGAAAAAACAGCCTGTAAAATTGCCTTGAATTCAGACTGCGTGGCATCCTGGACCTGTTTTCCTGCCCCCGTCTGACCCTCCGTTGTGCACAGGGAGAGCATCTAAGTCTCTCCTCCACCACCTGCCAGTCTACAGTCTCGCTTGGATGTCCTCACCCTCCCCAGCATCTTCCCTTCTCCCTCAATCACATCAAAAGGGAATACCATGAGCAATTCTGCCCAGGAAAAGGGGGCCCACAAGATTATTTCCCATTCCATGGAGATAAACTGCTATTTGCAGGGTACTGTTGGTGCGTTTCTACACTGTACCGGGATTTATGGGTGCAGACTTACCACCCCATCAGTACCGTGCAACTCGTAACTGGGGCCCAAGAGGTGGGTTTCTCAAGGGGTGGAATCTAAAAAAGAGGGGGCTTGAGGAGGGGCCAAGTACATGCGATGAAAATGTGGTTGACATACACGAAGTCAGAAACATGCAAGAGAAAAGTCAAGAAATGCCACACTTTGAGGTGAGTTGTAATGAAAGTTTGCTGTATGCACTCCAGAGGAAGAGAATCTGTTTAAAAAATGTAATTAAATGTTGTCATGCGTCACAACTCCCATAACACATTTTCATTGCACTTCAGCACTCCAATGTGACCATGGTCACGTGCCAGTCCTTTACAAAACTCTGTATAAATGAATAAATACACATATGGTAATACATACCAATCCACACTATTTATGTGGAAACACATGATTAATAGCCAAAATTGTTGGCATCACTTTTAAACCCCTTGCCACCCCCATAAAATTCCGGTACTCCTACTCAAGTAAATGAGGAACTAGAATTCTTTGTAATCAGTGGCGGCTGGTGACATTCGAAAGTGGTGAGGCGTAAAACAATAGCCATACTGCGGCCCAGTATGTCCTCTAGGCACCCTGCTGCCACTGCTTCACTGTCCATCATCGCCACTACAGGGCCTCCTTCCTCTTCTACTCTTTGATGACACCCTCACTTAGGTTACCTATTCCCTCCTTCTGAGGGAGCATGTGAGTAAAGAGGGACGGGGTTTCTCATAGACCCCGACATCGCGACACACGTGTGCACCACCTTCACCTGCCCACACCAGCTCTGTTCCGCCTCTGCACATAAACTTTCCCCGGACTCCGCGCACCCCCCTGCATGTCCCTATCCCCCCTTGATGCTTGCAAATTAAAGGAGTCGAAGGAACGAACACACATTGAGGACGAAGAATGCACTAGAGAAGAGAAGGATGTCCGCGGGGGCTTGTCAGATAGTAGCGCTCATGCGAAATGTAAGTGGGTATCCGCTGAAAGTTCCAAGAGAGACAGGGTTCGCTTATCTGTGCGCCTCCCGGGTGCGGATACCAATCTCTACGCACCCGGCCCCACCCCCTCCCTAAACGAATAACTCTTTTGACAGACAGAACTACTAAATTCTCCAACAAACATAAACTTTGCAGCAAACTTCAGTGAAGATAGGTTCGTGAAATACCCCCTTACCGAAATCCCAGCAGCGGAAACGCCTCGCTCCTCCTCCCAGAGACCTCCGGGCGCAGGGTGGGGTGAAGGATGGTCACGTCTCCGCCGGATCGGAGCGCCTCAGTGGTCCGTGCAGGCCGTCTGGATCTGCCAAGCCCATCTGCGCCGCTCCAACCAAACACTCAGTGGGGAAAGGAAGAGGGAGGGCCGGCGCGCTCCAGCAAGCACTGGGAACGGCAGCGGCTTGCTCCAGCAGCAGCAGCACAACCCTCGCGCAGCTCCTTTCTTCACTGCGCGCGGGCTCAATCAGTGCCAGCCGAGCCAGGCCTCTTCTCCCAGCCTCCAGCCGCCCTCAGCCAATTGCAGCCCAGGGCCCAATCCCTCGTTGGCGGACTGCGAGAGGCCGCTGGCGCGAGTGTGGCAAACCCTCTCAGCCAATACAGACGCTGCTCCAGCAGCGCCAGGATTGGCTTAGCAGGGATACTCGCCGGCCATTAGGAGACCGAGGGCTGCGGCATTGATCAACCCTCGCTCTCCTAATGCGCAGCCGCTAGCACAGCAAACACTAGTGCGCATGACTGGGCTGGTCGGAAAAATTCTCCGACCCAAACCCAACATGCGCACTGCTGCCTGCTGTGCGCTCCGCGCCACCCCCTGGCCTGCTGAGTCTGACAATGACATGTCAGACTCAGTCAGCATGATGCCGGGAGTCAACCTGCTGGTTGCCCCGCCCACCCCCTTCAGACAGAGCCGCTGAGGGAGCTGAGCCTCAGCCTGTCTGCTAAATGCCTCGGGAGTCGGCGGGCGCGGCTTGTGGGTCAACGCCCCAGCGCCCTAATAGACGCACCGCCACTGTTTGTAATGCTTTTTCAAAACCTTCATCCTGGCTATTCTCAAATGTTTGAATACTTGTCTTGAGCATATCGTACATCTTCGCCATTACTGTCCCCACATCAACTAGGTTGCAAGGGGTGGTAACGTTGCATAATGCAGCACTGGGCTATGATCAACGTCACAGCAGCTGTTTTACCAGAGCAGATCTCCGACAGTGGTTCAAGGATTTTTAAAGAAAAAGGCCATCATTGTTGATTCACCAAAACGCCAGGGGTACTGGAAATGACATCATCCAAACGTTCAGCCACAGTTGACATCACAGGAAGCGACGTCACATTGCATTTTGACCCTGACGAGGGTGTTGCCACGACCTTTGACATAATGGCATTAAGGTAGTGACACCACTGATGTAACAAGAAACCAAAGATTCAACATTAAATGTGAGATTAATAAAATAATGCAGCATGCTTCTAAAGCAGATACAAATCTATTTTTGAACCCCCCTACACACATCTATATATTTATACATACATACACACATATAGATAGATATATATGTGTTTGTATGTGTGTGTGGTACAAAATTGATTTGTTCCTGCTTTAGAAACCTTTTGCAGTATTTTATTAATCTATAAATGTGTGTGTGTATATATATATATATATATTCACTGAAAAAACCATAGGTTTCAGGCACGTTATAGTTAGAAATTAGCATTTAAAAAACCTTTGAAATTCACTGAAAAAACCATAGGTTTCAGGCACGTTATAGTTAGAAATTAGCATTTAAAAAACCTTACAAATTCACTGAAAAAACCATAGGTTTTAGGGACAGTTATAGTTAGTTGGACATTGCACTCGTACAAAACCCGTGAAATTCCCCTGTTATATTTAGTTCAGCTAACTATAACTCGCGCCCCGCAATGCACTGCTGATGATGTCACATATTACATCACTCATGACATGGTCAGTGACATCACTGATGACATCACTGATGACATCTCAAATGACATCACTGATGACATCATCCAGGTACTGTGTGTTTCTGTAAAGTTTAAATATGTTTAATATATATAAGGAAAGGCGTATTGAAGAATGAGTGGGTGTATAAGTGTCTGAATGGATGATTTACTAGGTGCGTGACTAACTCTATAAGTGAGTGATTAAACGTATCTTACTGAATGCATGGGTTAGTGACTAAACTGTGTGAATGTCTGTATCCGTCTGTCTGTTGCTGTGTAAGCGGCTGCATGGGTTTGTGAATAGCTACATGAGTGTCTATATGAGTTATTGATTGATTGTCTGAGTATCTGTATGGGTGCCTGAGTGTTTGTGTGGGTGGGGTGTGTGTGACTGTGCATAGATGTGTGAGTGGGTGATTCACTGGGTGCATGGTTTCAAGAGTGCATCTGTGATGGACTGTATGGGTGGGTGAGTGTGTGTATGGGTGTGTTAGTGAGTGAATGTATGTCCCAGTGGTACATGTGTGAGTAACTACATATGTGAAAGGCAGTATATATGTGTGTTGTAATATATAAATAGCTATAAGCGAGAGTGTGTGATTGTGAGAGTGACTGTATGGATGAGTGTGTGCTTGTATCAGTGATTGTATAAGAGCGTAAGAATGTGCTAGTATTTGTATGAGTAAGTGAGCTGGTGTGTGTATAACTGTATAGGTGAGTAAATGGCAGTGTGTTTAATTATTTGCATGACTGACTAGGTGTGTGAGTACCTCTATGGATGAGTGGCGGTGTTTGAGTGTCTATATAGGAGTATGAGTGCATATGATAGTCCTGTACTGAGTGACCGTAAGTATGAGTGACTGTACGGGTGAGTGAGTGGATGTGTGTGTAGACCTAAGAATCAGTGAGTGGGTATGTAGTTATTGGTGTTGGAGTGTCTATGGTTTTGCGAATGGCAGTCTGTAATTTAGAGTGGGTGTATCAAAAGTTATATTAGGGTGTGAGAAGATGCATGAAATTATCACATGGATGATGTCATCAGTGATGTCATTTGAGATGTCATCAGTGATGTCATCAGTGATGTCACTGACCATGTCTTGAGTGATGTAATATGTGACGTCATCAGCAGTGCATTGCAGGGCGCGAGTTATAGTTAGCTGAACTAACTATAACGGGGAATTTCACGGGTTTTGTACGAGTGCAATGTCCAACTAACTATAACTGTCCCTAAAACCTATGGTTTTTTCAGTGAATTTGTAAGGTTTTTTAAATGCTAATTTCTAACTATAACGTGCCTGAAACCTATGGTTTTTTCAGTGCATTTCAAAGGTTTTTAAATGCTAATTTCTAACTATAACGTGCCTGAAACCTATGGTTTTTTCAGTGAATTTCAAAGGTTTTTTAAATGCTAATTCCTAACTATAACATGTCTGAAACCTATGGTTTTTTTCAGTGAATTTCAAAGGTTTTGTAAATGACAATTTTGAAATGTATTAATTGTTATATTTATTTTTTGATACTGATTTACTACATTTTTTAAACTATTTATTTTTAGATATTTTATTTTTAAATTACATTGTAATTACATTATACATTACATTACAAAATATACTTTCTCAGAATGAATTACTTTAGTTTAAATACTTTGCAAATAGGCAATAGACTTTTAAGTACAGTAGTTACAGTTGTTGCAATGGGCAACACAATTTCAAACACAATGCAACATTGAGCTCAATGTGAATTTCTAGTTAAATGCAATTAGTTACTTTATGGATTACTTTTCTAACCACAGGACTGGATCCTAGATTCAGTCCTGGGACATCTCCTGTAAACAGTTGAGTAAAAGTGTTTTGGTTACAGTAGTGATTTTTAAGGAATATTATTGTATTTTAAAAGTTGACACTTAGAAACTTTTTCACATAGAATCACCAATGTTATCCTATGGGAGGAAATTCACTTAGCAGGTAAGTAGTGTTATCGTTACTTTTTCTTACTCAGTGGTGGATCCTGGATCCAGCCCTGGTGCATCTCCTGTAAACAGTTGAAAGAATGCGTTTAAGTAATACAGGCGATTTTTAAGGAATATTTGTAGTTTATGAAAATCGACACAAACTTTTCTGCTGAAAACCAGACAATGGATTCCTATGGAAGGAAATACAAGTTACTGGTAAGTACGGTTAGAATTACTTTTCAGGGTCAGTGCTGGGCTAAAAGATGCAGCACTGGGTTCTCTCCTGATAAAAGGTGAGTAAATCGGAATTCGTAGTTCGGCTGATTTTAGAGGAATATTATAAAGATCCAAAACTCCACACATGGAAGAATTTCCAAGTGAAACCAGTCAATGTTAGCCTATGGAAGGAAATTCAAGTTACTGGTAAGTACGGTTAGAATTACTTTTCAGGATCTGTACTGGGCTCAAAGATGCAGCACTGAGGTCTCTCCTGATAACAGGTGAGTAAATCGGAATTCGTAGTTCGGCTGATTTTAGAGGAATATTATAAAGTTCCAAAACTCCACACTTAGAAGAATTTCCAAGTGAAACCAGTCAATGTTAGCCTATGGAAGGAAATTCAAGTTACTGGTAAGTACGGTTAAAATTACTTTTCAGGATCAGTACTGGGCTCAAAGATGCAGCACTGAGGTCTCTCCTGATAACAGGTGAGTAAATTGGAATTCGTAGTTCGGCTGATTTTAGAGGAATATTATAAAGTTCCAAAACTCCACACATGGAAGAATTTCCAAGTGAAACCAGTCAATGTTAGCCTATGGAAGGAAATTCAAGTTACTGGGAAGTACGGTTAGAATTACTTTTCAGGATCAGTACTGGGCTCAAAGATGCAGCACTGAGGTCTCTCCTGATAACAGGTGAGTAAATCGGAATTCGTTGTTCGGCTGATTTTAGAGGAATATTTGCACAATGGTGAAGGAAGGGGGTGGTGCCTGAGGTGCCATGTCTGCAAACACGCCCTGTGGCGCGTTTTAAGTTGGAGAATTAATTCCTCCTCAATCCCGAGGGACCCTAGGGGCCAACTAGCCCACCAGATACCTCCAGTATGCGTCAGAGAGCTGCGTTGTAGAGAGGTGTTCAGAGGCCACGCCCCTTTTTACAACACTCTGCAACGCAGCTCCGTGGCGCTTACTGGAGGTACCTGGTTGGCTAGTTGGCCTCCAGGGACCCTCAGGATTGAAGGGGATTTAATTCCCCATCTTAAAACGTGCCACGAGGCCTGTTTGCACACATGTCACCTGAAGCCCCGCCCCCTCCCTTCACCACTGTGCAAACGCACCCCGTGGCGCGTTTTAAGTTGGGGGATTAAGTCCCCTTGAATCCTGAGGGTCCCTGGGGTCCAACTAGCCCACCAGGTACCTCCAGTAAGCGCCACAGAGCTGCGTTGCAGGGAGGTGTAAAAAGGGGCGTGGCCTGGACCACCTCTCTGCAACGCAGCCCCCTGGCGCATACTGGAGGTTCCCGGTGGCTAGTTGGCCCCCAGGGACCCCCAGTATTGAAAGGGGAATTCATTTCCCAACTTAAAATGCGCCACAGGGCGCGTTTGCAGAGTGTTGCTGGGAGGGGGCGGAGCCTCGGCACGATCGCGTGTTTTTTTTGTTTTTTGTTTTTTGGAAGGGGGGCTGTGTGGCCCCTCTTCTTTTTACTTTTTTTGGGCCCTGGGGACCCCATCCCCCAGGGCCTGACCCCTTTTTTAATAAAAAATAAAAAAAATTAACGGGAAGGAGGCCGCGTGGGCCCCCCTCCCGTGCCCAATTCCAGCCCCGGGGACCCCAGCCCCCGGGGCATGGCCAAATATATATTTTTGTTTATGGAGGGGGGCTGCGTGGCCCCCCTCCTGAGGCCTCTACTGGCCCCGGGGACCCAATCCCCCGGGGCGGCCTTTATTATTTTTTTTAAAAATGTTTTAATTATGGGGAGGGGGGTCGCGTGGCCCCCCTCCCGGGCCACTACTAGCCCCGGGGACCCCATCCCCCGGGGCTGGCCCTCTCCGTTGGGGACCGTGGGGGGGGTCCCCAATGCCCCCACGGTCCTGCCGGCTCCCCGCGTCCTGCGGGAGCCTGCATTGCTTTTCCACATGGGGAGCTGCTAAGATACAGCTCCCCGTGTGAAAAAGCAATCTGCTTTGTTTTTGGAAGAGAGAGCAGGTTTCCTGCTCTCTCTTCCAAAACAAAGCAGTTTGCTATGACAGGACGGGAGCCGCGAGGCTCCCGTCCTGTCATAGCAAACTACAGTGTCCCGGGGTAGGCACCCCGGGACACTGCAGGAGCCGGCCCTGGGGGTGGCAGTCCCCAGGGCCACCACAGGCTCCAGGAGGGGGCCGCGCAGCCCCCTCCCTTCACATGCACAGCCCCCGGGAGGTGGTGGTCCCGGGGCTCGGGAGTCCGTTCCGGACCCCCAAATTAGCATTTTTTTTTAGTGCCCCAGGGAGGTGGCAGTCCACGGGGCATGTGGGGGGGGGCTCAAGCCCCCCCACACAGGTATATAATTTTTTTTAAAAGAAGCCCCGGGGGGTGGCGGTCCCCGGGGCTGCGGGAGGGCCGAGAACCCTCCCGCACCATTATTTTTTTAAATCCCCGGGGGGTGGCGATTCCCGGGGCTTGGGGGGCCTTAGAGGCCCCCCATATTATTAAATAAACCCCCCATGCCCCCGGGACTTGGCCCACCCGGGGGCCAATTAACCACGAAGCGCGGGAGACCGCACTTCATTTTTTTTTTTTTCTCGGCGGGATCCGCGCACCCTAAGCGCATCCCGCCGATTTAAAAAATAAATAAAAATGTTTTGGGCCCTGGGGGTCCTTATAGGACCCCCTGAGCAGGCCTAGGGGGTCAGGGTGTTTCTACCCTGCCCCCTTTTTGCGTTTTACGCAGTTGTTTTACTGGTTTCTTGTTCCTAGGTTCTACCGAGGAACAAGATGGCTGCCAACACTTCCTGGTTTGGAGTGTTGACAGCCAATTAGCATGCAGCTCGTGATCGGGAGGGTGCGCGGATCCACCGCGGCCATAGATATCGAAACTTTTATTTTGGATTTTCTCAGCAACTACTGAACAGATTTACACCATTTTTAAAAAGGGTGCTTTCTGAGTCAAGCACTACCTTTTTGCCAAATTTGGTGTAATTCCGTTCAGCAGTTTTTGCTGCAGCCTTGCATAAAGTTTCCTATGGGAAATTGATTTTTTCACTCTTATTTTTTGAATTTCTCCGCAACTACTGAACGGATTTACACCATTTAAAAAAAAGGTCACTTACTGAACCAAGCGCTACCTTTTTGCAAAATTTGGTGTAATTCCGTTCAGCAGTTCGGGCTGTAGCCGTGGCTAAAATTTCCTATGGGAATTAACATGGAGAAAACACGTTTTGGGACCCCCCTTTTTTCTCGGCCCCCACTTGATGAATCACCCCGAAACTTTCAAGACAGGAGCGGACCGGAGCGCCCCACTAGTTTTGAAAATTTAGCGATGATTCGTCAAACGACGCCAAAGTTATTGGGAATAGAATGTTACGGATTTCCTATGGATAATAGGTCCTAACTATAACTATCTACTGGCGACCGCCAGTAGATAATATATATAAATATATATATATATGTATATATATAATTATATAAAATACACATGTGTGCAATACTTATGATTGCACATTGTAGGTGGCCCCCGCCAGTTTTATCTGTTCTCCCCATGGATCTCCCCAAAACAATCCCTTATAGAAACACTTAGGGGCACATTTATGAGCAAGTGATGCTGTACAGTGCACGTCACCATGCTGCGCTGCACACTGTGACAGGGAAATGACCAGAATGTGCTGTATGTAAGTCAATACGGTGCATTCCTGTCCTTTCCCTTGCACTGGCAACATTTTGGCAGCCTCGCACCAACGCAGGCAACCTTGCACCATGGTGCAAGGGTGCCTGTGTTGCATGCAGGATTCTTTTTGTTCAGGAAGGTGCACCTTCCAGCACAAAAACAATAATGAGAGGCAAATTCCTCTTTCTAAGTTTGCTGCAGAATGCAGCACTTATAGAAAGAGAAAGAAACATGGAGAAATACGCTTCCCCTGGGAAGGTGTAAGATTTTGGCGCATTCCCAGGTTTACAAGTTCTTTTAAATCTGGGGATAGGTCAAAATGCGTGGGAGTTGCATGGGAACACCCACACAATCCCTACCCAGGGCAGAGTAATGCAACTCAGCGATATGTGCTGCGCTGTGTTACTTCAGATTTTTTAAGCCACTCAGACCCACGCAAATTTGCTTTGCGTAGCTTCAAAATCTGACTTAGAGGTTTGCGTCACGCATGTACCACGTTGCATGATGTAAATGTGACGCTGCCCTCTCATAAATAAGCCCCATAGGATACAAATAAATGAATGACCATGGCCCACTTTTAATCGAGCAACTCGGACATACGACGGAACGGAGGAAAGTAATTATTACGTTCCTCCATTCCGTCGTATGTCTGAGTTTACTACCCCCCACCCTCCCCTCCCCCGCCTCACCACCCCGCAGCACGCCCTATGCGAGCCGCCACTGATAGAGCGTTTCTGCTGAAGTCAGTGGTTGGCTTTCGTGCCCATCTGAACAATATTAGGTTATTTTTAAGGGTGGGCAGCAAACTCTGCTCCGCCAGCAAGGTTCCCGGAGTTTTGCCTACTTCGCACTGTGCTTGGAACGCAGAGTTTTGCAAAACTCCACCTACCGCCGGCAGAGCGGAGTTTAGCGGCGCAGTCACCGCTCACCCCAATTCAGACTGAGGAAAACTGTAAGAGGCGTGTGCTGCAGTGCTGATCTGCTGGGAGTATGTGACTGTGCAAGTGTCAGAGCAGGAGCCGCCACTCCCAGGGCTGGGCGTGCCCACGCTGTATGCCCCGTGGAGCTCGACCGTCTTTGACTGCTTTTGGAGTGGACTTGGAGGTACTGTACTTTCTTTACTACTTTTGCGGTGGTGTGGGGGATCCGGGTGATGGAGGAGAGGGGAGGATTGTCTGGAGGGTGAGAGGGCAGGAACATGGAGTGTGGTTGCGGGCCCGGAGCGTGGCCCTGCCCTCGATGGAGGCTTATTGCACTTTGTGACATGCTGCTGGTGCACCCTCCTTTGACGAGGGGCCTGTTGCTCTGCACTGCCGAGGAAACTTCTGCACAGCGCCCTGCAGTGGGGAGCATGGTGCTGCTCCTGAGTCCCACGTGGGGGAAGGGATGTGTGGGGGAGGGAGGGGCCAGGGGGGTGCGTGAGATGGGGAGAGGAGTGGGCTGTGGGTTGGTGAGTCGAGGCACATTATGAGACAGTTGGGGGCAAAGGGGAGAGAGGAAGTGGGATCAGGCTGGAGATTGTCGAAGAGTTCTTGGGGTGGCATGGGAGAAAGAGATGTTTGAATTTTGTGGCTCAGGGGCCCGGGCCATTCGGCGACCACCCTCCCTCTACAGCCTGAGAGAGAGTGTTTTGCTCGTCTGTCAAGGGACTTTTTGCGACCCCTCCCTTCCTTGCAGGGACAGCTGGGGGACCGTGGCTGTGCGCGCTTCCTTCAAGAGGGTCTGCTCTGGGGCAAGCCCTCATCCCACGCACTCTGGGGCCGCCGCTGGAGTGCTGCCCGAGCTCCTCTTTGGCGCTGGTACCTACTTCCGGCAGCAGGACTGGTCTAACATTCCGTTTCCATGGAGGGATCCCGTGGGGGCTCGGGCCCCACGGCCTGTGTGGGCGATGGTGGCACGCGCCTGGTGAGGAGAAGTGGGGCTGTGTGGCCGCTTGGACTACTGCACTCCATTAGGATGAGGGAGAGTCAGGGGGTTCGCAGTCACGCTGACATGTGCTGCATGTGAGCAGTGACACCTGTAGTGCACGTGCGTTTGACGGAGTTGCAGCACACAGACATGGTGGATGGGGAATGCGGGCCCTCGAGGCAAGTGCTGTGGTGCTGGGTGGCCAGGCAATATACTCTGAGTTTTTGGGTGACTCAGCGGAATTCCGCGTAGTGAGACTCCGCCCAGGCCTGGTTATTTTCTTTTAGAGTATGCATTTATGTATGTATGTTTGTATGCATAAATGTATGTATGCATATATGCATTATGTCTCTATGTATGTATGTGTATTGATGTATATGCATGTATGGTTGTGGTACTTGCATAGTGCAAACCTATCCGAAAGCCTGCAGAGTGCTGTACAGGGTCAAAGACGAAGATACACTCAACCTGTGATTGTAGCTGGTTACTGAGAGCTAGAGTGGACTGTTACTGCATTGCAAATATTGTTGTTTGCTGAGGTGGGATTGTACAGTCCTGATAGACTTGGGAGTGTCATTCAGCGCCTGTGCTCTTTTCTTTGTGCTCTTCTTCTTCTCCAGTCTGATGGTATCTTAGCTGCAGGTCAATAGAGATCTATCAGAGATTGTAAGGTTGTTAGTCAGATAGGCAGGGGAGTCAGTTGTGATGGTTTTGTAGATGATGCAGCTGGATTTAAATATGGTGTGAGCTGACAATAGACATAAGTGGCCGACGAACATGGCATTGCAACCATCCAGATGCAAGTGAATGAATGCATAAATGGCAGTTCTAAACTTGCTTTCTAGGATGAATGTTTTAACATTCTTCAGTAGAAAGAGCTGATACCAGCCTATTTTGTTTTTATTGGTGTTGTGTTCCTGAGGATGAGGAGGGTGTCCAGGGTGAATGCAAGTGATCTATCATTGGGTGAAAGTTGTGGCTCAAATTCGGCAAGGTTAATATTATTGAGCCTAGTTTGGTCTAGTTGTTGCTTGTTGTTCTCGATGAATAGCAGAAATCATTTTTTGGCGGCATCAAGATTCAGAGGAATGCTGGACATCCAGGTCTGGATTAAGAGCAGGCAGTGTTTGAGTATTGGGTATCTTCAGCAGAGGAAACTTTTAAATATAGTTGTGTTGCATCAGTGCATTACTACATTTTGATGCTTTTGTTTGTGAAAAAAGTCTTGAGGGGCTCCATACTATGTTTGAAGTTGATATGGAGCAAGGTGAATCCCTGAGGGACTCCGCTGGTGAAAGGTTTCTTCTCTGAACTGTAGGTGCCTATGTGAACAAACTGGTGTCTGTTGGATATGTAAGAGAAGCACCAGTGAAGAATATCGCAGAGAATCCCATTTGAGATTTCAGGGTGTGGGTAAATGTCAAATGGTTGAAGGTGGTAATGGCAGTGGAGAGCTTAAGCAATATTAGAGACGGGGTTATCTTTATCTGAAGTCATGGCGGCATTGCCTGTGATGGTTAAGGTATCTGTCTCTCTACTGCAGTAAATCTAAAGCTGTATTATTAGTAATGAGGACATGATTGGTGCCTATATGATCTTAGAGATTTGTGTCAACTGCTTTTTTGATGATCTTGTGGATGAGTTGTAGGTGCATGATAAGCCCTTAGTTGCTGAGGTTATCAGGGTCTTGAGTGGGTTTCTTCAGGAGTGTCAGAACCTGGCCTGTCTTGAGAGCTTCAGGGGAAATTCCTTGAGAAAGGGTGGAATTGGTGCTCGTGAGTAAGTTAGATAGCTTCTCTGGAGCAGACTTTGGAGAAGGATGAGGGTAAAACATCATCTTCATGGGTGGTGGGTTTGAGGGAGTAGAGGATGTCAACGAGGTCTACAAGAGGCAGTGGTTTGAAAGATGACCAAGGTGGGATGCAGCTCAGATTTGTGGGTGTTAGAGGAGGTGCAGGCTTGGTGCTGCCAAGGTACTGTTGGATCTTCACTGAAGAATCCATTGGGTTTTGTTCATTAGTTTGAGAGGCAAAATGTATTTTCAATTTCGGCATATCCGTGTGCTACTATACATGTTGTAATTGCTAATGTGTACATTTTGTTGCATTTCAAGAATGCCTTTGTGTGCTGGGCCACTTGATGCAGCTACCTTACTGTTCCACCTCATTGTATGCTCTGTTAACTTCCCCTACTCCAAAGATCCAATGTTCCTTTATGGTGGCAGGAAATGTAATACTGCTTCATAGACTGTGTGCCTCAGGCTTTGTTAACGCATGTGTGTGTCTGTGTCTGTGTCTGTGTGTGCGTGTGTGTTGAAGGACCAGGTTTGCACATTGCTGGATGTTCAAAAACCCCATATTTTGGGTCAACCCTTAACTGTCATAAATTGGTGCATTCGGTGGGCTGTAAGATTTTTGTCCTTCAATAGAACCAAGCGGAATGACACACAACACCATAATTATTTGTCAAAGAAAAGACTAGAAATTGATATATGGTGTTATCCTTTCATCATATAATATGGCAACACAAGCATATACAATAGTTTACCAAATCACAGTTGTGTCACTTTCACACCAGTTTTAACTTGACAATTTCAAAACCATTTGAAAATACTCTTGAAATTCTAAATCATGTCAGTGTGTGCATTGCATATTCTTTATGCATACGCATTAGGTAGAGGTATTTTACGCCCTTCTGGAAAGTTGTCACATTGGACTGGGATCTTTACGTTATATTGTTGCTATTAGTTCAACAAGAAGTGTGAGATCTCACTCCAAAAATGCACAGCATTATGCAGCATGGCAGCTGCATATCAATTTGCTTACCTGTGTCCATATCACCTTTCCTCTATCAATGCCTTCAATTAACAATATATAGTGAGTGCTTTTTCCTCCCTAGGGCACAGGACTAGGGATCTGAGGTTCCTTCTTCTGGAGCTTGATTAAGCTCTGTGGTTTGTTTTAAGGTAAATCAGCTTTACTGAGAATGAACAATGACAAAAAAGAGTAACAATAACAAGACTTGTATATCGAAAAAACAGTTGTATGAAACTGTAAATATGAAAATAAACTGTTTAACGTTTTTCTATTTTTGGGGATTATAGGGAGCAGGGGAAAAGGGGGAAGGGGGAAAAATAAAGTATATCAAAATGGAAGACAAAGTTAAAACAATAACAGGCAAAACCAAATATATATAAATGTTCAATACAATAGAATGGAAAAAGGCAATCATTACCAAAATCATATGCAGAGAACTGAACATCTTAGGGTGGTTCAACATTTTCAATGGAAATACAATTAGTGTGCTTGTGGGCAACATTGTCTAAAAAAGAAGCTAGTGGTAACCAATATAACTCTCTATTAACATATGTAAGAGTCAATGAAGCAAAAGCTGTGTCCAACCTATGATGATGACAAACATTATACCACCAAGCTTTGTATGATATATTAGAAGAACATTTCCAATTAAATGAAATCTGTTGAAGCGCCAAAGCGAAAATGAGATTCAGCAATTTAATATTGTAAATATCTGAGTTAATATCCTCACATAAACTATATAGGAAAAGTGTCACAGGAGAGAGTGAGGAGTGTAAGTGAAAGATTGTTGTGAGTTGAGATCAAATCTTCTTCCAAAAAGATGCTGTGGGAGGACAATGAAATAGAAGGTGCATAAGATTACCATTAGGATGATCACATGACCAACACTGAGTGTTAGTATTCTTGGAGAATTTAGCAATGGTGATGGGAGTATGATATAGTATGTGGTATGAAAAGAATAATGATTGAGTAATAGCAGCTGTTCTAGAAATCTTATGGATTCTATCCCATATTTTGTTCCAGAAAGAGACAGGCAGGTACATCCCAAATCTGATTCCCAATGCAGCTCCACCTTAGGTTTGGTTCTAACCATATTTGGAGAGTGAAGAAATTTATAAATGGGAGATGCTTTAGGAATAGAAGTTAAAATATTACAAAGAGAAGCCTGCGAAGTTGAAGGAGACGAAGATACCGGCAAAGAGCAAAGGACGTCCAGAATAATATTTACGAGAAGAAGCTATTTAGGTCAGAAGGAGCTGGGACAATTAAACAATTGTTAGAAGTGTGAAAAAGAAAGAGGTGCATCATCTGAAAATAAATCGCTGACCCATACTATACCCTTTTGTCTCCTAGATTCCCAAAATAACGATTTTTTGTTAATAGCAATGAGACTATTATACCAAACAGGAGAGTGTAAGAAAGACTTTCAAGTCACATTTTGTGGCTGATAGTAAGGTTTTAGTAAGTTGCAAGTATGCTTAAAAAGCAGTGAAGATGTGCTATTATTGTTAAAAGAGAAGGAGAAAACCTCCTTGGGAGAGAAGGGTGCAAGTAAAGAACATTCGATATCCAGCCATATGGCTGTAAATGAAGAGTACAATGGAAAAATCCATCTGGATACTTGTCTTAAGCAAAAGGCCTTATGTTATAAATGGAAATCTGGAACATTAACACCATCCTCCTGCGTAGTCTTCCAGAGCTGAGTAAAAGAAATTATGGATTTTTTACTACTCCAAAGAAATTTAGAACGTAATGAATTCAATTTTTAAAAATATGTGATAGGAATGCATACAGGAATATTAGATAAAATGTATAAGATAATGGGCGCAATCATCATTTTGATGGAGTCAAGATGATCCCACCAAGAAAGAAACAGCGGAGTCCAAGTTTATCGACTTTATCCAAGCTTTCTTTAGTATTTAAAGCAATAGAATCCTTAATTGAAGTAGTGAACCAAATGCCTAGGTATTTATTCTTGGAAGTATTCCAGTTGAACCCCATTGCTGCAAAAGAGTCTTTAAAACAAAATTTGGTAAGGGGAAGAATTTCAGTTTTATCTGAAATTATCTTAAATCCTAAGACCAAGGAAAAATGAGAGATCTCTTGCGGCAAAGGCCGGTACAGATTGGTCTGGGTCAGAGAGGAAAAGAAGGATGTCGTCAGCATAGGCAGAAAGTTCCAAGAGTTTATCTCCATATGGAAATCCACCAATTGATGCGTTGTTCCGAATATGAGACAGGAAGGGTTCAGGACCTAAAACGAACAAGATGGGAGATAATGGACAACCCTGACGAACTCCACGTTTTAGTGGAAAGTAAAACAAAAGATGCAATAATCTGAGAAGTAAAATCTTAGAGACCTGAAAGAAAAATTATACCATAAAGCCATCCGGTCCAGGAGTCTTACCTTTCTTAGGAGACTGAAGTGCCTAAAGAATTTCTGAAAGAGATATATTGATTTCCAGAGGATAAGAATCCACATGGTCACTATTTGGATTTATAACAGCTTTTAAATAGGCGTCAATCTGAGAAGGATGTTCGGGAGACTCAGGATTATAGAGTCTTGTAAAACTTCCCAAACTCATCCAAAATCTTTAAACACACTGCTTCCTGTAGAAGAAGTTAGAGAATCTAATGTGTGACGTTGTTTCCGGATTTTCAAATAATTAGTTAAGAGCATACCCCTTCTATTGTGGCCACCATAGTAACAAGAACTGCTATGAAGTCAAATAGAGGAAGTTATATCTGTAGTAATTTTATTAAACTGCAACTTAGCTCGAATAAGTTCTTCTAAATCAGGCTTAGAAGACAAGGAGTAATATTGATGTTCTAAGCGTTGAATAGTGGATAATAAGGATGTATGCTTTTTAACAAAACTTTTCTTCTTTTTTGAAACACAGTCAATGGTGTGCCCACGGGCAGTAGCCTTAAAAGTGTCCTTTAATAGTTGAAGAGAGATGTCAGTATCCACGTGAATCTGAAAAAAAATCCTTGGTGAAGGTAACGAAAGAGGAGGGAAAAGCTGGGTCAAGGAAAAGAGAGTTATTAAACCTCCATCGACTTGATTTGGAATGTTCCAGAAGCAAATCAAGATCTGTAACAACTGGGGCATGATCAGGAATCACTATAGGTTCAATTGTAGAGATAATAGGATTTTGGGAAAGCAATTTACTTACAAATATATTGCCAAGCCTAGATAGAGAGCCATGAGGAGAAGAGAAGTAAGAAAATTCTCTATCGGATGGATAACAGAGTCTCCATGAGTCCACAAG
The DNA here is from genome assembly GCA_963921515.1 of Calotriton arnoldi. Taxonomy (NCBI): domain Eukaryota; kingdom Metazoa; phylum Chordata; class Amphibia; order Caudata; family Salamandridae; genus Calotriton; species Calotriton arnoldi. Next base: position 111,404 of record CAWUFW010013145.1, read on the forward strand.
GAGACATTGTGCAAGAGAAGAGTGAATTTGTTTGTGCATTTTATGTGGTACGAGTTTGACTTGAGATTTGCGGTCAACAAAAGGATCCATGATTTGATTCCAATCACCCACAAAATAAAATTTCTTCATCATACTGCAAAACATTTCTTAAAGACAATAGGCCAAAAGGAATAATCTATTTGAGTAGGGCCATAAATATTAAAAGAAGTTAAGGGAATATCATTGATATGTAATTTTACAATAAGCCATCTCCCTTCAGTATCACATTCTTGGGCTATAGCTACACACTTCAATTTCTTATGGCATAGGAGGATTACTCCATTGTTTTTAGCAGAAGCTGGAGAAACAAAAACTGAGCCCACCCACGCTTATGCATTAGGAACTTGGTTTCCTTAAGGTGGGTTTCTTGAAGAAGGACCAAATCAGGAGTATAATTGGCTAAATGCGATAAAATTCTCTGCATTCCAGGAAATAATTCTGAATGTTAAGACAAGCAAAAATATACATGGACAAATAGTCTTCTATAAAAAGAAGAACTGCAAACATAGATGAGTTAAGAAATAAAGAATAGAAGGAAAAGGTGAAAATAAAGGGATAGTAGTAAAGGGAGGATGGGAAAAAGGTCAGGGAAGAGGAGACAGTATATGTCAAACAATAATGACTGTAAAAACATAACTGATAAGGATGAACATTAGAGTGCGGTCGATGACAGCACAGGTTGAAGATGTCACAGCAAGGGATCAAAACGCATTGACGATAAAGCGTGCCTAAACAATACGATAACACAAAAGACAACAAGGAAGCTGAAAAAGAGAAAGAGGTTCATTAGCAAAGGAAATATCAACATAGTGGAATAACTTAAGAGAACACATGCATATTATAAATAAACCAAAGTCATTGATGAGACTCTTGGTTCCATTTAGGACCATTTGTCATCCAGACTTTGAATGCGAGGGTTTGTTTCCTCAATAAATGGGCCCAGAGCTCTTATTTCTTCCAGCAAGAATTCTAGTGAGATAGATGAAGAAGGTTTGACAGGAGAAGGAGGGTCTTTTTTAATCCGCTTGTGAGTAGAAGTAGCATTGCTGGTTTTGAGAGGAGGTAAGGACGAGGGGGACATCTTAGAAATAGTTGAAGGTACAGAGCTTGTAACAGGACGAGTGTCCACCTTTAATAAGAACGGTGACTTCTGAGAAGATGCCACTGCTTGATGAGAAGAAAATTTATATTTCTTTAATCTGCCCATACAAATCGCATTACCACACCAGAGTACCAGTAAGTGTAACTGAGGCTACTGAGGCAGTTAAGTAAGAGCTATGTAGATATCTTCAAAGAGCACACTAGAAGCGATCCAAAAACGATCTATGCAACTTTTGTAGAGCTGAACAAGAAAATAAATCCTCGAGAGGGTGTGCGAAGAAGTAAGTTTAGTAGTGGTGACCTTTTAATATGAAACCTGCAGCATTTCGGGCAATGGTAACATTCCATTGCAAGCAGCTGAATTACATAAGATGGCCGCTGCAGTGAGGAGTGGGACTGTAGACACCGATTGGATGCTCAGGACATGTAAAAACCGGCAAAAATAAGTTTGCCTCCAGCCCTGTGGTGTGAAAGTTAACATGAGCTCCTCAAGAGGTCAACATGTAGGAAAAGATGTCCTGTAGCAAAGTACAGCATCTGCAGGCATAACTGAAGTAAATGTTACAGAATGAATAATAAAAATAGTAATAGGCAGGGATGTAGTAGTCCTTTAAAATGGTAGCGAAATACAGATAATGGTGAATAAAAACCTCTTAGAATAAAAACGGCCTCATTCTAAGATGTGGGGAAGAAGTCCATTATAAATGTGAGATGAATATAAAATGGCTGCCACTGTGACGGAAGAAAAAGCAGTCACTCAAGCGGCATGAAAAAGGCGCAGTAATGGCAGCCAAAAGTAACTCCTCGCTCACCCAGTGAGGTCTCAGTGGTTCATTAGTCCAAATTAGAGACTGGGAGGCTCCCTAATAGGTAACTTCATTCCGAGCTCATGGCTTAAACCATGTCAGGCTCTCATGGAGATGCACTGTACCTCCGCTCCAAATAGTTGAGGTTTCACGTGACAATTTTGTCCATCATCACTTTCTGGAGGTTGGATTGTTTAACAAAACCTTTGGAATTAAAATGTTAGCTCTAGTTAGTAGCATCAGTTATGAGACAGTGTTGCACTTGGTTGCAGTAAAGGCTCAGCCTTTGTGATTTAGGTCCTTTAAATAGTTGTGCTTCTGATGTGGTTGCTGCTTTAACAGCTGTCAGGGGAGCGAAATGGGGATAATATTTTACTTCATCGGACTGTAGTAATTAACTTTTCAGGGTTCTATTTAGAAATGGATACACTACATATAACTATTACTTAAGATGTAGATTCATAAATAACAATTTTAAATGCAAATTGTAAAATGATAACGTGTGACTTGGTGGAGACTGTTGCAGATTCATGGATTTGAGATGGTGTTCGCCCCGCTATTGTCAGCGTCCGATAATCCACTGCCCCTGTACTTGCTAGAGAAATTTGCAGTACAAATTCTTACGAAGGTGGAAATAGGTACACTGGGAGACTAGTTTTCCAATGGAGCATTTTTAAGGTCACAAGAGTTTCAAAATAGAGGGGGGCAGTACGCCCTTAGTTGCCACATGTGATCTGCTGCTAAGTGAGCATTCATCATTTTTCTCTGGTCCGCTGACTTTGTGATGGTTGCTAAATATCTACTTCAGTTGACCTTATTGGTCTCTAGTGTGCCAAGACCCGAGGGGGCTAGATTGGATTTGGAGACAGAATTTGGGATGTCAATTATCTGATACATGTTGATCCTACTGCTATGCGGTGATTAAAGATACACCCATCACTTACAGGCATAAACTGGTCCAATTTAAATTTGTGTACCCAATCTACTATCCTCCACAGCGTATAGATAGCCAAATTTGCCCTAAATAATTAAGCAAAATTTGTAAAGTGCAATGTGCCTAGGATGGGTTTTCTTCATGTAGCATGGACTTGCCCAAAAGTCTTCAAGTACTGGACCAAAGTGTTTGAGCTGATAGTCCTGAGTGTCGGAGTTTCCCTTGACTCCCTCTCCGTCTATTGGCACTGTCGAGCGCCACTATGGATCTGCCCACGAAGGTGATATGTTTAATCTCTATGGCCTTATTTCTGGGAAAAGGAGAGTGGCAATGACCTAGATGCAAAACGCCACCCCCAGGCATGACCAAAGGGTTCAAGATATGATATATTGCAGAGACCAAGTTGAAATATATATTGAGGACTTAAACCCAAAGGCACAACCTAAGACTTTTTGGGGTCCACTTCGCAATCACCTGGCCGCTACAATAATGGGTTAATGACTTGCATGGGCCCTGATGGACACCAGATGGCTTGTCAGTGGCTGCTGTTAGATCGCATATGATTGTACTGTGGGATATGATTACCATTGCACACTTCGGATTTACGGAAAACTGTGATGATTGCTATATGCGTCGACCCCTAAATTGATACTGTTATTGCACGGTGTCAATATCTTTTGTTGTATTTTGTTACATATTTCAATAAAATCCTTTCTGAAAATGAAAAAGTGTATGGAAGTTCATAAATAAACAGACATAATTGGGGTGCAGTGGATCACACACACTACTCGGCCCTACACCCGCTGCACCAATAAATGCTTCAACTTTAAGCAAACGGGCCACATCAGGGGAGTCCCTCCGATCACACTCTCTTGAGTCTCTTCCAAATTTCCGTGCTGCTTAATTTGCAGGGTCCCTCTTTCACTTCACCTCCCATTGCCCCTCTGGAACCCATACCAGGTCCTTGCTCTGAGGAAGCCCGGACGTCTCTTCGGAGCTGCTTCTAGAGGCTGACACATAGGGGCATATTCTCAAGCCCCCATCGCCACCACAACGTCACTTTCAGTGACGTTGTTGTGGCGATAAGGGCTTCACCCTATTCACAAGGCAGCGTTAAGCCACGTTAAGTGGCTTAACGCTGCTTAACGCTGCCTTGTGAATAGGGCCCCCTTCACGCTGTGTTTAGCGTGAAGGGGGCGTGCAGTGCGTGTTGTGGTGGGCCTTGTGCAGCACACATGGAAAAAGCAAAAAGCAAAATGCCATGGTTTGTTCATGTACAGGAAGGTGTCCCTTCCTGTACATGAACAAACCTTTTTAGGTCTCGCCTGAGCCAGCGTGCATGCGCTTCCTGCAAGGCTTTTAGTAAGGGCTTTAAACTCGAAACACACGCTCGTGCGTGTGCTTTCTTTTTTTTATCTCCCGCTATTGGCCTTTGCATGCGTCTTTCTAAGAAAGACAGCATGCAATTGGCCCAAGGCGGGTGCATGCCCCGTCTTCTTTCTCCCCTGGCCTAGGGTGCTCGGGAGCGAGCATCAGCGCCATCTGTTTCCAATTATCGCGCCCGCGTCTCGCGTTTGCGTTAATTGGAAACAGATGGAGCTCGTGCTGGCCCTGGTGCACTTTTGCTACAAACACGGCGCTTTCACTTTCGCCGCCGACCTGGCACGCGCGGCCGCGCTTGTTAATGGGGGCAGTAGTGGCACTTCTCGGCGTGTTTGAATGTCGAGGCGCTGCCCACTTTCAATTAATTACTCAGCTAGCCACGCCACCCATTCATTTACACGCACACCCATGTATGCACTCACCAGAGATATTACTAGAGGTAAGGACGCGTAGAGAACTCTGCTCCTGCACACTTTCACTGATTGTAATGAACAAAAAATAACAATCAAGCTATTTAACGGCCACGTTTTGTATTTGTCAACCATTACAGCATTCATATTATGGGTCTGTGCACACAGCACGTCTGCAGTTGTTACGGCAGACTGCTATCGCTGAGTTTGGGAGGTCTGGTTCCCGCGAGCCCATTGATTCATTGTGTGACCTTCGGGATTTTTTTTCTTCCTCTATCTTGCCATCTCATTTACAAACTGGTAGGTCGCGGGGCAGGGAACCTGAAGCAAAGTCACAATACTCCGATGTGTGAAAGCTGAGAAGCCAACACTTACTTTCCTTACCGGTTTAGTTTACCGAGCTCTGAGATGCGACACCCTAATTTAGAGCTCGGTTACACCCACTCCACGCGCACCCTTCTGGGGAACAACGAAGGATGACGTGGGTGTGGGCCACGGATGCGTTGCACGAAGGTCACACATACTTTCAGACTGCCGTTACTTTTTAACTTCGCGACAGTAATTTTTAAAGCCGATTTAAAAAAATATAGTATTAGATCTATATTGGTGGCACTTTGCTTTTACTCAGATTGCAACTGATGGATGTATCGTGTACCCTAGCAAGATTGTTAATGTCCATAAACGACCTGAGCTTCATTTAAATACCTGCCGCTGAGTTGTCTGCCAATGTAACCGATCTGTGCTATATGTGAATTTTAGTGAAAGTATTCTATAAAAGGATTTTCTGTTGTATTATGAGATATTGTAAAATTATGTGAGGCTGTATGTTGGGTTTTCGACTTTTTACCTTTTGAAAGACAGCGTCTCAAGTAAACAAATATATCGATGCTGGTACTCCCCCCCCCCACCCCACCCCGGTGTCAGCTGTCTTTAGACACAACTTTCGATACTGGCCGATACGTGTTAATTCGTGCACTGATGCCCCGCCCCCTGCTGGCCAGGTGCACAACCACTCACAGCACAGCATGGAGGCAATGCTCGGCCATACACCAAAACAACCACGTGCACTGCAGTGCAGGCAATGGCAGCGCACTGCAGCGTCCCTTGGTGCAGTGCTGCGCACAGTCTTCAATTCATTGTAGAGCTAGGGATGCGACTTCACTGCAACTCAGCATACAGCTGTGAGACAAGGCACTATGGCACTTTGTGTTACACCACGCAGCACTAGACGGCAGAGCACTGCAGCACCCCCCCAGTGCAGTGCTGTACATCATCCTCAGCTCTGTCAGTCGATCTGGGAATTAGAATTCACTACAACCCAGCGCAGAGCTGTGAGACAGGGCACTATGGCGCTTTGTGTTACACCACACAGCACTAGATGGCAGAACACTGCAGCACCCCCCCAGTGCAGTGCTGTACATCATCCTCAGCTCTGTCAGTCGATCTGGGAATTAGAATTCACTACAACCCAGCGCAGAGCTGTGAGACAGGGCACTATGGCGCTTTGTGTTACACCACACAGCACTAGACGGCAGAGCACTGCAGCACCCCCCCAGTGCAGTGCTGTACATCATCCTCAGCTCTGTCAGTCGATCTGGGAATGAGAATTCACTACAACCCAGCGCAGAGCTGTGAGACAGGGCACTATAGCGCTTTGTGTTACACCACACAGCACTAGACGGCAGAACACTGCACCCCCCCCCCCCAGTGCAGTGCTGTACATTATCCTCAGCTCTGTCAGTTGATCTGGGAATGAGAATTCACTACAACTCAGCGCAGAGCTGTGAGACAGGGCACAATCACCAATGCGCTATAGCGCTTTAAATTGCGACACACAGCGCTAGCGGCAGCGCACTGCAGCATCCCCAGTGCAGTGCTGTGCATCATGCCCAGTTCTTTGTCAAGTTGGGGATAGCGCTTCACTACAACCCAGTGCACAGCAGTGGGGCCGGGCAAGATCACAATGCACTCTAGTGCTGCAACACAGCACTAGACGGCAGCACGGGGCACACGCGTCACCACTATACAAAGAATACGCGCAGCACAGGAACGAGCAGTTAAAGTAACCGTCACTCTCAGAGCAGGCACAGCGTTTACTGCATCGGCACTCCCCCGTTATTTATGTCCCGCTCCCCCATAACAAAAAAATTTACAACAAACAAGCATGAGAACAGGCAGGAAGAAGTTGCCAGCAGTGCAAGTACAAAAAAACTCGAAGACATTTTTTATATTAAAATCTTTTTTTAATCGGGTTTTTCAGTTGTATATAATGTCGTCTTCGTTTGTATAAAGGTAACAAAAATGCTTAACACTTTTTATTATAACTTTTCAACATAATGCACAGCAGCCACAATGCTCACATAGCCAAAAGTTCTGGCTAAACACATAAGGTCCCAAAGGCGAGACCTATTGGCTATGCCAATGCTTGTTTAAAAATGCTGTTTTGTAACTTACATGTGTGCTGCATGAAGCAGCACACATGTAAGTTACAAACTGGCATTTAAGGTTTGTTTATGTGCAGGAAGGGGCACCTTCCTGTACATAAACAAACCTCCCTGCTTGCAGACACCCTTGCACTCTGGTGCAAGGGGGCCTGCGTTGGTGCTAAGATGTGCGCCATCGCAGGGGGAAACGCGAGGCTGCACCGTATCCTTGAGAATAGGGTGCAGCCTCGCTTTTTCGAAGTGGCGGAGAGAGGCATTAAGCCAAGAAGGCTAACACCTCTCTCCGCCACTTCCTTGAGAATATGGCCCATAGATCCTAGTCAGACAAGCCGGTACGACAGTGCCATGCATAGCCTGTCGATAGAAAGGAAGGGCGGTCACTGGTCATTCCTCAGACCCTGATTACCTCTGCCCCTCCATATATCACAAAAATTGTGGTGGTGTAGTAAGGAAGACGTGCTCCCCTGTCTTCCTTTTAAGGTACTGCACCACTAAAGCTGCTATATTTTGAAATCGTTATTGTAGGAATCGTTTTCATATACAATACCCGTAACATTTGTTAATTAGACTAATCTTCATTTTAAAGTACTTTCTCCCTAGTGGGACCCTTTCCACACCAGAGGCCACTTTACAGTGCAGATATTCCAACTGCAAGGAATGATATCCTGTCTCTTCTTTTGTCACTGAGGATTCTTCACCGACAGAGTTTACACTTCACCAGAACGGCGGAAATTTGTAGATAAAGCTCTGTTTTTTTAATCGGCTAACCAGCGCAGCCTTCGATGTGGGAGAGAATGGTGGCGGGGATAGTGTTACAAACCTTCTCAGACAAAAATGTGTAGATGTTTTGCGATTCCGGAAGGGCCAGACAATGGAACTTGAAAACTAATTCGTTTAAAATCCTCTGCATTCTCTTTTTTGACAAGGTAATTATCCCTCTGGTTGCTTTCATAATCATTAAGAAAGGGTTTAGGCAGCTCTAAAATACTTTTGAAGTGAATTCTATTTATACCGTTTTTTAAAGTTTATATTTCAAAGTGGAAACTATCCCTTTGGCTGATTTTACCAATTTCTTTTACCGGCCATCAAACAAATGAACCAGATATGTTGATAAAACACTGGCAGGTGGCCGACCTCTCTAGGACAATTTAATGCCAATGATGACAATTTTTCCAGCAGGATCTTTAATCCGGGTCTTACATCCTTCCATAAATTTCAGGATTTCGTAGTCGCTGATTTCACATTTGGCATATATTGTGACCTCATCCTTTTATTCTTACCTCTTTCGGGGGGATATTCACAAGAACGTGCGCTAAACATCTCCAAAAAATGTTAACGCAACTTTACACATCGCACTCTATTGCGGGAAAATAACCCCATGTTAACCCGGAATTCACAACACGGTGGTACCATGCGATAGTCCTCCGAAAATGCAGCCAATGTCCGCGATACAACCACTGCGACGGAGTCAAAAACACAAACCCCAACACCAAAAAACGTGCGATGAGCCCATTCGCGATGAGGAAATCAGCGATAAGCAGCGCCAGGCCTGCCGTACACACACAGCAGGCGGGAAAATCACTACAAAAGTAGAAAAAACACACAATCACAAAATGACCAACACCGAAGCACCATGGAGGCAGCCGGAGCAGGCGCAGAGGACGAGCGGAACCAAACAAGCACCCAGGACGACCAGCCTGGGACCTCGGTGACAGGGAAGGGCAAGGACAAGAAGAAGAGGAAGACGAAGTTCAGTCCGCAGGAGAATAGGATCCTGGTCACGGAGGTGATAGAACACCATCAACAATGTTCGTCGCCTCCAATGTGACATTGGGCACCAACAATGGATTATGGCGGTCCATCGTGGACAAGGTGAATGCCGTCGGAGAGCACAAGAGGTCAATGGACGAGGTCAAGAGGCGATGGATTGACATCAAGTGCAAGACCAAGGAGAAACTCGCAGGCAACCAGAAGGCAGCAATGCAGACTGGAGGTGGGAGCCCAGCGCCACAGCTGGAGCTGGATGACATGGAGGAGCTGGTGTCGACAGTCATCAGTGTGGCGACCGTGGCAGGAGTCGGGGCACCGGACACTGCTCGACATGACACAACACAACGGCAACAGGGTGAGTAACCACCAGGTACTGGGGGGACGGGGGGAGATGGCCACAATGGCACACATGCACAATCAAGCAGAGCACAGTGCACACCCACAATGACCCTGGATCATGGCCCTGATCTACAGACTGTCACAATGTACATTGCCATGCTGTCTGAATGTGAACATGTACCATGCGGCCACATACATGTGGACACATTGTAACACAGCATCTCCCCTTCACATTGCAGGGGCACTGTCAACGCCACCTGCAGAGCAGTCCCAGCCACTCTTCACTGATGACGAGGAGGACACCACCAGCATCGACTCCCAAGCCCTCCAAGTCATCATTGAACTCATCCGCCAATCACCTCCAGGACCAGGGCAGCCCAGCTGCATCGAGGAGACCCCACCCACTCCACAAACCACCCAGCAGGAGGCACCCACAACCCCGGCTGTCTCCCAAGACCCCCCCCGAACAACACATGGCCTTCCAACGCCGTGTGTTGGAGGTCCAGAGGGAGATGGCTGAGCAGGTGCGGGTGGGGTTCGACCTCATGGCTACCAAACGATGCCATCCACGGGTGTCTGAGTCCCATCAGGGACCACCTCCAGTCCCTAACGGACACCCACACGCCGTTCCATGGTCTCCAACGAGCCCTGGCTGACATCGCTGGAGTCATGACTCGGAGACAAGAACACCTGTCTGCTCAGAGTGGCTCCAGCGATCTCAGCCGTGAGATGGCACTCATGCGGAGGCTCATGGAGGCGGAAAGGATGGCAGCCACCGCTGCACATCAGCGAAATGTAGCTGGGATCTACCATGCCCTGCATGTCCTCATCATGGCATTGCTGCCACAAGGCGTGGCACAGATGAATGCTGCTGCCCCTACACCATCCACATCTCCGCCCCCTGGTGTGTCAGTGCCTCACAGTGCGGCAGGCATTTCACTCCGGCACCTGATGTGTCACTGCCACACAGTGCGGCCAACAATCCACCTCCGGCCCCTGATGTGTCAGTGGCACACAGTGCCGCAGCCGGAACTGCACCTCCCACAGGTGGGGCAGAGCACACATCCGAGGACATGGATGGGCTTGAGTTCAGAAGGAGGCACTAGCATTCATGTCCTCCACCTGGCCTGTGGCTGCTTGGTGCCGCACATGGCCCCATGACCTTCCACTGACCCCCGATACACTCTGCTGCACTCACCTTGGACCGCGACATGGACTGCCATATCCTGTTTGGTGACCAATGACACGGCGACCACACTGCGGACTGTACCCTTCCTCTTCCGCTGTACTTGTCATTCCCCGATGGACTCTGGCTGGCCCTCCATGTGCCCATATTGTGTAGTGGGTTTGGCATGGCCCTGTACTGCTCCAGCTGCAAAACTCCACTGGATGTGCATTAAACATTCAGAAACGCACTGCTGTGTCATGTCTTTCATCATTCATGTATGAATGTGTGGATGAATGTAGGCTCAGTGATTCCCCCCAACGTCAATGTTGCTCATCCAGTGGGATTCCAGTCACAGTGTGCTACATTGCCGATTGCGTTCCGGGTGCCGTAGACACTACAACAGGGACACACGCATTAGTCACTTCCTTGTCCGGACATGGACTGAACCACGCCCAGAGCCCCCGAGTCATTGTTGCAAGCCCTGCGCTGGTCCGGCGTACGCCAGGCCAGACCACTCCGCTTACGCTCCGAGGGGGGGCCACATAGCTACAAGTCGCAGGTTTACACGCTAGTGGTCTGCAGGTCGCTGGTCTAGTTGTCAGCATGTCACGGCCACTCCCTGAGGGCAGGTTTGCACGCACACCACACCCATCCGGCACAGGCGTCACAGGCCATGTGACCCCGCCAATATAAGGGGCCGACAACGTCACATTCCCCACTGCCGGTGATGACTGGATGACGGACGTTCCACGATACTCAATCATAAAGGGCCCATGAGTTGTTCCGCACAGGGTTAGTGGCCCCCGGAGCCATGCGGCTGATCCAGCGCGATATTAGCAAACAACATTCATACACTAGATACTCACTTGGGCCCATACATTCATACTACGCTAATACTTACGCTGGGTTTTATCAGTTGTTACTCTCTATCAAAATCCCTGCTACCAATTACCTTCTGATTGAAGAGTAATGACTTACCAATGAATCCTTTGCTAATTGGGAAATTTAAAATGAGTGACATTCATTATAGTACATAATCCTGAAATAACCACTGAGTCAGGAAGTTTTAAAATGTTTATCTAAAGATTTAGCAGAGTAAAATACAAAGCCACATGGTACTTAATCGCAATACCCAAGATTAAGCATAGAAATGATTATTGCTAATCAATGACGGTGTTTAAAGAAAAGGAGAAGATAGAGACAGCAGCGCAACTAAAGGTTGCATTATATTTACCTAAGTGCGAGAACCAAACCCCTTAGCCAAGGAGTTGAAAGAATAGGACCCAGGAAGGATGAAGAGCAAAGACCTCCTCCAGGATCAGGACAGGACCGGTGACCTCTCTACAACGACCACTGCGTCGTTCCCCTCTCTGATACTCGGCTTCTCCTCGATTCTCCCGTGCCTTCCTTCTAATGGACTCTGCCGCCCCCTCCTCAGGACCTCTTCTGGACAGCAATTCGGTCTGCAATCGATCAGCTTGGCAGTCTGGAGCTAAGAGCGCTCTGGCAGCCTGGACGCCTGTTCTTCATGAACGCATGCTCTGACTAATTAACTAATGCTATATTCTATTATATCCTTCTACGCCCATGTACCTCCCCTTAATGTTGCTAAAATATGGGACCACTACTTCTGATTGGACAGGGACAGGGGGTGGATTCTCGCACCATGTTGATTTGGCCTAAATTGTAAAGCCTATTGTCTTTACGTTCCCACCCCTTCAAATTAATACATTCGCTTTATTTCCTACCCGTCTCATGACAAATGTAAACCAATTTTCATAAACATTGTATCGATGTGTGACAGGAAAGCACTAGTACAACATCTTCGGCCATCAGGTTACGGCCTCGGACTTCGTCCAGGTTGACTTCATTTGGCAGGCACACAAGACACATGCGCAGAATCATTTGCCTCTCGAGTTTCAGGTCACCAACCCAGGCCCAAGTTTACGAACTAATAAAAGTGCAAGAAGAAAATATTAGAATCACAAATAAAATGTTTCACTGTATACTCACTATTTCTATTCTATTCCCAATTAAATATATATACTATCCCGCGTTAGTAGCGTTTGGAAATGACAATTTAATAATGACATGAGAGCAAGCAGAAGCATGTTAAAAAAAAAAGCAGCAATTTTAATGCACACTGCGCAGAAGCAGAAGTTTCACACCAAGCAAAGAAAGACTTCACACCATGTGATATGGTTGCGACATGCGCATTGAGCTTTCCCGCGCATAACGGCCATTTTGGATTACAGACAAGCGTTATTCATTAGTAAAACACATAGGCAAGCATCTTTTTCTTTTGTGTCGTGAATGTAAAGGTTAGTATTAACAATACAAATTTAATAAATTAATACTGTGAGGAGGATTGAATACAAGCAAGTTTCATTTATGAAACCTTGCTCCATCAATGCCCTCTCTGATGGCGTTTCTGAGCCATCAAAAACATTACCCTCAATCAGATGCCAACTTCTAGCAAATTACTTCATTCTCGTCTTTATTCTTTCTATTTTTACAATCTCCTTTTAATTTCTTGTATAATTCACTTCTCCATTCTTCAAGTTCGATTTCATCTACCTTTCGTTTCTTTCCTCTTCCTGTCACCTTATATGTTCCATTCTTTTTACAGCATTTGCACCATATTGTTATTGCCAAAATTATTATTGCTATCCCTGCTAAGGGTACTAATATTTGACCTATAATTCCTTTTCCTACATTAGCAAACCAGGTACCAATTGACGATATACTATTTGTCAATCTTCCCCATACACTATCAACTTCCAGTGGTTTAAGTTCTTTCTCAAGTTTAGTTATATTCTGTATATACGTTCCAATTTCTGCACTCTTATCAGGAATATAAGTGCAACAATGTTTCGTCTTCAATAATTTACAGACTCCGCCCTCTTTTGCCAATATAATATCAAGAGCAAGTCGATTTTGCATCACCATAGATCTAATCGCAACCATTTCCGTATTAATCATTAGAAAACCTCCTGCAGTATCTGTTGATAAACGATCAACTACTGTAGACAATTTACATATTTTCCTTGAGTTCAGAATTATTCCCACTGAAGGTATCAATGCACCAAATATATCACCTACAATTTCTGAAAAACTAGCTCTTTTACTACGTATTAATTCGTTATTGTTTTCATTACTCTCAGTGTTTCTTTTTACGTGGTATATCTTTGGAAATACTATTCCAAAATAACAACTTCCATACCATCGTGCAGGAAGCCTAAAGTAAGCCTTATTCCCACACACATAATAGATTCCAGGAAAAACTGAATCTGTTCCTCCTTTGAGTCCCCAACCTCCAAGAATTAAAAAATTGTGTTCACATTCACTGGTACCGATGAAAACATTGTTATAATCAGTCCTTAACCTATGAAGACACATTTTTCCTGTCTTTACGAAATCCAGAGCCATAGCAGCTTGAGCCTTGCCAGGTGTGTAACTACCTTCTTTCTCCGCCCAAGGTGGCAAATGAGCCTTATGCTCAGAAGCTTTCTTTGGAAAATCGAGGGGCATATTATCAAGGGCTCTATCGCCGCTTTAGCGGGACTTTTTCCCGCTAAAGCGGCGATAATTCTAACGCCCTATTAGCAAGCTGTCGCTAACTGCTGTTAGCGACAGCTTTTAGGCGATAGCGACCGGGTTGGGTGCCGCTTTGCATGCCAGCGATATTTATCGCTAATGGCATGCAAAGTAGGCGTTCCCAACCTAAAAGCGACTGGAAACAGTCGCTAAGGTCGCTATCGCCTATTAGCGAGGCAGGGGAGGTGATTAACGAACCAGCGCTAAACACGTTTAGCGCTGGTTTGTTAACGCCTGGTCCAGACCTGACTTAGCCATGTAATCCAATGGGAGGTGGATTACATGGCTAAATCCCCTCGCCCTATCGCCAAGCTAACACTGGTCACAGTGTGAATATCGCTTGTTTTCAAGCGATATTCACACTGTTCTCAGGGTTTCTATCGCTTTGGAGATAAGCGTTGCTGATAGCACGCTATCTCTGCGATAGAAACCTGCGATAGCCGGCGATAATTATCCTAGCGCTAACTGCGCTTAGCGATAATTATCGCCGGTTATTGCTAATAGGCCCCCTTGTCTTCTATCTTCTACTAAATTCAAAAATATATTTTCTTCTTCATGTAAAGAACATGTTAGATTGTTTCTATGTGCATGTGTTATGTCTATTGACTTCATTGTTAAGAAAAATTGTCCCATAAACTGTGCGTCTTGACTACTAAGCACTGGGTTCATACTCTTGCGAATCGGAACCTCAGAAAATATCACATCTAAGTTTGAATAATAATACTGAAGTCTCCCTGTTCTATAAAATAAACTAGACAAAACACTACATGATATGCCATATGTCAGTGGTAAGTGATGGTATGTTAATCCTTCTGCTACTGATTCAGGTAACTTCATACAGACATAACAATTACTAACTTCCATGGTGTCTACATATTGAAACAATAACTTTGTGAAAACGTTTAAACTAGTGTCGCTGTCAGCTACTTCATGATGAATTTCTGCCTCATCTTCTGCCATTAGTTCTACTCTATTGCCCTTCATGTTTGCTGTCCTCCCTTTAGTTTCATTATTAATCTTTTTATCTATTATCATAAGGTAAGGAACTGCTACAATCAGGACTAACCATACTATAAGCACCATTACTAGACTACATATGCATATTGCACAGCATCTTCTACAACATTTCTGTTTTGGACTCCCAGAAACTCTATCATCAGGCATTTTTCGACAAGGAAGATTGCTCTTCTTATCTTTTCTTCTTTTCTTTATCTTATTCTTTTGCTTAGTCAGGGTGGTCTTGTTTCTTCTTCGTATGTCAATTCTGCACTTGTTCCTTCGCCACCACTGTCACTTGATTCTGAGCTTTCAAAATCTTCAAGAATGATATAAGTCCAGTCAGGACCCTTAAATTTGTTATTCACAAGTTTCAGTCTTTTACTTCTTCTTTTCTCTGTCTTTTTCTCTTGATCGGTTTGACTTGATACTTCAGGTACTTGATCTGGATCTTCACTTCTGGTTGTTATGTGGTACTTTACTCTTTTAATGACACTTGGCCAATGATCTCCTTTTCTTGTTTTCTTTGTTGGCACTGTTTCTTTGTTTTCATCTTTAGAGATCTCGTTAATATCACTGCTTAGCTCTGTTTCGTGTTCTTCAATTACTGTGTTTCTTGTTTGCTCCTTTTCAGGTCTAATTGGTTTCTCTGTAACAGCTCCACTGTGAGTTTCCAATAATTGACCTTGTTCTTTATTTATTTCTTCAAGTTCATGTTTTTCAAGGTTTTCTTCTTCTGTGTACTCTTCTTGATCTAACTTGTTCTGATCAGGGCTTATTGCACTGTGAACTTCTGCAGCCTGACCGGATTCTTCTAGACCTGTCTGTCCCTGATCAAAGTCTATTAGGTCTTCACTGTTTTGAGTCCAGTTTTCTTTCCCTATCTGACCTTGTTCAGGATTTCTTAATGTCTTTTCTTCTTGTTCCTGAACTGCTTCTTCTTCACCTATCTGATCTTCTTCAATTTCTTTCAATTTCACTTGACTTCTTGTTCTGTGGTATACTTCAGGAACTTCTACCACTGGTATCCAATACTGACTTGTGCTCGGTTGTTCTTCTTCAGCTTCTCTGGAATCTCGAACTTGAGATCCTACAGCTGGGCAACCTTCAGCCTCTTCAGTGATCGGCGTTGTCTGAGGATTCTCTTCCTCGGGATCTGGTACTCTCTTGGTGTGACTTACATGGATCCAATTAGGAAATCCGGCACACTTCACTGCTGTATTCGTTGTCAGTATGACTTGACACGGTCTGCCCCATCTAGGTGATAGACAAGTTTCTCTGGTGTGATTCTTCACTACCACCCAGTCACCAGGATTCAGATCATGTTCTTGCTCGGGCTGCCTGGAAACTGTGTCTTCTCCAACCTGATGAGAGACAGAACGTACTAGGTCTGCCAATCCTTTGCAATAGTCCAGAACCATATCATCAGATATATTCACCAGTTTGTTTGTGGGAACATGTGTTTGTCTCATTGCTCTTCGAATCATTATTTCGTGGGAGCTCAATCCTGTGTTTCTGTCAGGTATACTTCTGAGTCCCATTAAAATGAGTGGTAATGCATCTGGCCACTCTAATGATGTTGATGCACACATTTTTCCCAGTCTTGACTTTATAGTGCCATTCAATTGTTCAACCACTCCAGAAGCTTCTGGACGATATGCACAGTGCAGGTTCTGTTTTATTTGAAATGCTTCACAGATTATTTGAATCACTTCGCTGTTAAAATGTTTTCCTCTATCTGATTCCAAAGTTACTGGAAAACCAAACCTAGGAATGAGCTCTCGTAGCAACAGTTTTGCAACTGTAATGCTGTCATTTCTCCTAGTAGGGTAAGCCTCCACCCACTCTGAAAACAGGCACACTATGACTAGTACATATTTCAGCCCTCTACATGGTGGTAACTGTATGAAATCAAACTGAAGTCTCATAAATGGACCCTCTGCCTTTCCAATTTTCCCAAATCCAATTACTGTCTTCCTCCCCGGATTATGCATCTGGCAAGTTAGACATCTCTGGCAAAGACTCTCTGCAACAGCCCTGAATTTGGGATTGTTCCAATTTTATCTGAACAGCCTAATCATTGCATCTCTTCCTATATGTGTGTCTCCATGATGCATTCTAGCCATTTGTGAAAGTAAACAGTCTGGCATGACTGGTCTGCCATCAGCACTGATCCATACTTCATCATCTCCTCTTTGGGAACAACCCACTTTGATCCACAAATTCTTCTCACTTTCATCAACCTCATCTTGCAATTTCTTCACCTCATTCCAAGTTTCAGGTGGCATATACAGCATAAGTTGGCAGCTGATTCCCATTCTTTCCACCCTTTTATTGACTGATAATCTATTTCTGGCACAATGTTGAGCCACAAGATCTGCATATCGATTGCCAATTACCACCCAGTCATCTCCTGACTGGTGTGCGGCACATTTCACCACAGCCAATTCTTTTGGTGATTGTATTGCTTCTAGCAATTCCCTTACAAATTGTCCATTTTTAATGGGGGATCCTGAACAAGTCATGAAATCCCTCTGCATCCATAGTTGGCCAAAATCGTGCACAACCCCGTAACCATATTGGCTATCTGTAAATATGGTCACTCTCTGATTCCTCCCAATTTTGCAGGCTTTTATCAACGCAATCAATTCAGCTACTTGTGCAGATTTGACTCCTGGTAAATAAGATGCCTCAACTATTCCAGTTAATTCACATACTGCATAGGCAGCAGTTAGTTTACCATCTTCATGTCTTTGACATGAACCATCTACAAATAGCTCCCTGTCTGGCTTTTTAAGAGGCTGTTCCTCTATATCTGGGCGTGGTTTTGTGCATAATTCTGTAATTTGTATACAATCATGTTCATCGTCTTCATCATCTTTAATTTTCTCATGACGTGGGTCTGGTAGTAAGGTTGCTGGATTTATTATAGTACACCTTACATGTTCACATTTTCAGCACCCATTATTATTCTTTCATATTTAGTCAGCCGACTAGGAGTAAGATGCTGAGTTCGGGTTCTTGTCAACAGAATGACAACTGCATGTGGAACATACACTTTTACAGGGTGTCCCATCACAATTGACTCACTTTGTTCAATGCTCAAACAAGTAGCCGCCACTGCTTTTAGGCATCCTGGCAATGCGGCTGCTACTGGGTCCAATGTAGCAGAAAAATATGCTATAGGACGTCTTTCTAGTCCATGTCTTTGAGTTAGGACAGAAAGTGCACAATTTTCTCTCTCATGACAGAACAATGCAAATTCTCTCTTATAATCAGGCATGCCTAAGGCAGGTGCTGAACATAGTGCATTTCTCAATTTTACAAAAGCTTCTACACTTTCATCCTCCCACTCCACAGGGTCCTTTGCTTTCTTCTTTGTCATGTTAATTAAGGGCTTAGCTAACATGGAAAATCCTGGTATCCATTGCCGACAGTAACCTACTATTCCTAGGAACATTCTCACTTGTCTTTGTGTTACAGGCATTTGCATTTTCTTTATTAAAGCTACTCTTTCAGCTGTTACTCTTCTTTTTCCTCTCTCAATTTGGTGTCCCAGATACTTAACAGCTGTTGTACAGAATTGCAATTTTTCAGGTGAGACCTTATGCCCTTCTTCTGCCAAAAGATTTAATAATGCTATGGAATCAACAACACAGTCCTCTCTGGTGTTCGATGCCACCAATAAGTCGTCGATATATATTGGACTAAAACTGAGCTTCCTGGCATCACTAGTTTTTCAAGGCACTTTTTCAGTATCTGGTTGAAAATAGAAGGACTTTCTGTGTACCCCTGAGGAACACGATTCCACACATAAACTTTGTTCTCAAATTTAAATGAGAAAAGATACTGGTTGTCTGGATGTAATGGTATTGAAAAGAACGCTTGACACAAATCAATTACTGTGAACCATCCTGCACTCCACGGAATCTGGTATAGAATTACTGCAGGATTTGGTACTATGGGACAACATGGTTCTACAATCTTATTTATTTTCCTCAGGTCCTGAACAATCCTATATTTTCCACTAGGTTTCTTTAATCCCATTATTGGTGAATTACATGGGCTACTCATTACTTCTTTTAGTATGTTTTGTTCTACCATTCGATTTATTTCTTCAATGACTCCTGCTTTTACTTCTGCACTCATTTTGTACTGTCTGGTATTCGGGTAAATTGCACCTTCCTTTACAGTAATTTTAACTGGATCTATTTTAGCCATAAGTCCTACTTCTTTTCCGGTGAAATCCCATACTATGGGGTTTACTGTACCTTTTAATTCTTCTGGCAACTCATCTTTTGTTATTAACGAAAACATTTCATCCACTTCTGTACCTTGTTTTGCAATCATAATTTTATATACATGGTCTTCATCTGGTGTCTGAACTGCCACACCATCCGGTGTGCAGAAAATGGTACAATTCATCTTGCACAACAAATCCCTACCTAATAAGTTTACTGGACTAGAATCACACACTACAAATTGATGCATTTCTCTGAAGTTTCCAATTTTAACTTCCATGGGTTCGGTAAGAGGTGTTCTAATCCGCTGATTAGCTACCCCCACTACTTGGATATTTTCACCAGAGAGAGGAAGGTCTGGAATGTCTGCTGTTCTCACAGTAGACCGGGTAGCACCAGTGTCCAAAAGGAAAGTAATATTATTACCCTTCACATTCCCTTCAACATATGGACCTGACTGATCTACCTGTAAGGATGCGCCAAGTATGTACTCCTTCTTCCCCTCTCCTAGGCACCGTCATGGACTGTATTGACAGAAATTGTCCTGCAAAAGAAATTGTGATGTCATATAATCATTCTTACCACTTCCTCCTGGATATCCGATGTCTGTACCATGCTTTGCTCTGCTTACATTACCCTGAATAGGTGCAGGTGGCAACTGACTCTGAGGATTTGCACCCTGCTGTGAGTCATTCTGCGTCTGTGGATTTAAATTTTGATTTGGGCCATTATTATTTCGACTCTTTTTACATTCATCCTTCCAATGCCCCAATTTTCCGCATCCATGACAAGGAAATTTCTTTTTAGCTTCTTCTCTACTCATTCGTCCTCTAAACTTTCCACCATTCCCAGCATCACCATTCGTTCCAGAATCTTTTCCTGGATTTTCACTCGGATTTTCCAAATTAATTCCCTGCTTTTCTGCCATTTTCACCTGAGCCCACATCACTTTTTCCTGCAATTTCTTGTGTCTATCCTCAATCTCGTCTCCACAATATTTTGCATACTTCAGAATCTCATCTATGGGCTTTCCCTGCCAACACAGCATATGCTGTTTAATCATCTGACAAATTTCTGGCTTTAAACCATGAACAAATCGATACACAAACTGACTCATGTTTTTGTCTCCAATGTCCTCAAATCCACTATACTGTTTAAATACCTGCAATAGATGCTCATAGTAGGAATGTACTGATTCATTAGCTTCCTGGGTAGTTCGATCTATTTTTACCCAATCTGTTTCTTTCGGTGGTATTTTCCCTTTCAGGTAAGTTATCACTTGCTGATACTTTTTCATTACATCATTTGACGGGGCACCTGTCTTCGGATCTCTAGGATATTCATCACTAGGCCAATCGACTGTAATTTTACAATCTGTCCACAAATCGGCAGGTACCACTATGTCAAACAACCCATCTAAGTCCTTCAACAATACCTTTGACACCTTCACAAACCTATCAACCTGCTTGTACCATTCAATTGGTTTTTCTCTCAATTTTGGAAAATCATTCGTAAATGACAAAATATCCTGTCTGCTCCATGGGACATGTACATATCCTCCTCCCGCAACTTCTCGCATGGGATACATCTGGTCTGCTTTCCCTGATTCTTTCATCACATATTCTGATGCTGTTCTACTTCTTCCTTTTTCTTGGCCCACCTAGTTTTCCATGTATCTAGGTCTCCCCATTTTTGCAAAACTAACATTAATTCTCTTATTTGTAATCTTCTTCCAGAGGCATTCATATTTTCTAAATCTTTGTCTGAAAATTCTGCTCTATAGGATTTCTGTAGTACCTTTGATCTCCCTATTTCTATTCCCATCTGTAGTGCTAAATTGGATAATTTTTCATGGAATATCCTTACATTTCTGGTGATACTCCTACACAGGAACAATAATTCTTCTTCATCATAGGTATTTAAGCATTCTAGTCCTACATTTCCTGCTATTATTTCTTCTAATTCGACTTTTAATTTATGAATGTCCATTATTTTCGGAGGTGTGCACTGTTTAACTGACCCTTGCACCCATCTTTCTAGATCTTCAGGTGTTACTATGGTAGCACTTTTTGCTCCCGATGAAGTTACTAAACTTACATCTTTTGAACATCCAGGTACATCTTTTCTTGGAGTACTATTTACAGAACCTCGAATAGGCAAGTCCATGAGTGATATTGTGGATTCACAATCACTAAATTGATCCTCAATTATAACTGGAGCTTCAGGTTTTGGATTATTCACAGCAGAAGGTGTAAGTATCAGTGGAGGACAGCTTCCCTGAGTACCATATAATGGAAATACTGGACCAATTGTTACTGGTATGGTCAACGAATCAGGATGTACTTTTATCTGGGTTATTTTCTGTATTAATTCTGCTCTGGTCTTTTCTAGAGCTTCCTTTTCTTTGTCATGAAATATTCTACTCGGGGTGAATTCATGCATTACTTGTGGCACTAATGGAGTTTTCGGTGGTGCACTTGGGGTGCATCCACTTGTCCCTTCCTGATATGGTGGGGGATTTCTTAACATTTCCTCCATAAATTCGTCTTCAGACTCCTCATTTCTCATTAAATGTTTTGTCTTTTCTGTGCACTTACTTCCTAATTTCTCCTCTGCTGTTAACAATGGATATAATCCTTCTGTAATCATTGCCCTTCTCCATTGTTTCATCTGACCGTTCCTAGACTCACGTAGATATCTGGGAAAAAATCCTGGATAACTCCTATTACTTCTAGATCGGTCCCGCTCAAATGCCTCGGTTTCCCATTCTTCTAGAGCTTCGTACTGAGTTAAATTAGGTCTGGGTTCTAAGTCATTCATCCTCAATCTCAAATTCTGAAGAATTCGCCCATTGAACGTGTCATTCTCGGGAAATGCTAGTATTCCATCATTTTTGGTATATTCTATCCAATTCTCCATCCGTACACAAGTATGATAACCTCTCTCCATCATCATGAATGAAGCGGGCGTTTTAGCTGGTGGAATAATAATTCCTTCTCTAGTTTTGATTGGTTTGTCCTTTTTAAAATAATTCTTGATCTTTTGTAAAAATGACATTTTTCTCCTTTCTCCGTACATCTTGGGTAAGTACCGATGTATAAAATTATATTCTGCAAAGCCTAAATATCTCCTATCCTGACGAATTCCTGTTAAAGTCGGATCACGTTTTAACACGCAATCCTTATCCACTAAGAATTTTGCTTCTATAATTTTGACCAATCAAATGTCTGCTATCTTTTATTTCCGAGCCAATCCTTGCGCAGCCTTTTGGTGACGTTTATCTGTCAACCCCTCCTTTACAATCTGCTCTTTTCTGTCCTTGCTGGTTTAACCAATCCCAGCGCGGCACATGTGACGTCAGTACTACGCCTGACTACTGACCCCTCCTTTACAAGGGTTTTTCCACACCCGCTGATTCAACCAATTTCAGCGCGGCGTTTTGTGACGTCAGCTCCCTCTCCGGCAACTGACCCTCCCTTTACAAAAATGTACGCAAACTTATTTTCTCTACAATTCTTAATTTCAGTAACAACATAAAACATTCGCTATCGTGCCAGTTTCTCTAAAATAGAAAAGATAGTTTTCTCTCACACTTAGTAAAACCTTTCCGTTTACTAAACATACACTACGAGTAAAACACTTCCGTCTACTCTTCACACAAGCTCCAGAAGTACCTGTTACTTCTCCAATGTTACCCTTTCTAGGTGATATAACATCAAATTTTCACCAGCGTACTCTTTTGCTATTACTCACACGCATAGAATCCCTAACGAGTACTGAAAGTCCTGCTTAACTTTTCAGTACTAATTCTGCCTGACAGATAACCTCACTGCAGTATGGCTTCCACTTACCATCCGCTATTCCTTTTACCCCGGGGTATTCTGGACAACATAAAACAAAACTCAAAATTTAAGCGGATGTTAGTTCATAAAAATACAAATAAAATTCTCATTACCCAATTAACAAAAAGTAACCATCCTCTGATAACCAGAAAACTGATCCAGCGCGATATTAGCAAACAACATTCATACACTAGATACTCACTTGGGCCCATACATTCATACTACGCTAATACTTACGCTGGGTTTTATCAGTTGTTACTCTCTATCAAAATCCCTGCTACCAATTACCTTCTGATTGAAGAGTAATGACTTACCAATGAATCCTTTGCTAATTGGGAAATTTAAAATGAGTGACATTCATTATAGTACATAATCCTGAAATAACCACTGAGTCAGGAAGTTTTAAAATGTTTATCTAAAGATTTAGCAGAGTAAAATACAAAGCCACATGGTACTTAATCGCAATACCCAAGATTAAGCATAGAAATGATTATTGCTAATCAATGACGGTGTTTAAAGAAAAGGAGAAGATAGAGACAGCAGCGCAACTAAAGGTTGCATTATATTTACCTAAGTGCGAGAACCAAACCCCTTAGCCAAGGAGTTGAAAGAATAGGACCCAGGAAGGATGAAGAGCAAAGACCTCCTCCAGGATCAGGACAGGACCGGTGACCTCTCTACAACGACCACTGCGTCGTTCCCCTCTCTGATACTCGGCTTCTCCTCGATTCTCCCGTGCCTTCCTTCTAATGGACTCTGCCGCCCCCTCCTCAGGACCTCTCTCTGGACAGCAATTCGGTCTGCAATCGATCAGCTTGGCAGTCTGGAGCTAAGAGCGCTCTGGCAGCCTGGACGCCTGTTCTTCATGAACGCATGCTCTGACTAATTAACTAATGCTATATTCTATTATATCCTTCTACGCCCATGTACCTCCCCTTAATGTTGCTAAAATATGGGACCACTACTTCTGATTGGACAGGGGGTGGATTCTCGCACCATGTTGATTTGGCCTAAATTGTAAAGCCTATTGTCTTTACGTTCCCACCCCTTCAAATTAATACATTCGCTTTATTTCCCACCCGTCTCATGACAAATGTAAACCAATTTTCATAAACATTGTATCGATGTGTGACAGGAAAGCACTAGTACAACATCTTCGGCCATCAGGTTACGGCCTTGGACTTCGTCCAGGTTGACTTCATTTGGCAGGCACACAAGACACATGCGCAGAACCATTTGCCTCTCGAGTTTCAGGTCACCAACCCAGGCCCAAGTTTACGAACTAATAAAAGTGCAAGAAGAAAGTATTAGAATCACAAATAAAATGTTTTACTGTATACCCACTATTTCTATTCTATTCCCAATTAAATATATATACTATCCCGCGTTAGTAGCGTCAGGAAACGACAATTTAATAATGACATGAGAGCAAGCAGAAGCATGTGAAAACATCAAGCAGCCATTTTAATGCACACTGCGCAGAAGCAGAAGTTTCCCACCAAGCAAAGAAAGACGTCACACCATGTGATATGGTTGCGACATGCGCATTGAGCTTTCCCGCGCATAGCGGCCATTTTGGATTACAGACAAGCGTTATTCATTAGTAAAACACATAGGCAAGCATCTTTTTCTTTTGTGTCGTGAATGCAAAGGTTAGTATTAACAATACAAATTTAATAAATTAATACTGTGAGGAGGATTGAATACAAGCAAGTTTCATTTATGAAACCTTGCTCCATCACGGCCATCACAGGCCTACCACGACGTGGCGCTGACTGGGGTTGCACAGGGTTAGTGGCACCGAAATTGCTGAGCGGGTGTGCAGCCTGCGATGATGACGTGTGCACTGATGTGGTCTCTGCCATTGATGCCTCAGGACTCAGCGTCATGTGTGGGACCTGCTGGGCCGCGGTGCGGGTCCGCATGATGTGGAGCATGCCATGGTGGCGGGACCTGGGCCTGGAGCTTGCACGGGCACATGGTGTGCCCACTCGTGGACACACCATTGGCGGCAGGTGAGCAGTGGGGCCTGGGTGCGCAAGTGCGGACATGCCAGCGCTGGCCGGCGGGAGGGGGTAGGGTGCGGCTGTATGTGTGAGCAGGATGGACAGGCGTTGTTGCCGTGTGCAGTGTGATGGACTCTGCCATGATTGACTCTGGCCTCGATTACAGATTGCAGACCTGGTGGCTTGCAGTGTATACCGGCACGTGGTTGGAGATACACCGGTGGCAGCAGGTGAGCAGTGGTGCCTGGGTGCGCGGGGCGGCAGTGTCCCTCCTTCTCTCTCTCTCCTTCACCCTTCCTTTCCCTCTCCCTCTCTCCCTCTCCCTTCCTTTCCCTCTCCCTCTCGCCCTCCCTTTCCTTCTCTCTCTCTCTCCCTCTCCCTTCCTTTCCTTCTCTCTCTTTCTCTCTCTGCCTTTCTTTCCTTCTCTGTTTCTCTGTGTCTCGCTCCTTTGATGTGCGCATGACACACGCTCTGATTTTGTGCTTTATTTTCCAGGCTGTGACATCAGGATTGTCCCGGACGGACCAGACAGGAGTCTTCCGCATTGGTGTTTTGTGTTGTATTCAATAAAGTTTTTGGTTGTTACTTCAATGATGAGTGACTGTTTCTCGTTCTTCTGACCACACATGTGTGTTTCTTTTTGTCATTGTGCGACATCATGCGCTTTTTGTGGCTCTTGTGCCGTGCGCGGTGTGTGTTTGTCTGGGAGGGGGGGGGTCTGGGGGGAGCCTGGGAGTGGTGGCGGTGGGTGTTGTGGCCCTCATGGGTCTCCGAGCTGCATGATCATTGGCTCAATGGCATCTGTGGGTCTTCAGATGTGGCTCTTGGCTGGTCTCCCTTTCATGCTGCAGGTAGTCGTCCTGCTTAACACCAGCAAAAGGCAGGTGTTAATTCCCTGCTGCTACCGCGGCTTATCGCCTGTTTTTGGTTATCATCGCAGATCTGGTACTTCGTTGTGAAAGTGGTGTAGTGGTGTTTTCGAGTGTTTTTGCACGGGAACGCCTACTCTGCATCTCATTAGGGTTAGTTGGTGGTGTCACCCGTGGAGGTAAATTTTGAGGCAGTTATCGCGGGAATACTTGCGTTGTCTGCAGTTTGCACCCGCTTGTGAATGGGGCCTTAAATCTATCTCCACTTTTGTTGCGTTAAGGTGGCGATAACTCGGAGATAAGTCCTTGTGAATATCCCCCTCGGTTTCTTATTTGGCAGTCATCTTAATTTGTGTTGCATTTCCATAACATAATCCTTCTGCTTTGGTCTGCCGACTAGAGCACTCATAATATACCTACAAGTGACTATGCACAGCAGAAAAAGTGTATGGTTACGAAGTTACTAAATATTTTTTTCTGTTCCACACTATTATGAAAACATTTCTTTAATTACCAGGAGAGGAAGTAGTTACTCTGAGTGATGACACAGTAATACCATGCCTCACCCATTAATTTTCAAATATTTTTTTTCAAATATATTTACTGGGAAATATCATAATTGGGCCTATATGTAATATTCTGACTTTATTTATATCACAGGTGCCTAGCTTTGATGTACAGACATTTGCATTAAGTGCCATGAGCTTTTCTTTAACATATCAGTGATGGGTTGCTACTTTCCATCAACTATTTTTGTTTCTCAATCCAAGCAGCCTCCAGCCTACTAGCTCCATGCAAGCCTTGCTCAAAGCAGTGTTTCCTTAAAAAAGGTGCACTCGGCATTAGGCATTACAAGTACCTTTCTGTTGTGTCTGAGTAGTGTGTGAATGTTATGTTAAAAATATTTATAGAGCGCACATATACCAAACGGTTTCTTGGCGCTATATATAGGAGTAGCCTGCTGCTTAGTTGGTCATTCATATGCTTGGGAAAACAGCCAGTTTTTTAGGAGTCTCCTGAATATAGGGTAGTTTGTAAAAGATCAAATGTTAAGAGGAAGAGCGTTCCAAAAGTGAGGGGCTAAGACCGCAAATCTACAACCGCCTAGTCTCTTCAGTTTGTAAGTAGGGGTAGCCAGGAGGTTAAGATGGGTTAAGCGCAAGTTGCGGGCATGTCTATATCTCTGGATGAGGTTAGAGACGTATTCCGGACAAGTGCCATGCAGAGATTTGAAGATGAATCATCCGATTTTAAATGCACAACGTATTATAGGGAGCCAGTGTAGCTTCCTCATTAGAGGAGAGACGTGCTGCCATCTCGGCTGATGATAAATCAGTCCAGCTGCCTGGTTTTGCACCAGCTGTAATCTTTTAGCTAAGTACACCGGGAGACCGAAATAAAGTGAATTGGCATAATCAATGTGGGAGATGACCCAAGATAAAACAACCTGGATAAGTGGTGGTGAGGAATGATGACACAGACAGAGGTATGATGCTAAACATATTCTTATTTTGTATTCCCTCTCAGCCAAGTGGTTGCTCTACTGTTAGTGGAGCTTATTTTTGCCTATGCTCCCTTAGTCTAAAACTCACTACCCTTGCCCACACTTCCTGTTCATTCACAGGGGCCGGAAGTGGTGTTCACTGTTTTGGATGTGGACCTTGGAGGATTCCATCTCTCGGGGTCCTAGTGTCTTTGTCATGACATGACATTTTCCTTCTAGTAGAATCCATGCCACTATGTTGCAGTTTTCTTCTCCCCATTTCACACTCTTTCATCAGTCTTAGGAGAGAATCAGAACATCTTGGAAATCCTTCTGATTGTGAAATTTTGTACGTTGTACTCCAATTTCATACTACTCTCTCTTTTAAAGATTAAGGGCCTCATTTATGAAAAGTGACGCATTGCTGCGTGAAAACAGCGATGCGTCACTTTTCATTGCTCCCTCCTTGCGACATGCTGGATGCGTCATATTTACAGTATGACGCTTCATGTCGCAAGGAGTTACAGATACGTCAGTATTTCTGACGTATCTGTAGGCGCAAAAATGACGCATTGCTGGAGTGTGTCATGAAAGTGACGCAACTCCATCAATGGGTCATTTACACATGGGCAAGTCCTATTTCAAATGTGCCTGCGTCAGTCTTACGCCTGCTGTGAGGCAGGCGTAAGATATTGACACATTTGCATCCTAGAAGTGACGCAGTGAAATCTCATAGATTTCACTGCGTCACTTCTACGAGGCTTACTTGCGTCAAAACGCCCACCCTGCATACATTATACCTGGCGCAGGTATAATGTGGCGCAGGGGTTTACAAAGTGACGCATCTACCTAGATGCGTCACTTTGTAAATATGACGCAACATGGCGCATTTTTTACCCTGCTGGTGTGTCACAAAAAGTGACGCACCAGCGGCGCAAAAGTGACGCAAGGGCTCATAAATAAGCCCCTAAATGCATTGCAGTGCACTTCTTTTAACCGATTTTAAACATCCAAACGTGTTCATTACATTTGTTCTCCTAAATAATTCCTGATTTGCCCCCACTCTCTTTGGGGTAAGTTCCCTGTTGCAGATAATACTTTCATCTTTCAGCAGGCACACAAGAGTCCAAATTAACATTCCAAAAAGAATGGCAGACAAATATGCCAATGGATGGGGAAGAACTAACTGAAATTCAGACAAGAGGAATGTATACAGTGGCAACATGGCAGCAGATCTGCTGAAATTTTGGACATTACCCTGAATAAACTGATTATGGCATGTGGGAGCTGATTAATACCCTGATTACAAGTTAGATAAAGTTACATAGCGAGAGTCCCAGCAGACGGACTTACTGCTACCAACCAGTATCTTCACATAGAATTCCACCCATCATAAGTAAGACCCACAGAATAGGGAACATCTGTGGGGTGTGGAATGTTGCATTAACATTCCCGTTTACCACCTGCTCAGAACTGGTGATGGCAGTGCCCTGTGGGGCAGGGTGGGAGGAGGGTGACTGGGAGGGCAGGGGGAAAGAAAGAGAACAATAGTTTTGGCAGGGTGGAGCATTACATGCTCCCCGACCAAATGAACACTTTCAGGGACCAGGGACAAGGCTTCACCCTGGAGAATTCTGCTGTGTCTCAATCATTAAAAGGGCCCAAGGTGTGGTCAAGGCCCTGCTGATGGGAAGGTTCTGTCCATTGTCCATGGCCTTCGTTCACAATCTGAGTCATTTCACTGCATTCTATGACTGTATTTACATTTTCTTCCTGTCGAGAAAATGTGATATTAGTTCCTCAGTTCGATGTATGGGTGATGACAACAGCTTCCAGCCTTAGACCTCGAACCATTATTCGATGCATTTATATGTATTTCTCTTGACAAGTAGCGCTTCCTACATTGCAGGCCTCATTTTCACATGTTGTGATAATCCAGCTGACCTGGGTCCAGCTATCCCTGCATTCAGAGGTTGACTATAACTCTCCATGACCCGGTACAGCGCTCACTGCCTTTCGGCTAGCTTTGCTCTATACAAATACCACATAGATAAATACATGAGTTAAGTGACTGCACAGATAGTCCAATGTTTCTATCCCTTCAAGCATATTGCGCTATCTGGATTGGCTACAAGTAAATGTCCATATGCATTTTAGGTCAGTGGATATGTGATTTCACCTGCCACATATCCTTTCGAAATAGCCACGTTCCCAAACAATCTTTAAGGTGCACAAATACCCATTAGACTTAGGGCCTTGGCCAAGTATACACAGCAGTTCTAGAATAGTAGGCAAGGAGTCCTGCAGTCCCAAGTGTGCTTTCCAAACAGAGCATGCAACAGGAATAGAAAAAACAGAGGAGATATTCACAAAGAAGTGGCGGTGAGAGGCGTTAGCCTCCTTGGCTTAACGCCTCTCACCGCCACTTCGGAAACGCCAGGCTGCACCCTATTCACAAGAATGTGGTGCAGCCTGGCGTTTCCCCCTGCGACGGCGCTAAGTCTCACGACTCAACGCCAAAACAGGCACCCTTGCACCAGAGCGCAAGGGTGTCTGCGAGCACGGAGGTTTGTTAATGGACAGGAAGGTGTCCCTTCCTGTACATTAACAAACCGAAAATGCCAGTTTGCTTTTTCCATGTGTGCTGCTACATGCAGCACACATAGAAAAAGCAAAAACGAGGAGAAATAAAGCTTTTCTCCTCGTTTAGCCCCCTTAAGACCTGGGGGCATATTAGCAGGACATCTAACCTGGGCTTCTATTGGAATTCCATAACGCATATTAGCAAGCCCATTATCGCCGTTTTAGCGGCAGTTTCCTGCCGCTAAAACGGCGATAATTTTAACGTGGGTCTTGCTAATATGCCCCCTGATTTTTCTAGGTCTTAAGTTTGGCGCTGCCACCTATTATCGCCGCCCTTGATAATAGGCGGTAGCGTCAAACTCAATGGGTGTTGCGGTGGTACACCCACTGCACGCCCCCTTTCACGCTAAGTTTAGCATGAAAGGGGCCCTATTCTCAAGACAGCGTTAAGCCACTTTTAACGTGGCTTTAAGTCACGTTAAGTGGGTTAACGCTGCCTTGAGAATAGGGCGCTGGCCCTATCGCCAAGGGAACGTCAATAAAAGTGACGTTCCCGTGGCGATAGGGGCTTGAGAATATGCCCCTGAACCTCTGGGTACCAGAGTCACAGGGCAGGTTTGTGCTGTCAAGTTCATAAAATGCCTGTACCCAACAGGCTAAGGGACAGGTCAATCGTTAACTGCAACAAGGAAAACGTCAAAAACCAAGGCCTTTTAGTCTTCGACAGGGACGTTCTGTTCATATTTCACACAAAAAAGCTATACAAGAAATAAGGCCCATCAACCTTCTACATTGTAGAAATAGAGAATGATTAACAACAGCCTTCCATGAAAATCGCAAGTCAGTGAAAACTACTTTGCTGCCTGCTTCACAGGTTTTGATAGACATTGATCTCCACTGTCTACAGTCCTGTGCTCACCACAGCAGCTTGTCCCACATCTGCGTACCTTATATAAATCGATAAATAAATAAATAATAAAAGAAATAATATAACATGTAATCATCTTCAAAGTACATTATGTAGACTTAAGGAGTTAAGAATAGTAAATCTACTGCAGACAGAATTGAGGTCGTCAGAAAGTAAATTAACCATCAATTTGCCATTTGGAAGTTCACCACTGTTTACTTCAAGATTAGTCTGTTTTCAGAAGATAGGCACTGTAATTTATGGTGCAAAAATAAATACAAAAAAGGGAGGGGTGGGGCCAATATGATGGCGAGAGCGGTCGCAATGCCATGAGGCTCTTGCCCAGCCCTCCAAAATCCTACAAATTGTCATATGTGAGGCCACTGGGACCGCCACCAGCTGACATGCCCCCCCCCCACCCCCGTGGATCGGGGGAATGCTGAGAATTTAGCCTCAGATCGAGGTGGCAGCGCAGAGTGCTGGCGGCATGGCCGGAGGGGCGCGCTGAGGCGTGCCTGGGCCCCGAGCGTGCGCGGCTGCAACAGGAGGGTTGCGGCTGATCGGAGAGGGAGCCAAGGCCTCAGAGTCGGGGCCGCCAGAGACCGGCACGCAGGGCCTGCTGGACAAGACATGGAGCAGGGTTCCATCCAAACGGAAAAGGCCTGCCTGCCTGCCAGGGGCTTGGGCTGAGGCCTGAGACCACCCTTTCTGTGCTGGACTGCGCTGTGGGAGAGACTGCACTGGGGGAATTGGCATCGATGCTCGGGGTGACTGCTGTGCCCCACGCCCTAGCTGGTGACACAGCCTTAGATAGTTTGATGGCTCGCATCATTCCCAGGGGCCTGAAGATCATTATACACAATGAGGAGGAGTTCCGCCGAAAGATGAGCTGCACTGACATCGCTCAAGGTAGTGCCTCCATGCCTACAGCCCATGCAGCAGCTCCAGTGAGCTCAGGACCTTGAGACCGGGGGCTGGGCAACAATTGCAGCACTGTATTTAGGACGGTAAATCACGCTGGGAGACGGTGGCAAACATAACAGGTAGGACCCCGCCGGCAGCGCGTTCCTGAGTAAGGGGTGGCGCAGTGCTAGGAGGCGAAGCGGGGCGTGTGGTGACTGCCTGGCAAAGTGGGGCTTCAGAGGACGGCCCTTCCTATCTGGCATCCTACCAACATGTGCTGTGAGGTCCAGTGCCTGGCCAGGTTGGACCGGAGGGTGCTGTGTCTCTGGTGAGGCACCCCTCCCCAGGAGGGGTACTTGTGGACGGCTGGGACCCGGTCATGGTTCGCCCTAAAATTTCCAAGCCGCTGCCCCCCAAAACAATTTTGGACATGCTGACAGCCTCCTCTGTACTGGCAGGTCCAATCCATCAGTTTGAGGCCACACTGAAGAAACACACCTGAATGTTTGACAAAATTCTGCAGGCCTTTCTTGACTCGGAGACTGCCATGGAAGCCAAAATGGGAGTAAAACAAATGGAGACTGAGTTGCTGCCGGCTGACCATGCCAAGCTTGTGAATAGGATGGACAAAGCGGAATCCTCACTAACGTCAATATCAACTAGGCAGGCACAGCTGAAGATGCTACAAGCAGAAGTGCAAGAGGATATGGTGCTGGTGGTGGACTCTCAGCGCAACAATGTCTGTCTTCTTGGCTTACCCTAGAAGGCGGTGGGCCTCAGCATGGAGGTATTCCTCAAAAGCTGGCTGACCACTGCGGGCTTGGCCGATAAAATCCAGAAGTTCTTTTCCATCGAGAGGGCACGCAGGATCCCAGGCCGACCGCCCTCTCTGGGGGCACCTGCACATCCAGTGATAGTGCGCCTCCTGAACTTTAGAGACCGGGAACTACTGCTGCAGCTGTTGCGGGCAGAAGGCCCCTGGCAGTAAAATGGTAATCTCATCATGGCTTATCCGGACTACACTGCAGACCTGCAAAAGACCTGCAAAAGAAATGCAACACTTTTGGTGCTATCAAGGCACAACTCCAGACTCTAGGAATGTCTTATGCCTTGCTTTTCCTGCCTCGACTCCGAGTGGAAGATTCTGATGTAGCCCACTTCTTCCAAACACCAGATGAGGCCTGGGAATGGTTGAGATCCACCTAACGCTGAAGGGGGTGACGACCTGAACTGGAGTAGGAGCAAACTGCATTTCCGTTGCCCCTGCCAGTCACACACCTCCCCATAGAAGGAGCAGGCAGCCAGGGAATGGGCGCAGGTGGTGTCAGAGATCTCACTACATGGTGTAAACAGATATGAGGTCCTAGCACCTGAGACTTGGTGTCTGTAGCGGGTGTTCCCAGCTCGGAACAAGACAGGACTGTCACCCTGGAGGGCTCGCCATGGCGGCAAATACCTGAACTATGATTTAGTGGGTGTGGTAAGTCTAAGTGTGCCTACTGCTATGTGCAGATGTGGGGCTGCTCGGCGAGTCCAAGACTACGCTGTGTGGTTTCAGTACAGGGGTGCAGCTATTGGACACAGGACTTGTGATACCTGCCCAGAGACTTTCTCTCTGATTCCCCCCAAGAGTCTTACTGTAAGGACATTCTGTAGGCAAAGTGCCTTATGTTTTTCTGTTGGACTCATTTTGGAGGGAGGGAGTTGTGCCATGATGCACGTTTGCATTCAAGCCAAGGGGAAGTGTGTTATTGTTGTAATAAGTTGTTTGTGGTTTGCATGAGGGTACAATGCCAGGGGAGGGTTTGGGGGTGTGAGGGAGGGGCAACACGGTTAGATGCACTGATGTCCTGCATATAGATCTCTGTATATGGCGATGGATGACTTATAATGTCTTGAGCTGGAATATCAGGGTTATGGCGATGCCGTTGAGGCGACAAAGGGTGTGCACTTATCTCAGAAGACGATGCATTCATATTGCGTCCATACAGGAATCGCATCTCATGAGGGTGGACCTGGGCAAGGTGGCCAAGCGATGAAGGGGACAGGAGTTCTGGACTGAATATTCAGCCTGTGCTCGTGGGGTACTGAGCTGGATAGCCCTGCAAGTGCCCTTTGTGCATACCAGGGTGGTGAATGACGCTGATGAGCGGTATTCAATGCTGGAGGGAGAATTAGACGGCAGACCCCTGACAGTAGTGGCAATGTATGCTCCCAATGCGCTCCCACGGGAATTCTTTGATGCTTTGTCCTAAGCCTTGCGTGGTGATCCTCAAGTGCCCGGGTTCTGGGGAGGTGATTTCAATTGAGTTTACTGCAAAGAGGCAGATCGCTTGGTGCCTCCTTTACTAGGGACACAGGGCATTAGGACAACTTGGCGGTTTCAACAGTGAACGGCGGCAGTGCAACTGCATGATGTGTGGCGGTTGGGCCATCCGGAAGACAGCAATATTACAAGGATAACGAGGGGTTAGCAGGGAACATGGACTAAGCAGGACGCTATAAATGTGATTTTGAAATGACACTGCATAGAAACTACCTGGGGGTTAAAACACCTTTAACACGGGATCTGCCGGTGCTAGAGGGGCAGCTACGGGGTGGCGGAAAAGGAGGCAGTAACTGATATAAAGGTCCTAACACAGCAGAGAGCACTACAGAAACAGTATAGAGATGTGACTCACCGACTTAGCAACGTCTACTATAAATCCTATCTTGCTCGGCAACATGCCCAGGGTGATAAACCTGAGCGCATCCTGGCCTGGCTGCTGAGGTTGGAAATCCCCAAAACCATGATAAGGGTGATCCGAAATGATAGTGGATTCATTGTGAATGCTCAGGCTGACAACAATTCACCAATTATTAGGAGGCGTTGTATGCCCTTCCACCAGTATCAGACCTAGAACAGGTTCGGGTCTATGTGGGATCGGCCCTCTACTCCGCCTAAATCCATTGCAGTCACTGGAGCTAGAGGAGCCATTACAGTTGGAGGAAATACAGGCTAATGTCTGACAAATCGCCTGCAATAAAGTACCAGGTTCCAATGGATTTCCTGTGGAATACTATGCCACCTATAATGCGTCTCTTACCCTCAAATTACTTGAGGTGTGTGAGAGGCGCACGAAGAGGGAATCCTGCCCAAATCTCTCCGCGAGGCCCTCTTGGTGCTCCCTAAGCCTGGCAGGGAACCCCTAAAAGTAAGCTCTTACCGCCCTTTATCTATGCTAAACCTTGACTACAAGATTCTGAGCAAGGTCCTCGTGAACCGGCTGGTAAACACCTCAAACACCAACGGAGGACCTGTTAACTGCACCTCACACAACAAAGATTCAACCATTTCGGGCCGGTGCACTTCTTTTCCAGTACCAGCCATTGTTTGATACCGCTACCATGCAGAAACTGATTTAAAAAAGAAGTCGAATTGTGCACCCAGAAATATAACAGTCCATAAACCCTCAGTTGTGTTTTAAAAAATATTCTTCCTTTGTTTCATATTCATGTGTAAAATTCCCATTAAACGAACATCCAGCCAACACATTTCATTCAAACAAGCATTTGAACCTCGTCAGGGCTGTGGATAGTACACAAAAACATATATAAGAAATTATGCACTAACATGAATTCGTACAAAAAACAATACAATACTTTTAAACAGGTCACACAATAACAAGACCATAATATACAATAACAAACAACGAATTAACAGTCACAAAACATTAAATCCATAGTCACAAAGCAAAATATCACTGAACCAATGCGGGAGCTAGTGTGCAAAGAAACCCCACTAGAGAAGAGGACCTGCTCAATTGCTATCCCACATTCCTTTAAATTTGATAAACACAGAAGAGCGGAATGAATCAATAAGGCTAAATATAAAATTGTACAGTACGTAGCTGATATTTACCATAATCAATATTATCATATCATGTTTCCACCACTCCCTCAGTACTTCTATAATTTATATTATCTTCAATATTTTAATATTTGTCAAGCATTGGACCTTTACATTTCTTATAACTATTTTGCAAATCCTGCGTTACATTTATTTGCCCCCATATATGGGTAGAGATGAACATACCTCTAGTATCTTAATATATCTTTAGACTTCTGTTATGAAAATTAGTGATTGCAAAAGAAACAATTGATGGACGGAATGCTGGACAATGCAAACATTCACCCCAGTCATAAGGATCTGGGTTAAATCCATCATTCTTTTGCTCACCACACCACCCCAGTTTGGACCCAGCCATATGCAAATCAGTCTTGACCCTGTTCCTTGTGGGAACAGTCCAGCCCGAACTGCCAAGCCAGGTCCTCCCTGGACCGGAAACAAGCATCCTGGGACCAGTTTCAGCGCATTACCCTTCCTCAGCCAGGCTAGCTTGAATCCAGTGGTGTAGTGAGCACAGGACCCACGTCTGGGCATACCCTTCCCACTTAGGGCGACAATTGCAAAAGAAACAATTGATGGACGGAATGCTGAACAATGCAAACATTCACCCCAGTCACAAGGATCTGGGTTAAATCCATCATTCTTTTGCTCACCACACCACCCCAGTTTGGACCCAGCCATATGCAAATCAGTCTTGACCCTGCTCCTTGTGGGAACAGTCCAGCCCGAACTGCCAAGCCAGGTCCTCCCTGGACCGGAAACAAGCATCCTGGGACCGGTTTCAGGGCATTACCCTTCTTCAGCCAGGCTAGCTTGAATCCAGTGGTGTAGTGAGCACGGGACCCACTTCTGGGCATACCCTTCCCACTTAGGGCGACAATTGCAAAAGAAACAATTGGGGTGGCGTAGTGGGCAAACGAACGATGGATTTAACCCAGATCTTTTGACTGGGGGAGAATGTTTGCATTGTCAGCATTCCGTCCATCATTTGTTTGCTGTAACACTTTTCGCCCTAAGTGGGATGGGTATGCCCAGACGTGGGTCCCTTGCTCACTGTGCCACTGGATTCAAGCTAGCCTGGCTGAAGAAGGGTGACATACCCTGAAACCGGTCCCAGGATGCTTGTTTCCGGTCCAGGGAGGACCTGGCCTGGCAGTTCGGTCTGGACTGTTCCCATGGGGCACAGGGTCAAGACTGATTTGCATATGGCTGGGTCCAACCTGGGGTGGCGTAGTGGGCAAAAGAACGATGGATTTAACCCAGGTCTTTTGACTGGGGGAGAATGTTTGCATTGTCAGCATTCCGTCCATCATTTGTTTGCTGTAACACTTTTCGCCCTAAGTGGGATGGGTATGCCCAGACGTGGGTCTCTTGCTCACTGTGCCACTGGATTCAAGCTAGCCTGGCTGAAGAAGGGTGACATACTCTGAAACCGGTCCCAGGATGCTTGTTTCCGGTTCAGGGAGGACCTGGCCTGGCAGTTCGGTCTGGACTGTTCCCATGGAGCACAGGGTCAAGACTGATTTGCATATGGTTGGGTCCAAACTGGGGTGGCGTAGTGGGCAAAAGAACGATGGATTTAACCCAGATCTTTTGACTGGGGGAGAATGTTTGCATTGTCAGCATTCCGTCCATCATTTGTTTGCTGTAACACCTTTTGCCCTAAGTGGGATGGGTATGCCCAGACGTGGGTCCCTTGCTCATTGTGCCACTGGATTCAAGCTAGCCTTGCTGAAGAAGTGTGACATACCCTGAAACTGGTCCCAGGATGCTTGTTTATGGTCTAGGGAGGACCTGGCCTGGTAGTTCAGTCTGGACTGTTCCCATGGGGCACAGGGTCAAGACTGATTTGCATATGGCTGGGTCCAACCTGGGGTGGCGTAGTGGGCAAAAGAACGATGGATTTAACCCAGATCTTTTGACTGAGGGAGAATGTTTGCCTTGTCAGCATTCCGTCCATCATTTGTTTGCTGTAACACGAAAATTAGTGATAGCAGTCTCCAAATTCATTGGTCAAATCAAGCAGAAGTTGTAATTGGATAATCTCCATATTCCTGAGCCAAGTCCGCTAGAAACATATTCAGCTGATCCAATAATAAATGGGGCACTATTGTCCCCCATATGATACCTGAAGAAATTGATTTAGAATAATTCATGATTAACCATTAAATCAACATAAAGCATTTAAGAGTCAATAAGATTCCAGGTAAACGCTATGTGTAATGACCCTGTGTCACAGTTATGCCAAAATTGCATACATCCATGGTTCACATATCCATATCTGCCAGCCAAGGCAACCAAAAAAAAAAACAGATCTGCAGACCCCCACTATGTGTCATCAATAATCCTCACGCGATCCGCATGATCCTAGCACAGGTGACAAAATCAGGTCTTAAACATTCATGTGACTCACACAGCACCACCCCCAAAAACCTGTTTCTTGACACCAGATGTACTACATGCCCCACAAGCACAAGGAACACGGCAACCATATTGGAATGGGGAAATAATAACATCAATAATAATGATCAGCAAGGAGTATTGCCCGAGCAGAGTGCCGTGTGAAGTTCCGTGGTGTTAGACGTACATTACTCAATATCCCAAAAGGCGTCAATAAGGGACCCAATGCTTCACAACCCTGAAAAAGTTATCTAATCCAAGAGTGATTTGATGCCACCGCTTCTGGTAAACGTTTGTATATATGACCAAAGGTAATGATACATGTCGCAAAACGTTATATAACACCCCATTGGAGTGCTCATACATTCAAGAATCATATGAACGAAAGTGTTCCCAAGGGAGATTGGTTAATACCAATACACACACAAAGAGAGTCCATTCAAATAGCAGACATGTTGGAAAGGAATATTCTTTCAAAAGAGCAAACAAATACCTAAATTAATCAAGTATCCCAATCTCATAATACCCCCCCCCCCCCACCTTAACTGAGATTGCCACCAAGATGATACCCCAGGAGGGAAAGGCAAGAATGATCATATAATATGAGTCTGTTCAAATGATTCAAAATATTATTTCTGTGAGATCCTGCAACAAGTTCAATAGAAAATGAGCACAACAAAGGATAACATAAGATAGGGACTTGAGCTAAGGAGGGAGTGTCCACAAACTATCATGTATAATTGTAAAATCCACATCCTCTTCAACCGGCTCTTGCTGGTGGTACTATCACTGGTGCACCCCGACCAGAATGGTTTTATTCCTCACAAGGCAACCTTCGACAATACTCACAGATTGTGTCACAAAATGAAGGCAGCAGAGGGGATGACCAACCTTCCGATAGTGGTGTCCATCGAGAAGGCGTTTGATACTCTGGGATGGACCTATCTCCTGTTGGTGTTGGAAAGCCTGGGGTTAGGTCCTGAATTCCTGGGCTTGATCAAATGGCTGTACACGGCCCCACAAGCCAGAGTAAAGACGGGCATCAGACCTCACGCAAGTTCGCAATAGGGAGGGGCACTAGACAGGGCTGCTCTCTATCACCCATTATCTTCGCCCTGGTGATGGAACCATTGGCATGCCTGCTGCAAACATGAAGCCCAGTTTGCGGTGTGCAGTTGTTGATGGACTGGCATATAATATTGCTGTATGCAGACGAAGCTCTTATATATATGTAAGTCCGTTTTTATATAGCGCAGCTACTCACCCTTACAGGTCTCAAGGCGCTGGGGGCCAGAGTGGAAATTAAGTGAGCTATTGCCCAGAGTCACATGGTGCTGAGCTGAGCTGCCGCCGGAGCCGGGGATCGAACCGTGAACCCTGTGCTCTGAAGTCAGCTGCCCTGGCCGCTGCACCACACCTCTCCACTATATGTAAGAAACCATTGACAGGTGTTACCAGATTTGTTCGAAGTACTAAAGCACTTTGGGGAAATAACTGGCCTCAAGATCAATTGGGGGAAATATTGCTTGTTTCCCTTGAGGAGAGTGGAACAGGCAGAATGGGTGGGGGTTGCAGTCCAAGCGACTGCCCTGGAGCATGAAAACCATTCGCTACCTGTGGGGTCAATATCTATCATTTGGACGGGAACCTACTCAATGGAAATTTCGGACGGGCACTGAACGCGGTGTGCCAATCCCTGACCTTCTGGCAGCATCTGCAGCTCTCGCCTTTGGGACGCACATCCATTGCAAATATGTTGGTTTTGCTTCGTTTCCTTTACCTCTTTATGGTAGTGCCCGCACGTTCTTTCTTTAAAGAGCTGAGGGGGTCTCATGTCAGAGCTGGTTTAGGGGGGAGGGATGAAGAGTATCAATAGCCCCACTCCAGAGGCCCTTGATAGCGGAGGGCCTGGGGTACTGGACCATGAACTTTAATATGCCACGGTCCAATTGCAATGGTCTATGAGATCGTTGGCCAACAATATGATGGCTGAGAGTATGGCTATCTGAGGTGACCTGCTGGAGACCAGGATATTGGATTGGTTGTTGGACAGGCACAGCACACAAAAAGGACTGAGTAGGTTAGTGCGCGTAGTAAGACTCTGCTGGAACAGGTATATTCAACCTTGGCGCCGCCAGACACCATATGCCCCCAGCTGCGGCTCTGGAGTGTGCTGAGTGTGATAACACTGTTAGCAAAGCATGACCCTGCGCCATGGTGGGAGGCTGTCCTTAGCCAGGTGGGAGACCTATATATGGAGAGGGGTTCTCTGTCCCTTCCCTGATTTTCAGGATTCTCACGGTCTAGGAGCAGGCCTTTTTCTGGCGCATAATGTGCTGGTGTTGGCGGTGCTTGACATTTGGAGGATGGGGCAGCAGGAAGCAGTGATGCATGAGGGGCTCCAAATTGTCCTTATCCATGGGATGGGAAAAAAACCTGTAACCATGTTGTATGGTGCACTGTCAGCCACACCTAATGCATGGCCTCGTGCAGTAAGCTTAAATAGGAGGAGGGAGGACCTTTGGGTAGTCTTCACAACCAAACAGTGGGAGATGGCACTTGGGTACATTATGCGAGTATTGCACAATACCTGCCTGAAGTTTAAGCAATTTAATTACCTACACCAGGCCTACCTCATGCCTCACTGAGTACATAAGATGTTCTCCCACTCGTCGTCTGAATGCCTGCGTTGCAGAAACTCTGATGCAGCATTTCTCCACATGGTATGGGGGTGCCCAGTGCTGGCGCAAATGTGGGTGAAAGTGGTAGAGGTTATATCTGAAGTGGTTGGGATACTGTTGGCCCCCAACCCCCAAATGTGTTTACTGGGGATAACTGTTAGGAAAAATAAACATTTCATGAAGTTCGTAGATTTAGACATGATTTTTTTTCAACCCCAGATATCGATGTCCCGGAAGGCGGCCGCTCCGCCATTGGAGACAGTCTGGATCAGAACACTGCACAAAAGGGCAGCAGCGGAGGCTGACACCATGCCCCAGGATTTCACCGGCGTGGGGAAGGTGGTGCCACCACACTGTGGGATACGTATGGACTCAAGCTGCAGGACAAACAAGGCGCCCCAGATGTTGAGGACCAGCCCTTGGCAGAGGGTGGAACACCCAGTCATTGGTGATGCCGTAGGATCCCCTGGTCTTCCCCCATTTCCCCCATTTCCCCCATTCTGTTGCAACTCCTGTGGTATTGTCACATTGGTATAGTCCCCCTTCGACAGTGGTGTTGCTCCCACTTCAAAAGTTCTTTGTTGAGGTTGAATTATTGTTAATATGTCTGGATGTCTCTCACGTCCCACAAAGGTACCTGGACTCCTGCAGGCACACTAGCTGCCTTTTATTGGTGTAGTCGGGCACAGCCGGTACGTGAGTTGATATGTGTCATAATGAGTTGCGTCCGGCATTACTCGCGGGTGGGGGGGCAGAGGGGGTCGTGCGGGGGGGGTCACGTGGGGGTGGTGGTTTAATTTTAATTATATTTAAAAAAAATAACTTGCCATAGCCGCCCAATTGATCCTGCGTTGTCTCTGCTCCTCGCAGCTGCAGGAAGCAGGCAGCCTCCCTCCCCTCCCCTAAGCCAATCACAACGTTGCAATGGCAGCGTTTTGATTGGCTGGGGCACCGACCGCACAGACGTCTATGGGGAGGCCGTTTTCTCCATTTCTCCATGCAGGCTGCATGCAGCCTACATGTAGAAAATGGCAGAGTGCGCATGACAGGTTTGGTCGGCCCCAGAGGGCCGACCAAACAGTCAGGGCCTGCAACATTGGGCTAGCCACTCCTCCCCTGCCCTGTTGCTGGACTGCCCATCCGCTTGCCCCCAACCAAACCCTTCTGCTTTATCGCAGTGCGAGAAGCAAGAAAGCATGTGGGGCGACGCTCCTCTGCCCACATGGAGGAGCCGCCCCTGGAATTATGTGCCACTGT
This sequence comes from Calotriton arnoldi, assembly GCA_963921515.1. Lineage (NCBI taxonomy): Eukaryota > Metazoa > Chordata > Amphibia > Caudata > Salamandridae > Calotriton > Calotriton arnoldi. Next base: position 153,452 of record CAWUFW010013145.1, read on the forward strand.
TTTTCGATATTACTTTTTATGATACAGAGATAACTGTCCGTGGTGTATTTGGTGATGGTCTATATATGAAAATGCAATAAAGATATATTATTTAAATTAAAAAAAAAGAGGCCAGCATGTGATAAGCAACTTTCACCAGTAATTGTCACTTCGTCAAGACCTGACTATCAGTTAATAAGTTGCTATTATATGGAATCCTTTTCACTGCTGCGGGCTTATTGAAATCCAAGAGGCACAAGCATAATAACTCACGCTATTCAGTTTCAACTCCCTGTGATCGCTGTGCAATAGTAAATCTATACTTGCCTACCTATACATTCTTCCACGATACTGCGGCAGACGATATATTGGCAGGACGATATTAAAAACGTTATATTCTGGTAGAATACTGTAAGGCCTAGTTCCAGCTTTCTTCACTTTTTGACCTGTTCTCCTAGTGATATAATATATTCTTTAGATTTCTCTTCATTTGATTTAATTTTACTATTTGATTTGTAAAAAACCTTTTCACTATACAAAAGGTCAAGCTATTGCCCTTTTCTGAGGAACATGACCAATTTTAGACGAGTCTCATTTTTTAACTTCTGACTATTGCTTGAAACTTTGAAGTAAAGGGCAACAAAACAGCCTATTAAATGTAAACGAATTCTGAGTTTATAGGGTGTGCAGTTAAAATTAACATTTCCTTATTCTTTCACAAAATATAATAAAATCTAAACCGGAATTGGTTAGCTTGCTTCTGAGTTTTTGAAAGACATTAGTACATTTAAACCTGTTCGAATCTCAAAGTTGCCTTCCATACTAACCTCAAACTCAACACTCTCGTCATCGGCGGGGCCAAAGTTGCCACATTCTGTTAGTCAGCCTCTGGAAAATCCGACCTGTCTTCACTTTCCACCTAGCAAAAATATTATTCGAGTCTTTATTCTTACCCATAATGAATGCTAATATTGTCTCCTTCTGCAGCTCTTTTACTGTTTATTTTTCTGCTGGAAGTGATCTTTAATTTTGACACTCAGGTTCTTTCCCTCCAACACCCCACTCCCGCCCAGGTTTCACTACTCATTCCTCGCCTCCTCCTTGGTTCCCTCCTTGGAGCAGGCTAGTTGCAGCAGAGTGTCTCTGAATTGTTTTCTTCATTTACAGGTTTTATGATAGGGTTACCCCTGAAACCTCTTTCATATTCATCCTTTGGGTAGAAAAGGTTCCATGGGCCCTAATGCTAAGGCTATGCTTGGGTTGTAGGGGGCTTCTACTCCCATGGGCCCCAGCTGCACTGTATCTGCTGCCCTCAGCTATACACCTCTTCCCTTCTCCCCACTTTAATTTCCTTCAGTTCATCGCCCCTAAGCAACTCCAGTTGGACACTCTCTGGGCATATTCTCAAGGAGCTATCGCCGAGTTATCGGCACTTTATTGCAGCCAAAGTCACGATAATTTTATCGCCCCATTCACAAGCTGGTGCTAACATCCGATACCACCAGTTTACTTGCGAAAGCATCCTCAAAAAACATCGCCACAGATGACCCCGGCAACTATCGCTAATGAGATGCAGAGTAGGCGTTCCCGAGCAAAAAGCAGGAACAACACCACACCTCAACATTCTCAACGACCAGCCACATCGGCGATAAGACCACAAAACAGGCGAGAAGGCGCGTTAGCAGCAGGAAATTAACACCTGCTCTGACCTGGTGTAAAGTCGGACGACAACCTGCACCATCAAAGGGAGCCCAGCCCTGAGCCACACATGAAGAACAACAGATGCCATGGAGCCACACACCATGCATCCCGAAGCCCCGAGAGGGCAACAACACCCACCGCCACCCACCCCCAGAATCGCCCCCCCCCCGGACCCACCCGCACCCCCCCCCGGACCACCACAGAGGCAGCGCAGACAAAGACAGCGGACCTTCAGGAAATGCACCAGCCTCACAGACCTAACACCAGACAATGTCAATGCTCACTACAGGCTCAAAAGGACAACCATCCGCCGCATCCTGAACATCATTGCCCACAGGCCTCTGGTACCAGCACAGCGGACAACCAACATCCCTCCGCAGACAAAGCTGCTGGCTGTGCTGCACCTGTTGGCCTCTGGTACCTCCCAACCAACAACCGCCAGAGTCGGAGGAGTCTCACAGCCAGCCCTATCCAAGTTCCTCACACCTGTCCTGGATGCCATCATCAGCCAGGTACCCCAGTACCTATACGTCCCCCACAATGCGCAGGAACAGCTGGAGACCAAGCAAGGACTATACGCCATAGCTGGATTCCCGCACGTGTTGGGGGCAATCGACTGCACACATGTCCTACTTGTTCCCCCTGCCCACACTGCACACAATTACCACAACAGAAAGAACACGCATTCCATCAACGTGCAGGCAATAGTGGACCACAGGGGACTCTTCACCAATGTCGTAGCCAACTACCCAGGCAGTGTGCATGATCCCCTCATCTTCCGACAGTCCAACATCAACCAGCGCTTCCAGGATGGCACCTATGGGAATGCACTGCTCATTGGCAAGTACCAAATGAACACACCACACACCTCAACTCCACAATCATGCAACTCACAACTCTGGCACTGCACACGTCACAAAATCACATACAACATGCCAAACAACATGCCCACCTACCAGACACGACAGCACAACTTACTGTGGCAACCTTGGTTAGCCATGTACATGAGCCATCAACAGCATGGCACCTCAGCCACACAATAGCGGAATGTGGGGAGAGGTGGGAACCAGGCATGTGCGAAGGAGGCAAGTGACCCATGAATGAGAATGTACACAATGCCAAGTGTGGCGTGGAAGTGCTGGACAGACTGCAGTATGCAGACCACAGACATATCCATGTCTACATGCACTGCTGATGTTTGGAGTGTAGTGGACAGTGGACGCAACCATGTCACCCCAGCCAGTGGGGAAGATCGTGGAAATGTAGCTTGTGACGTCGCCCCCTGTAAGCGTGTGCGGAGTGGGCTGGCCCGGAGGATGCCAGTCCAGCGTGGGGGTGTGGATGATTATCCCATGGCTCTGGGTGTGGTTCAGTACTGGAAATGTGCAAAGGCATGTGTCTCTGTTGCAGTGTGGGTCTCCGTTGGGGAGTGTAGGTGGTCCCTGATGGGACTTAGACACCCACGTATGTGATCTAGTTCGGATTCCATGAGGTAGTACCCCACCCGCACATGTTCGGCCACCCCCTTCTGACAGTCTGACACCTGGCCTTGGAATGCGATGTGTGCTTCGGTGGGCTGCTGGGAGCCAGCCGGGGTGGTGGTGGGTGCGTCCAGCTGTGTTGTCTGTGCAGGGGGTGAGGGATCCTCGATGCAGCGGTGCTGCCCTGCTCCTGGAGGTCGATTGCCTAAGATGTCCATGGACTGTTGTAGGGCGTCGGAAGTGTGGAGGTCCTCTTCAGCATCACTGTAGAGTTGTTTGGTCTGCCCTGCTGGAGGTGTTGTGTGTCCCTCTGCAATGTGAAGGGTAGATGCTTGTTGACATTGTGTTGGCATGTATGTTGCCACATTGTTCAAGTTTACATACAGACTGCATGTCAATGTACATTGTGACTGTTTGGGAGGGGCGGACTATTTGATGCGGGACAGTGGACATTTGGACTACATGAGGTAGGTGAGGTTGTACACGTACATTTGCATCTCACAGTTTCCTGCTATGTCAGATGTGATTGGCCATTTTCTACACACAGGCGGACCCAGTTGTGTCCTCTGTTCTGCAGTGTAAGTGTTGCACTGTGTACCACATTGTCGTCCATGTGGATGTGCTGTCATTGCTATGTGTGTGTGCTGCATTGTGTGAGAGTTGCACCTGCAGCTGTGATGTTGCTGCCCCTTATCCCTTGGAGGCGGTGTGCCTTTGGCTTTTGTGCTTTTAAGGTGCTGTGATGTTGGCGACTTGGGTCATTTGTGCTCTTGGACGGTTTTTGTACTCTTGTGCATTGTTTGTCTGCAGATGTATTGTTGACGTCAGTGGTTGTTTGTGCACTTGGATGTGTCAGAGTGTGACCTGCTCCTTTCCAGATGTGGTCCACACTCAGCCACCTCAGTCTCGTGGCGTGCACAATGTCTTGGTGATTTTACTCCAGCCATGCTGCTCGTCATGTGGTGTCACTTGCATTGTCAGTGTGGCTCTCACATACGCATCTTTGCTGTGTTTCGCACGGGTGCATGTGTGTGTTGTGGAATTGGTGATGTGTGGGGTGGGAGCCCTTTGGGCACATGGTGGACGGGGGCCTACTTGATGTTTGTATGTGTGCTGCAGTGTGCCACGGGGATCAGGGACATGACCCAGGGTCATTGTGGGTGTGCGGTGTGCTACACGTCGTTGTGCATGTGTGCCATTGTGCCCGTCCCCCCCGTCCCCACAGTCCCTGTTCGTTACTCGCCCTGTTGATGTTGTGTTAGGTCATGTCGAGCAGTGTCCGGACTCCCGACTCCTTGCACCGTCTCCACACTGATGACTGTGGCCACCATTTGCTCCAGCTCCTCCTGTGGCGCAGGATTCCCACCTTCATTCGCCCTTGCTGCCTTCCTGTTGGCAGCGGGTTCCTGCTTGGTTTGGCTTTTCACATTGTGCCAGCGCATCTTGGCCTCCTCGACACTCCGGCTGCATTCACGATGGAATGCCATTTTTCCGTCTGTGTTGCCAATGACACGGTGGAGGTGACGGACAGTTGTTGTTAGTGCTCTGTCACCTCCGTGACGACGATCCGGTTGTCATGCGGACTGTACCCCGTCTTCCTCTTCCTCTTCTCCTTGGCCTTCCCGGACCCCGAGGTTCCTTGCTGGTGGTCTGTGTGGCTTGTGGGGTTTGCGTTGACCTGGGCACTCGTTCCGGGTGCATCCATGTTGCTACGCAGTTTATTTTGTTTTTGGTGTGTTTTTCTTGTTCGGCTTTTATGGTGCATTTTCCCGCATGACGCGTGGGAATTGCAGGCCTGTCGCTGGTTATCGCTGATTTTTGTATCGCGGTTGGCCTCATCGCAACTTTATTCGCGTTCGTGTTTCGCATTTTTGCGGCGTCGCGTTGATTTTAACGCGGTCATTTGACGTGTTACCGTGGGACTAACGCATGGTGCCGCCAGGTTGGGAATACTACATTAACACAGCGTTGTTTTCCCGCGATCGACTGCGATATGCAAAGTTGCGTTAAGCTAATCTTGCGGTGGTTATCACACGTTCTTGAGAATATGCCCCTCTCTTTTTCTCCACAGCCCCTTTGCTCCACAGTTATTTTGTTCAAAATACCTTCAAGTAGACATCTTTATCCTCACCTTTCTTTGTATTGGCTCTGGTTAACATCCATGCATTTCATTGACCGCACCTACTTATATTCAGCTTGTTTTATCTGCTCGACAAATGGTAGCTTGTGCCTCCAAGTGCTACATTAAAGTTGCGAGGAAGTTTAATTTTAACTTTATGGGCGACTGCTCGCTGCCTTAAGCTCCCACCAAAGAAGCAAACATTCACAAAGCTAAGGGGTCTTGCTTTTGATTAATGTGAAAAGTGTTTTATTATTGACTATGACAAAGGGTGCTTTGTATAGTTTTTGAACTGTGTGTGTGTGTTTTATGTGCATGTGTACGTGCACCTTCATGTGAGTCTATGTGTAAGTGAGCGTGAAAAGATACTTACAAGGATTCCTAATAGAAGTAAGCAAAGACTGGATTGCGGAGGAGTGTCAGCGGGCCTTTTACCTCCTGAAATGGAATACTTCAGGATTAAGAGTGTACCAGTTGAGTAACTCACTTTGTAAAGTACAGAATAGTGTAAAGGAAAAGGTTTGTGAGATCAAGAATAGAGAACATCAAAATAGATCAATACACAAAACAGCCCATTGACTCAGTATTATGTACTACCAGGTCAAGAGTAACCAGGTTACACCTGCAACTACACTCATTTGTATTTTACAACTTGAAGTTACCTGAGAGGTATACATTTACTCTTTTCAAACCAGTGGTTTGCTCTTAAGACATAGTTAACCTTAAGGTTGAGGACCACTGGTTTGCTCTTAAACATAGTTAGCTTTAAGGAGTACCAATATACTTTGTTATAACATCTACTTCTTGTAACCTTTCTTGATGAACCATTTTAGAAAGTATCCCCCAAGCTAAACAGCAGTTTCATTTACACATAATTGATTTAGGTTTTGCCTACCGACATCTTTAGCTGTTTTATCGAAGATCTAATGTGAATAATGGAATACACAGAGTGGGCCTCATTTATGAAAAGTGACGCATCGCTGCGTGAAAACAACGATGCATCACTTTTCATTGCGCCCTCCTTGTAACATACTGGATGCGTCATATTTATAGTATCAAAGAGCAACAGGGGGTTGTGGCTCTAATCAGCAAGGCTGAGCCTACATTAATCAAGAGAACACACGAAATGCCAGTGCCGATGTGAAAATCACACTTCCTTTACCAAGCGCATTGACATCAAACAATGTCGCCAAACACTTCTTTTTCTGTGTAATTTAATCAAGATTTAATCAATCAAAACAATTTTTTCTTATAAAAATTCAAAACACAACAATTTTTTATATATTAATAACAATAAACACAACTACTTTTTCACACACCATCCCAACTCACCCATCTCCAAATTTACTCTTTTAACTCACGCTTCACTTCACTGAATTGTTTTGATTGATTAAATTACACAGAAAAAGAAGTGTTTGGCGACATTGTTTGATGTCAATGCGCTTGGTAAAGGAAGTGTGATTTTCACATCGGCACTGGCATTTCGTGTGTTCTCTTGATATTTATAGTATGACGCATCATGTCGCAAGGAGTTACAGATACGTCAGTTTTTCTGTCGTATCTGTAGGTGCAAAAATGACGCATTGCTGGAGTGTGTCACAAAAGTGACGCAACTTCAGCAATGGGTCATTTCACATGGGCAAGTCCCATTTCAAATGTGCCTGCGTCAGTCTTACGCCTGCTGTGAGGCAGGCGTAAGATATTGACGCATTTGCGTCCTAGAAGTGGCGCAGTGAAATCTCACTTCTACGAGGCTTACTTGCGTCAGAACGCCCACCCTGCATACATTATAGCTGGCGCAGGTATAATGTGGCGCAGGGGTTTACAAAGTGACTCATCTACCTAGATGCGTCACTTTGTAAATATGACGCAACATGGTGCATTTTTGCGCCGCTGGTGCGTCACAAAAAGTGACGCACCGGTGGCGCAAAAGTGAAGCAAGGGCTCATAAATAAGCCCCAGTGGGTTTAGGCTCAACCCCAAGCTCATGTTTGGATGGGGTATCTTAGCTCCCTGCTCTTGATTTTATGGCTTTCCTCCCTATTCTTGTTTTTACTCCACCCTGGAGCATAGTGTCTTTAACATCCTTTTGCCTGGATAAATTATATTCTTCCACTTCTTACATGAGGGAAACAATTTTTCATTTTCTCGTATATCACTCAATGGGAGCACATGGCTTTCCTCTCTCTCTCTCTCTAGCCACCATCTGCTCATCAACCCAGTCACCCTGGAATCCATCCCCCCCCAGTGCCTCTCCACCTGACTTTATTAACTTTTTATCATTTATTTTTATAATTTGATTGTGCTAGGGGGTGGCAACTGCACACTGCTAAGGGGTCACTTGCTTCACCACTCATCCATTGGTCCCCGCAACTCGCCTTCTGTGTGGGCCTGGCAGCTGCACACCGCTACCAGGCTGCTCGCTTCTACTGCTTTGTGTGATATTGCTCATATACATTTACAAAAATGTCCATTCTAAAATAGGCCTTGGCCATCTTAGAACGTTAAGTTAAGATTTACAAAATTCTAAAATGGATGCTGATACCTCATGAGGCAAGCACATGCACGTGTATACCATGCTGGCAATCTTGGCATGCTTTTTCTTAACTAGAAAAAAAAATTCAAGATGGGATCCAGCAGGCATCTTTCTCGAAAAGACAAAACACCCAAAGTTGGCCACTAATGCATGCACATGTGTGCCCATGCTTTATGACACATTGGTGACCATTATGGAATTGTTTATTTTTCACTATTGCAAACAAGAGTTGGCAAAGCCAGTAGGTCTGCAATCACCTTTTAAAAGTGTGTTGCATTGGCTTTGCCAATGCTTGTCTAGTTTACAGTGATGTATATGTTCGTTCACAAATGTACTCACTCACAAGGCATGTAAACCATAAGCCATAAATGTTTGTTTGCAGTCACATTTGTCTAGCAATTTTTGGTATAATATCTAATAGCCTTAAGACTTGAAAAAGACATAGGCAAATCCTACTTATGAGTGAAATGTGTCAGCTCAAAAGACATGCTCATGAAAACAAATGAACAAATAACAATCAAACAATATTTACCATAATCACAAGCACAATTGTTTTTGATTACTATAACAAGAAACAAATGATATTCGATTTAAATACACTATTTATGTTCTCCATCTGTATATTAGGCAGAGAAACTTTATAGCTTTGCCTCCTCCCTACACTGCATCACCAAATGCCTTGACGTTTATGTTGACCCCAGTCTCTTCTTCAATAACAGCTGCAAGATGTTGAGAAATCAGATGAATTTGGTGAAGGAGTTGTTGAAATCGTCGATTTTATTGCCTTCCCAGAGAATGGAGTTTCTAGGTTTTGCAATAGATACTGTCAAAGTACAGTTGTTTTTACCAGAGAAAAAGATCAAGAAAATAAAGCAGGAAGTGAAGTGTCATTTAAGGAAAGAGGAAGTGAAGTTAAGGGTTTTGGCACGTGTATTAGGGCATTTGTCTTCTTCAATTCCGGTGGTGTTTCCAGGGCTGTTACATTACAGAGCTTTGCAGCGTTTGAAGTCTTCAGGTCTTTCAAAAGGTCTATGGTATGGAGACAAGGTGGAAATGTTTGTGGAAGGAAACAAGGAGCTACTTTGGTGGATGGAAATTTGGGAGGCATAGAATGGTTGAGAGATATTTGGAACAAAACCATATTGTGTGTTAGAAACTGATGCAGGCAATTTAAGTTAGGGAGCGATGTTTTTACAATAGTAAACAAGAGGAACTTGAAGTTTGTTGGACAGAAAAGATCATATAAACTGCTTGGAAACAAGAGCAGGGTTTTTTGCCCGTCGCAGTTTCAGGTCACAGAATCAGGGGTGTTCAGTGTTGCTGAAGATGGACAATGTTACTGCGGTGACTTATATAAACAAATTGGGGGACAAGCAAATCAAAGAAGTTGACAGATTGAAATTTAAAGATGTGGGAATTTTATTTGTAATACACAATTGGTTTGAGAGGCCAGTATTTGCCAGGGGTAAACAATGTGGTGGCAGATTAGAAGTCAAGAGATATGGTGGATTAAGGTGATTAGAAGTTGAAGGAGGACATTTCTCAGAAGATTCAGACTTGTTTAGGTCTGTTTGGGATGGATCTGTTTGCATCCTGATTGACTTTTCAGTTGAAGGATCAGTTGGAGACCAGATCCTGGGGCAATAGCTGTGGATGCTGTCACTCAGGATTGGAGAGAGATAAGAGGTTATGCGTTTCCTCTTTTCTTTATGATACAGAGTGTTAATTCAGATGAGGAAACAGATTTGTCAATTGGTATTTGTGACTCCTTTTTGGACAACTCAGGCTTGGTTTCCTACGGTGATGGAAATGGTCATGGAGGTGCCATTTCTAATCAGGTCTTGCAAGGATTTGTTGAGAGGAGTAAAGAGAGTAGAGCATTTTTTAGTAGGGTTGGGTTCACTCAACCTTCTAGTTTGGAAGCCTACATGAAATCAGGAAGATTCGATGAACTTTCAGGAGCAGCTTCAGAGTTGCTTGATCAGTCTTAGGCATCAGGTACTAGGAAGAGATATAGGACCGCATAAAGTGTCTGGTTACAATGGTGCATGGCAAGGGATTTAGATCCTGTGGAGGCTGATGAAGTACGTTTTGCTCATTTGTTTGGCAGATTTATTTGAGAAAGGTTTGTCTTACAGAACAGTCAATTATTACAGATCAGCTTTTGCGGCTGGCCATTCTTTGGTTCATGGAATATCGATTAGTAAGAGTCCTTTGATGTGTAGAATTATGAAGTGGTTTTGTTTAATGAGACCACCTAAGTCAAAATATGAATCCGTATGGAATGTGGATTTGACTTGTAAGTTGTTTGAAAGGTGGTCAGGCACAAATATTTAGGGGTAAAAGAGTTATCCCGGAATTTGGCTACTTTGTTATGTTTAAGTTCCTTCTGGAGGATGTCAGATATTAGGGCTGTGGAAGTGAGCAGTAGATTTGATCAGTCAGATGGAGTTCTATTTGAAATTTGGAGAAAAACGAAAACTATGTCAGATTCAGTTTTTTATCTGAGGTTTAATGGTTGTCCTAAGCTGCTTGAAGTGAGATGTATTAAATATTATGAGGCAAGAGTAATGGAGAAGAGTGATTATATTAAAGATAAAGAGGCTAGCATTAGCCTTCTGAAAGAAGCTGATTTCCTAGCGTAGAGGTGACACAGCAGACGTAGCCAGGAAGTGTCTTTCAAGTTATTTATTAAAGTCCATAACATAAAAGGTAACAGCCCCACCAGGAGCAGCCTGCTAGCTGCTCAGCCCATCTTCCAACTGAAAACATTCACACCAGGCACCCAAGCATTCCACTCATGTCAATCATACCAACATTCCACACACCACACTCACACTGGCTGAGCAGCTAGTTACAAGGTAAAGTTGAACACAATAAACATAACATGAAGGTACTGCACCTTCCCTCTCTTGTGGGGAGTAATTTTGATGGGAATTAGACATTTTTATATGGTGAAGTTGTTTTTAAGGATCAGGAAAATTGTATATAGTTTATTTTCTTTAATGGTTTGTGTTAATTATATTCTTCAAAGCCAAATTGTAGAGACTCAATAGATAAGGTTGGACATTGAGGAAGAAAGAGCGCTAAAGAACAATAACAACAAAAAAGGAGGAAAATGGTGGACAGGGTGATTTTATAAGCCTGGAAGATTCTATTCATTTTGTGTTCATTCAGAGTTCTGATTCTTGATTCTTTAAAGTATTTGCTGCTCAGAAAAGTAGATAAAAGATGAATCGATAATGCTAGCCTCCTTGTCTTTCTTTTATTTCTTTTATTGTACTTGTAGAGTGCAACAGTCACCCCAGGGGATATCACAGTGCTAAGAGAGCTAAAACCTGCTTTAATGATGTTAAGTCAACAGAGAGTTCTTTAATAAAATTGTGATTCTCTATGCAGTAAAACCTATGAAAATCAACATTCCACCTCATGCCTCTTTCTTCCATTACTCTTATTTCACTATTGTAGTTTCTTTTTCATCCCTTCTCTCTTTCATTGCCACTGTTTTTCAGTCTTACTTTTCTTCTTGCTTTCCTCCTTTAGGTTTTCTCTCTCTCTTGTTCTCTGTCACAGTCTGCTGAGGAAAAGTAAGTGTCAATTCTTTAAAAAAAGTGCCTGTGGGCCCGGTCCACCAGCTCAAATTAAGCACAGCTTATATTTCACCCTGTGCTCTTTATTACAGTTGATGTGAAAGGAGCTTACTTAATATGTACCCAGACTGGTGCTGCCATGTCCTAGTCTATACATGCTTATTATTGCTAATGATCCATGTCTGTATAACAACATTACTTTTTTACTTTTCTTAAACTAATATTTTCTTGATCTGATGCTTGAGTGTCTGCAGAAGAGACACTCTGAGATTTCCAGCAGAACTCAATGGATGTTTTGGCCTCTCCAACAAATTCCAAGCATGATATTATGGGTTTGGGCCTGTTTGAGAGAAAGTGAAAGGGTGTGGCGGGGCGGGCAAGCGATGGAATGTTAAAATTAAGAATCATGCGTGTGAGAGACTCGGCCAAGGACAGAGTGGGTCTGTGAAAGCTAAAGAGAGAGAGAGAGAGGGTGTGTGTGTGTATGTGTGTGTTTGTGTGTGTGTAAGAGACTGTGTGTCAGGGTGGTTACAAGAAAGCACAGAGACATCAGAATCAGGAATGACCTTCTTTATTCAGGGTTGTCGTTACAGCAAGTCGTGGATCCCCTTTCATTCCTGCCTTCATCCATCTTGATCTCATTTCTTGTCCCCTATCACCCGCTTCCTTTTCTCTCTCACACCCAGGAAGTGGTGTCCACAATCTTCCAAGGCGACTCAGGAGCTTGGTGGCTGTGGGGTCCTAAACCATGCTTCCTATTCTACATCTTGGCCCTTTTCCAGCAGAACAAAGTCGAGACAGTTGATGAACAAGAAGGAGAGAGAGAGAGAACAAGATGTACATAATAAGTTGAAACAACAAAGAAGAAAAATAAAAAGACAAAGCGAATATGTCACAACACCTGATCTCAAGTGGAGGGAGATACATCTCATATTACCTTAATAGCCACCTATGTCTTTCGATGGTGCGAGCTGGGCATTGACCAGCCATGTTGTACCCTGGTGGCTCAATTCTCATGGGGCTGGGATCCCCACTGGCTTGACTGCTGTGACTGCTGGTTAATGAAGTGTGACTTTTGCAATCTGGTAGTGCCAGAAGGGCTGGTTTGACAGGTCAGTGTGTGGACTGGGTACTTTACTGTTGGTTGACATGTTTTGGCTTGACCATTTTTTTCTTTTTATGTCCCTGATATCACCACAAACCTGAAGCAAGCACCAATACATGCAGCCTCCCTTGAAAAACACCTATACAGCAAATCTTTAGAAATTCAAAACAGTCCGATTTGCAAATGTGGGCCACTTTTTTTCAGCTATCTGATTCGCTAATGAGAGCCACATTTATGTTGCTGCCCGGGTCTATTCTCTGTCACAGTCCGACCCTGCCTTTCGCTACCTTCCAGCTCTCCATCAGTGACAATATTCTTCTGAACTCTGGAGGTGTAGTTCTTCTTGAAGTGAGAAAAATGTTATGTTTTTGAGTGTGACACCATTGCTAAGGTTACCATTGTGTCCTGGACCTGTCATTAGAAACAGTGTGTCAGATTTCCCATTCTGCCATTGACGCATTAGCACAGATGCACTGGTTCTATCTGAAAGGATACAATTTTTGATGCAAGGACCCATTTTGCACTACAAAAAAATGATGCAAAAAACCAAAAGCATTGCAAACAACATCCTCTCACATTCTGTTGTCGAATTGCGCATAATTATGTGAAGTGGTGTAATTATACAATTTATGGAATTTTGCGTGAAAAGCATGACAAGAAATTAATGAAAGTATGCAAGTTATGCTGGCATAATTTAATTTTCACCCAGGCTTAGTCCTGCTACAGTAGGCTCTTTAGTTCTTCCTGTACTTGCGGTTGTTGGTGTACCGGCACCAGGCAGTGGCATTGCACCAATGGTCAAATGGTTTCATTTACGTGGAGTGTGCCTTGCACATCTTTCAGCTTACCCTGACCTGAAGTATTGACTGATGACATCACATAACACAATGTTGTGATGATACATGATAGGTCATTGCAATGAGGTCATGAGTTGTGCTGTAATGTTGCTAAGAAGACATGGGCCTGGCATTTCTTCTCTCAGGACATGTATACTTACAACCAATGAGGAGTTTAACATACATAAGCATAGCACTGAACTTTCTAAAATTTGTGGATGCTTACCTACCCATTGGGAATCTTCAACACTGAATGGTGACAGTTGTGGCTTGACTTTCATTTTTTCATATTGAGTCAAACACATGATCCTGCAGGTTGCTCTGATATCCAGTCCAGTACAAAGATAGTTGCATGCTTCTCTGCTTGTACAATGATGGATGTTCCTTCTTGATGTCCTCTTGCCCGGCATCTAGACTCACTCTTGTGGTCCTTCTGGCATTAGGATTTCTGCCATGAGATTTATATGCTCTGCATCCCCTCAGTGTTGCCCTCTCTCTTGCTCAAGGGCTCCCTCATCCCAGATTTTGGGTCCAGTTTCTTTTTGTCAGGCACTCTGAGATAGCTACAGATTGGTAGCAGTGGAATTGTCTGGGAGAAGGTGCTGATTCTTTCCAGTAACTCATGAGTTTGTGTCAACACTGTAGTGTGCCTTGAGCCACTGTTGGGGCAATGTTCACTTTCCTGTGTGCCTTTTATATTATATTTATCAGTTTGCAGACTGACCTTGTAATGACCTCTACAGTAGAAGTCTACGAGGTTTCGCCTGACAACAAGATAGCGACATAGTCTTGAGGGATTTTGCGGTGGGTGTTGCTTCCTTCATTCCTTTTAGTGCAGTCGTGTTTGCTTTTACTCTCTTGTGTAGGGGGTCCAGCATAATTTGGGGGTTCTGGGTAGTCAGTGCACTTTGTAAACCTGAGCTTTTACCCTCACAGTCCTGGGCCATAATAGTGACAGTCCTCTGTGTTTATCAGATACTGCGTTCGCTGGATGAAGCACTTAGTGTGTCATCAATGGGCAGCCTGCATGATACAGCATCTTGGAATGACAAGGCCTGAGGATGGTGGGGTGGCTCCAGATTCTGTAGATGGATACAATGATTTCAGAGCGCAGTGGCAGGTGTGAACACCCCCCCACCCCCAGAAGAGCTCCAATAACTGGGCAGTCTCACCTTGAACAGCAGTAGTGCGTGGGACTTCGTGTCACATGTGAAATCCATGTCGTTCTTCATTGCCAGTTTCCTGTGCGATCACAAGAATTCAGAAGGACACCAGAATGAAGTATGATCTTCTTTATTTAGTCTCATCATTACAGCAAGTTATGTTGTCCCTACCATTCCTGCCTTCCTCCTGCCTGGTCCCCTTTTATTCTCTCTTCCCACATGTGTGTGCATCAGGGCCGGACTGACCGCAGCGGGCACCAGGTGTTTTCCCAGTGGGCTGGAAGGGTAGGGGCCGGTTTTGGACTGGTGGGGGCCATTTTCTGGTACAGGGGGCCAGTTTTGGAGCAGTGCTGCAATATCGACCCCCTGTACCAAAAGTATCCCACCAGCACCCCCCCAGGCACCCCACTCCCTCCCTCCAACACCGTCCACACCCCCCCCCCACGACTGGTCCGACTTAATTGCCAGGGCTGGTTTGCGTTCCCAGTCCGGCCCTGGTGTGCATGTGTGTGAGAGAAACAATGTATGTGCATATGTGTGTGTTTGTGTGTGAGAGAAATATAAGGGAAAGCGTGAAAGAGAGGCGGCTTCAGTTGTGTGACGCAGTTTGGGCACCTGCTTCTGTGCTTCCTGGAGGAAGGTAGGGGGTTGAATGCAGAGCAGTCCGGGAAGTGCTTCTGTGAAAGTTCAGTGCAGCTGAGTGCTGAAGGCGAGCAGCAGAAGCAGGAGTGTCATGGGGGAGCGAAGAGATGTTCTCTGCTGTACTTGGACCGTCTTAAAATCACTTTGGAAAAAACACCTCTGGCGTCCCTCAAGCATCCCTACAAAGGCCTTAGAGTCTCAAACGTGTTCATTGCTACTTGTTTCTTGGGGCATAACATTAAGACAGTATTCTTGAGATTGCAAAGTTACTTTATGTCAATATAGATTTTCGTCCATGCGCTTTTAGTGTTGTATACTTTTCCACCTTAACAGGGGTTCAGAGCTGTGCTTTGATACAAAGGTGATTTTTTTTTATTGTAGCTTGTTTCGTGAGTTAGAATAACAAAACTCAGGGGCATATTTACAAGCCCCTATCGCCGCCACAATGTCACTTTTCAGGACATTGTGGTGGCGATAGGGGCTTCACCTTATTTACAAGGCAGCTTTAAGCCACTTAATGTGGCTTAACGCTGCCTTGTAAATAAGGCACCCTTTCACGCTATACTTAGCGTGAAATTGGAGGGCAATGGGTGTTGCTGTGGGCGTTCCACCGCAACACCAATTGATTTTGACGCTGCCCCATATTTACAAGGTTGGTATAAATATGGAGCAGAACCAAAATTAAGACCAGGGAAAACCTGGTCTTACCCTGGAGAAATGAGGAGAAATGTTTCATTTCTCCTCGTTTTTGCTGTTTCCATGTGTGCTGCGTTGTGCAGCGCACATGGAAACAGCAAAACGCCAATGTATGTTTATGTGCAGGAAGGTGTCCCGTCCTGCACATAAACAATCATTTTTAAAAAATGACGTTTTGCAACTTCAATGTATGCTGCATTGAGCAGCACAGCTAGAAGTTACAAAACGCCATTTAAAGATTGTTTATGTGCAGGAAGGGACACCTTCCTGCACATAAACAATCTCCCCCTGCAACGCAGACACCCTTGCACTATGGTGCAAGGGTGCCTGCATTGGCGCTTGGCAGCTAAATTTAGCCCAGTGCAGGGGGAAACGCAAGGCTGCACCATATTCTTGTAAATATGGTGCAGCCCTGCATTTCTAGGGGCATAATCACAAGGACTTATCGCCGAGTTATCGCCACCTTAACGCATCAAAAGTGGAGATAGATTTAACGCCCCATTCACAAGCGGGTGCAAACTGCAGACAACGCAAGTATTCCCGCGATAACTGCCGCAAAATTTACCTCCACGGGTTACACCACCGACTAACCCTAATGAGATGCAGAGTAGGCGTTCCCGTGCAAAAACACACGAAAACACCACTACATCACATTCACAACGAACTGCCAAATCTGCGATGCGAACCAAAAACAGGCGATAAGCCGCCGTAGCAGCAGGGAATGAACACCTGCCTTTTGCTGGTGTTAAGCAGGACGATTACCTGCTGCATGAAAGGGAGCCCAGCCAAGAGCCACATTTGAAGACCCACAGATGCCATGGAGACAATGACCATGCAGCTCGGAGACCCATGAGGGCCACAACACCCACCGCCACCACTCCCAGGCCTGCCACCACCCCCCAGGACCTGTTCCGCCCCCCCCCCCCGGACCACCACAGAGGCAGCATACACAAAGACAGCGGACCCACCCTAAACGCACCAGCCGCACAGACCGAACGCCAGAGGAGGACATTGCCCACTACAGGCCCAAAAGGACAACCATTCCCCGCATCCTGACCCACATCGCCCACCTGATGACGATACCAACACAGCGCACAACGAACATCCCTCCGCAGACAAAGCTGCTGGCTGTGCTGCACATGTTGGCCTCTGGTACCTTCCAACCCACAACTGCCAGAGTCAGAGGAGTCTCACAGCCAGCCCCATCCAAGTTCATCACACCTGTCCTGGATGCCATCATCAGCCTGGTACCCCAGCACCTCCACTCCACCCACACTGTGCAGGAGCAGCTGGAGACCAAGCAAGGCTCCCATGCCATAGCTGGATTCCCTCATGTGTCGGGGGCAATCAACTGCACACATGTACCCCTCGTGCCCCCTGCCGACACTGCACACAACTACCTCAACAGAAAGCACACACATCCCATGAATGTGCAGGCAATAGTGGACCGCCCGGGACTCCCCAACAATGTTGTGGCCAACTCCCCAGGCAGAGTGCATGATTCCTATATCTCCCGACAGTCCATCATCAACCAGCGCTCCCAGGATGGCACCTATGGAAATGCAGTGCTCGTTGGTAAGTCCAAAATGAACACAGCCCACACCTCCACCCCACAGTCATGCAACTCACGACACTGGCAATGGGCACGCAGCACAACTACATTCAACATGCCACACAACATGCCAACCGACCAGACACAACAACACGACTCCATTGGGAACCTGGGCTTGCCATGCCCACAACCCAGCCACGGCATGGCACCACAGCCACACAATAGCAGGATGTGAGGAGAGGCTTAGAGCAGGCATGTGCGAGAGCGGCAAGTGACTAATGAATGAGAACCTACCCAATGCCAGGTGTGGCGTGGAGGTGCCGGACAGACTTCAGTGTGCAAACCATGGAAATGGCCTTGTGGACATTAACTGCTGGTGCATGGAGCGAGTGGCCAGTGGACACTACCATGTCCCCACAGGCTGTGGGGCAGAACGCGGAAATGTCGCTCGTTACGTCCCCCCTTGTATGCGCGGGCGGAGTGGGTTGGCCCTGCGTACGCCAGGCCTGCGTAGGGGTGTGAATAAAAAGCCCGTCACACTGGGCGTGGTTCTCATGCGGAATGGCCAACGTGTCTGCCAGGGTGGCGCCTCTCAGCCCGCCACAAGGCCGGCGCTGAGCGCGGCGGGGCCTGCGTCCCTGTGCGCTTGCTGCACCCCGGGCCGCTGGTCCCCAGACCCGTCATGCCTGCCCCAGCGCACCATGGAGGCGCCACTCACCTGCCGACACCGGCGTGTGTCAAAGAGGGCCCACCACGTGCCGGTGCAAGCTCCAAGCCCCAGTCCCGCGACCTTTGCAGCCTCCGCAGACCATCGCTGGCCTCCACGACGCTGGCCCACAGTACTCCTTTCTCATTGACATACTCCACCGGCGTCCTCTTCGGCCCAGTTGTTGGCACATGTTGAACTGAGTCGTGAGTTCTGAATGGCAGTGACCAAAGGTCTGTGGCAGCGTCCACATCACTATACTCCCTCCGATCAGTGAAGCCAAAGTCTGCATCGCAGGCCTGCGACACGTGGTGCCACTAACCCTGTTCAACGCAAGCCAGTGACACGTGGTGCCACTAACCCTGTTCAACGCAAGCCGGCGACACGTGGTGCCACTAACCCTGCTCAACGCAAGCCGGCGACACGTGGTGCCACTAACCCTGTTCAACGCAAGCCGGCGACACGTGGATGAGGGCTCAGGCCTACACTGCGGTCCAGTAGGTCCCACATATGGAACTGTGTCCTGAGTCATGAATGGCAGTGACCCCAAGTCCGTGGCAGCGTCCACATCACTAAACTCCCTCCGATCAGTGAAGCCAAAGTCTGCATCGCAGGCCTGCGACACGTGGTGCCACCAACCCTGTTCAACGCAAGCCGGCGACACTTGGATGAGGGCTCAGGCCTACACTGTGCTCCAGTAGGTCCCACATGTGGAACTGTGTCCTGAGTCTTGAATGGCAGTGACCAAATGGTAATTGCTGCGTCTATATCACTGAACTCCCTTCGATCAGTGTCCCAGACCCTGCATCGCAAGCACACGACACGTGTCTGTGGGCCCGTGCTGACCACTGCCCCCGGCCTACACTGCGGTCCAGTAGGTCCCACATCCAGCACTTAGTCGTGATTCATGAATGGCAGAGTCCATACCAGTGAACGCACGGAGAGGAGTAAGAGGAAGATGCGGCTCAGTCCGGATGAAAGCCGGATCCTAGTCACGGAGGTGACCGAACACTAGCAACAACTGACCTGGTGCCACTAACCCTGTTCACCGCAAGTCCGCGTCCTGTGGTGCTACTGAACCTGAACTACGCAGGCCAGTGGGACCATCCAACGTAAGCCGGCGACACTCGGTGAATGGCCTCTGCTGACCGCTGCCTCAGGCCTACACTGCGGTCCAGTAGGTCACACATGTGGAACTGTGTCTTGGGTAAGATATGGAGGAGTCCACACCATTGGACACGCCTTATCGCAGGCAGCATCCCCTATCAGCACTGGTGCCACTAACTCTGTGCGCAATGAGTCATGGGCACTTTCTGGTTGGACTTTGGTGGCGTCTGAGTCCATGGCCTGGGGGTTGTCTGCATCATCATCTGGCTGGGCCGGACTTGGTGTCTGACATGTGTCCGTTCCATTCATCTCCACCATAGTGACTGTTTCTGCGTGGTTCTGCCCTCTGCATCATGCCCTGGGGGTACACCTTCCCAGTGCTTAATTTGTAAAATATTAAGTGCAGGTGCTCAAATTTGTTTAGGAGACCACACCCCTTCCCCCGGCTCCACCCACTTCCTCCACTTGCTCCACCCACTTGTCTCCACCCACATCCTCAACTGCCACTGCTGAAAGCCAGATGTAATTCCGCATCTGAATTTTCAGCAATGGAGCCTTCCTTAAGTAAGGGTTTGATAGTAGATTCCCACAGCCCGAAAACTTTGAGAAAAATTAAATCAAAAAGTGCACTTAAAGCACAATTTTGGAATAAATTGGCTGAAATGACTAATGCACTGAAAGGGGACACCTATAATTACTACCTTATGGGCTCCCATCTTCCTATTGTTTATGCCTACGCTCCTAAATAAAATGCCATTAAAATGCCATGCCAGAGCTAACAGGGAAGGTTAAGTGCTGGCAGTGAAGCAATAGCAATATAGCACATATAGACAGAGGCAGAGAAAGGATGAAAACTGTGAAGAAAGGAGCGAGAGCGTCAGGCAGATGGTACAGGGCAGTAATGTTGGAGTCACCGATGGTGCTAATTTTGAACAAAAGAAATCCAGGAGTTTTGTCACAATATTGTTGTGATGCGCAGGGGTTGTTCTTCTGGGTATCTGGGTTAGACAGTTCTTGAAAGATGCTGAAGATTTCTCTTATTCAGTCAGACCTGCTTGATGAATTTTGTAAATTAAGACTTTTTGGCTCTCCTTATGGCACTATGGAGGCCTTACAGGTATCTTTTAGAGAGGGGCTATCTTCAGTTAAAATAGTCTTGTGCAACTTGCATTACAGGTTGAGACCGGTTTGTTTCAGCTCCACTGGCACCACATGGACCCATTTTTAGTGGATTTAATGCCAAATTTAGTGTTTCTTGTTTTGGTTGGTACCAACTCGCAGAGAGCAGTGATGTATTGTGGCATAGATTGTCCAGTAAGGCTTTAGTGCCATCCTAGTTGAGAAAGTTAGTTGTAACAACGTTCTATGTTACCTCAAGCTCGTCTGTGCTGACTTATCTAACACCTGGATGGCATAATTGCATATCTCTTTCTTTCAAACAAATGCCAGCAATTCTACAAACCTGTGTCCTAGTCCATTCGTGTATATCATATGGAAACATCTGCCATGAATGGTGCAGGTGTCATCAAGTCAAACCTAAAAGGTAGCTGACTTAAGATGTGCTGAATGCTAATCATTGTGTATGTGACATTTATGTTTTTGAAAGGCATCAAGGAGGTTGGTGGTTTGAGGTGACAAATGTAACAAAATATGCACTTACTGGCACCCTCCATGGTCATTATTTGCAGCCCAACACAAGACATGTGTTGTTTACTCGGTATCAAAGTTCGATTGCCATTAAATATATAATACAATTTAACTTCAACACTTAGTGTTTGAAACAACTGAATATTTGAATTGAGGACTGGAAAACATCGGGTATTATACTGTCAGCATTCGTTTTTATTAGCACTCCAGACTTTACATTTACCCACATAAGGCTGATTTTGAAAGAGTTTTGCGGTCACAAAGGCTGGAATTTTCAAAAAGGAAACAAAAAGTATAGAGGTGAGAAAAGGAAAAAACATTAATGAAAGGAAAAGTGGAGAAAGGGTGACAAAAGGAAGGAAACCCCAACAGTCAGCCTCAGCAAACTGGAAATACGTTTTGTATTTTTTCATGGGCAAGCATTCAGAAGCCATTTTTTGTTTGGAGAATTTCTTTAAAACCCTATTTTATCATTAGCTACGAAAAAGGTTTCTTAAGCACAAACTCCCCTGAAAACCTCAAGGGACGGTGGGGTCCCTCTTTGCTCACCGGCGCTTTACAGGGATGGTCAAAGAGGGAGGTATTTTCATTTTCTGGATAATCCCTTGTCTGGCATTGATAAGCAGTGTGACAAGCTGGCACCTGAGGGTACCACGAGGAGCTTGCACCAGGTAAGTGCGAGGACCCGTCCTCATCCTACACTTCCCATCGCTCTCTTTATATCTCTCTTTATCGGGCTCGTGGCCTGACTGCCGGAGACCATTAATTTGCACATAAATTCAATATCTCGCTCCAACATTAGACCACTTAAATCCTTTGTCTTTGCTACTAATTGGCCTGTGACAGTCACACTGTGCAAAACGAACTTGCATCACCGAGCGCCAGCCGCACACCAAAGCTTCCAGGACAAACCAATCAAACCTTTCATTGACTTGTACAGACATGGCAGACACTGAACATTGCAAAATAAACAGATGCCACATTTCAGGTGCCCGTGAAGAAACTGCGGTCAGAAAACATTTAAGAACAAGCAGATTCCACCGTTCAATGACCTATGTGGCACGCTCAGGTAAAAGCAGAGTTAGTTACTTACTTGATTACTGACTTTAAGAGGTTTGCTGCTGCACGCTATGCTGCTACTTCAGTTAATTGTGCCGGACTGCTGGCTAGTGCGTAGTGCGTGCCTCATGACGATATGCATAGCTGCCAAGGTTTCAGATTGCTATGTGTGACATTTTCAAAATTTCAGTGTAATAATGAGTGATATTCCAAAAAATATGAGCGACACTTTCTCGTGAGCAAAATCAAGCAATGAAGACGAGGGAATCATATAGATATCAGAAATTGCACCCATTTCAGTATAGCTGCTAATGTTTCAGATTGCTTATGTGTGACATTTTCATAGATTCAGTGGATTTATGAGAGTCATTCAACGACTATATGTGTGGCACTTTCTTGCGACCAAAATCATGCAATGAAGTCCATGGAAATAAACATCAGAAATCACACTCATTTGAGCAAGAAGAAAGTCGAACTCTGCAGCAGGTGCAGTTAAAGCTATTATTTAATTTTTAAATAATCAGCACCCTCCACCCCAACCTCCGCTCCAGTTAGCGGCTGAACCATATGTAACAAAGAGATCTCCGTGACAAATGCAGCAACCCACTGAGTTATCCACATACAATACAGTTCAATACAATACAATATGCCGGTAGACTTTCTTTGCAGTAGTAGGTATATTAACCCTCTGCGCTGCTTTATGGTCAGAGTGAAAACTGCCAGTAGACAAAACTCTGACCTCTCTCGAGGGGGAACATTAATCACCTGACTTACCTCTAACTTAGCAAGTCTCACTGCGCTGGGAAAATAAAGGCTGCTGCTTCATAGTGCCACTGTCAAGCACGGATATTAAACACTTTTCACTAATAAATCAGCAAAACTGCTAGTTGAGACAAAACTTCCACCTTAGATGGCCCTTCATTTACAGCACAGACAGACAAGTTAGTGTGCCCATTTCCAAGGCGCGCGGCTATTCCGTGCTTGAGTCCCCTCTCCATTCTTGTAACACAAACTTTTTAAATGTCAGCAGTAGCAGATTAATAAATGAATATCTGACTTACCTGAATCTCTTTACAGCTGTCAGAATGATCTACCGAGAGGAGCTGCAGGCGTGGCTCGCGTGGATCACTAGCCTGTCTCTTGTTCAGAGTCAGACAGTCAGCCATGCTGCAGTGCAGCCTCAGCCTGTGCCACCTGCTCCCACTACGAGACTCACGCTGGCGTGGTGAGTCCAGGGCATAAGTTGGGCTCTGCCTGGGCAGGGCACGCACAGCAACAGAACAGGTCCAGGTCAGGAGGAAGTGAGCAGGTGGTGGTCAATCCTTAAACACCGGCTTCCTCCTTTAACTCTAGGCCTTGCAGCAGTGGATTGATTTCCTGGGTGCTTTGGGGCCCGACTGGCAGGCAGGAAATTCAACATCCTGCCACAGAATGCGCGCCGACCGGACATGGCTCCTCCGCAACAGTGTGTCCATGTGGGACCCGACGTGACCCGGGGAGCTGTAACAGAAAGCAGGTTTGGCGGCACTAGTTTAAAGAGCTTCTTGGTATAAGCCTTCAATGCCACAAAAACAGTCCGGGTAATTGATGCGTTTCGTTAGAAAGATAGGTGCCTCTGCAGAGATAGTATTGTCCGGGCACCGACCCTCGCGTAAAGTACGGGAAGTGTGCGAATCCTCAATCCGCTGCCCCTGCTTGCCCCTGATAACATTTATATAATGAAAGCAATACCCTACACTGACTTTCCACTCAATACCTGGAAGTGCTGCGCCTTTTCAAATCACGCGAGTGCACTAAAGCAGGCACAATTCATCTTACAAGAGGAGCAGTTTTAACACCGCGATAAGGATCTGTGTCTGTGTCACTAAGGTTACACACGCTCCTGCGGCTGCACAAATCCAGCCCAAACAGTGGTCCGTCCGCCCACCGGCAAAACAGAGGGAAGGCATGGATTTATTATCAGTTCAGCTCTTCACCAGAAAGACAGAGTTTCAACAGTCGTTTATATTGGCTGACACTACACACGTTGTGCAGCCGTTGATGTGAGTTGTAACTTGGCCCTGACTTCTAGACCCGGCCCTGATAAATAAGTGCTGGTGCTAAGCACCGGAAATCACCGGCACAAATTAAGCACTGCACCTTCCACTGTCCACCGAGACACTCCGCGACAACCCCCTTTGTCATCTACGAGAACCTGCTCTGCTCTCGTGACCCTGCCCCAGTGCACCGCAAGTCAGCGGCCCGTGACAGTAGGCCCATGCAGGACGCTGTGCATCCGGGGCCACTAACTCTGAGCAGCTCAAGTCATGGGGCCTTTATGGTTCAATGGTTGTGTCCTTAACGATGTACACTGTTGTCGTTTTTTGACTGCACCAGGCACTCCATGATGGCTGGTGTGCACACACCCCACACACATCCAACACAGGTGTCACTCGACATGTGAGCCTGCTAATAAAAGTGGCCGGGGGCACGTGCACGTAGCCATTCCCACCATCTAAGCAAGTGTGTCCGTGTGGTCATTACGTCAGCATGATGGGCCCGAGCCCTGCAACATCACAGTGTGCTGTCTTCAGCGGACGATACCATGTCACCTCAGCAGTGGCTGAGACCTTGGACATATAGCTTCGCCCGCCCCCCCCTGCATGCACAAGCGGCGTGTGCTGGTCCGGCGTACGTCAGGTCAGCGCAGGGGTGTGCTGATTCGGCAGGGGGATCAGGGCGTGTCTCTGGTCTGGCCTTGAGCAGGAAGTGCGGTAAGTGTGTCTCTGTGTTGGGATGTTGTCGCCACCAGGGCCACAGTAGTCGATGTTGCAATGTAGCATGCACCCGGAGGGCGGGCCTGCACGTACGGGGAAATGTAGGAGCGCAAGACCGCTCGGGGTCTTGGCACATGCATGCCAAGTGTTATGTGTATCAGTCCTGTGGCTGCATAAGTCAGATGCTTAGCCTCAATCGCAGCGCGATCACAGCCAGCCATGGACTGTACACATGTGTCCGCCCTGTCCGGACCATTGGCCTACACTCACGTGGCCGCACACCCTCAACGGCCAGCTGCATGGTGTTGTTGGCATGCCGCTGTACATGCGCGGACAGGCATGACAATGGTGTGCCGTAGGAGTGCACGTGATACAACCACGCAGCGCACACAAGTGTGGGGGCTCGTGGGAGGGAGGAGCAGCTGTGAGGCAACGTAACACACAGTGAGGCTGCTCATGTGCCACG
Source organism: Calotriton arnoldi (assembly GCA_963921515.1). Lineage (NCBI taxonomy): Eukaryota > Metazoa > Chordata > Amphibia > Caudata > Salamandridae > Calotriton > Calotriton arnoldi. The sequence continues at coordinate 178,593 of CAWUFW010013145.1, forward strand.
TGCTCGGCATATCATCCAAGATTCCCTGGGTCGCAAACATCCCACCCCACCCACGACAGGCCTCTGTACATCTCCTGTATGCATGCAGTTGGTGAAGTTACTGTAGCGATGAAAGGTCCTTTGTCTGAACTATCAGGCGGTAGCACATCTGCAGCTCCGAGCTGGGACTTGCATGTGCCCAGCACCCCCTGACAGATACGATAGCATTTGCTGGCGACTCCCACACTACGCACTGCCCGATGTGAGACCAACGTGTATGCATTCCACACGCAGAAGTCCTTGTTCGTAGGTAGCGTGCGTGAAATGGCCTTCACACGTACTCCCACCCCACCCCAGGCCTGCACCCGCTGCACACAGACACTGCTCATTGCTCCGAGCTGTGCCATTTCATCCACAGGACTGGCGCAGGGCAAGCCAGTGCTGCTTCAAGCAGAGCCACTGACGCAATGGCAGACCATCCCGAACACATGCTCATCTCTAGTCATGTGGACCAGTACCGTGCACGTCTGCTGCATGTACTGGGGGCACTGCCATTGGCAGTGCTGCGGATCAGTTACTGGCTGAGCTTCCGCCTTGCCAATGTCACCTGCATGCAGCCTGTGTTGCATTGTCACTCGTGCATATTCGAGTGGACCATGGATGTCTACCTCTCCAACGTAACGGTAGCTGACCTGGATTTCGACTTGTGTGTGCGCCCCCTGTTGGCACACGACCAGGAGTGTCACCGTGATGCCCGTTTATGGCATGCCTGGATGTTTGGCATGCATGCTGGCAGCTGGACCTGGGAGATTGCACGAGTCGTCGTGTGCAGTGACCACATTGAGCCGCTCCCTGATTGGGCTTTAGTGCAAATTGGGGCCAGAGGTTGGAGTCAGCACATCTGTCCGGGACAGCTGATGGGTTACGTCGCTGACATGTTAGATGTGGTGGACAAAGATCTCTCATTGGAAATGTTGGCCTACGCTGCTGCACTCGCGTTCATGGACGAGTGACAAGGTCCCTTCAGCCACAACTGAATGTGGCCCATTGCACGTGTCCCGACACCTGGTTGCATGTTGGAGATCTGGTCACATGTCCCAAGACGACAGTGGACATGGCTGCATTGGCCTGGACTCCTGATCCATGCGCGGACAACCAATGCGGGTTGGCACTGACTTGTGTTGGTGATGGACTCCCCCGGGGTGGACATGCGCGCTTTCCAACGTTCCTCATTCAGACATGCTGCTGCATTGTTCTGCATGTCGTGGCACTTCTCTTGGCCGTACTGACACGCACTTGTTGATAAAGTTTCCGCACTTTCACTTGTCTCCAACTGTGTTGAGTCTTGATGTGTATGCCAATGTGTGTGTCACGGCCTATCTGGGTGCCTGCCATTCATGCATTGCTACCCCATCATGGCTGTGGGTTGGTACTTGTGCATTATCATGTCCCTGTTTCGTGCTTTGCCAGATGCGTATGGCCATTTACCGGCCACAAGCGGGTGCACTTGTGTCCTGTGTTCGGTTGTTCAAATGTTGCTGTTTGTACCAGATTGTGTTCGATGTTGGGGTGCTCTGCTTCCTATGTGTGTGTGCTGCATTGTGTTTGAGATGTCCCTTCAGCTCTGATTTGGCTCACCCTTTTCCCTTTCAGGCAGTGTGGTTTTCACTTCTGTGCTTGTTCAGTGGTGTGATATTGCCGGGTTGTGTGACTTGTGCTCTTGGTTGGTGTTGTTACTCTTGGGCATGGTTTACTGCAGTTGTGCTGTGCTTAATTGTGCATGTGTGCCATTGTGCCCATCTCCCCCATCCCCCAGTCCCTGGTCGTTCCTCTCCCTGTTGCTGTTGTGTCTGTTGATTTTGGGCAGTTTCCGGTCCCCGACTCCTGCCACCATCTCCAGACTGATGTGGTGGGCACAATTTCCTCCATGTCATCCAGCTCCTGGTGTGGCGCTGGACTCCCACCTCCGGTGTGCATTGCTGCCTTCTGGTTGTTGGCGTGTTTCTGCTTGTTTGTGCGTTTCGCATCAGTCCAGCTGTTCTGGTTTTCTTCCATTGTCCTCCTCCGCTCTCCGGCTGCATTCACCTTGTCCACGATGGCCTGCCATGTACAATGTTTTGTTGCCAATGGGGCTTGTGGGGTTGTGTACTGGCTCCGGTTGCCTCCATTGTGCTTCGCTGTTTTTTTCTGTTTGGTTTGTCTTTCTTTTTCCGGCTTTTGTTGTGCTTATTCCCGCCTGCCGTGTGTGTGTCGTGGGCCTGGCGCTGCTTATCGCTGCTTTCCTCATCGCGAATGGGCTCATTGCACGTTTTTTGGTGTTGGGGTTTGTGTTTTTATCTCCGTCGCGGTGGTTGTATCGCGGACATTGTCTGCGTTTTCGGGAGACTATCGCATGGTACCGCCGTGTTGTGAATTCCACGTTAACACAGGGTTATTTTCCCGCGATAGACTGCGATGTGTAAAGTTGCGTTAACATTTTTTGGAGGTGTTTAGCGCACGTTCTTGTGAATATCCCCCCTAAAGTGACAGAGCGTGTTGTTAGCCTTCTTGGCTTAACGACACGCTTCACCACTTTACTAGTAAATATGCCCCTCAGTTTTCTTAACACAATAGACTTTGGAGGCATGATGACCTTGTAATAAGACAAAAAACAAGGTTGGCCCTTACCTACAAAATCATGTTTTAAGGTCAACTTTAGAGAAAGCCGAAATAACCTTTTCTAGTTCTTTTGACAGAATGTAAAACATTATTTGAGACTTCGGCTTGTGTTTGTTTAAACATTACCTTTTAGTATCTGCATGAGCTGGGTCACTCAATGAGACAAGTACACATGTTAATCTTTTCCTCTTCAGTTAATAAGAAATGTAGCAGAGAAAGTTTGGACTCTGAGCTGGGCTTTATTTCCCAGTGGATTACAGAAATTTGGCATGGAGTTGTTTGCTGAAAGCACAGTCGTTTTCATTGTGAATTACACTCTGTGGAACGAGAGTCTTCCAAGTAGGTCTGCAAGTTGAAGAATATGGCAGCTCTGGACTTTTAGAAGTATTTTGACTTTTGAATACATGCTTCTCATTACCAATACCCTTATTCCGTCTGGACATAACTTGTACCTCTGGTTGCAGCTGATGGGCGTTGGCACTCATGTTTGGGGACCGAGACTTAATTTTGTCATGAGACTTAGACCCAGAGGAAGGCACAGAAAGGCAACAAAGTGAGAAAGAAGGGGAAAGAGAAAGGAAAATAGACAGTAACAAAGTGAGAAAGCAGGAAAATATGCGAGTAAGATAAGAAAAGAGGTATATGGTGGAATCAAGATTAGGTGGCTTTGGTATTTGGCAACCTCGGCATTTGGCAGCAATGCTGGTGGGCTCCTAAGAAACTTTTGACTCCTGCACATGTGTTTTTTAATTAAACACTGTATCCTGCACAGTTAATTGGCATCTCCAGAAATAAACTATTACATACAACTCAATACGTTAACTAGTGCTGGGCATAGTCTCTGTCCAGTACAAGTAGGAGGAGAATGCATAAATAGGCAAGACTTCCGGATACCAGATGTATTAACACATGTCTAAGAAGAAGCCTATGCTTGGTAGTGGCCATCTCACACATCCGTTTCCAACGAAATGAGTCAGTGATGCTACCTGAATCAGTGCTGCAGACAAAACTTATAGTGACAGGATGGCCAAGCTTTCAATTTTCACACAAGATACTGCAAAAATGTGTTTTGTGACATTTTGCATAAATTCACAAAACTTTGCAAAAGATTTGCAAATTTTCTTGAAATGAAAGTTCACAATTTCGTACAGGTCTAGCTTTCTTACTATAAAAAGTACTTATTTTTCAATATTAGACACACAGTGGTCGCAGGAGACAAAGAGAGAAAGAAAAAGAAGCAACAAAGAAGTGTGGATTCAGAGGGGGGGAAAAAAGAAAGAATGAAAGAAAGAAAGTCTGAATGAAAGAAAGAACGAAAGAAAGAGCTTCTGAAGTCACGTATTTGCAGCTGCTGATTGTCCTAGTAAATTATGTGTATTGTGTTTGTCTCCATTACATGCTGAACCAGAAGTTATTTTGGTCACTGACTGGAACAGAAGAACATTATTGCTGTTTGAACACTAACACCTACTCCTTCTACCTCCTTTACCTGAGTTTGGATCTTTCAGCCTAGGTGTAATGAAAGCTTTCTGTAAATTCACAGTCTTCGTAAATGTTTTCAAAGACCAGAAAAACAAATGTTTCGACTTTTCTTGGAAAACCACAATTTTCTGCCCCAGTTTCCAATCTATTAACTAAAATTTTTTGGAAAATCTTTACAAAACGTCTGAACTTGGAGGCTAACATCCTGGGACCTTACTCTGCAATCCTGCAAAATCTGAATTTTCTACCAAAAAAGAAATAAATAAAATTTTCACCCAGGTGTAAAAATTTGACAATAGTGTGACCTATGTAGCATTCCAATGAAGCACTAATGTTCAAATTCTTTGATTTAACATGAAATGGAATATTCTTATTCATTTATCTGTTTTGCCGTTATCACTCATTATATATTTGCTCTTTTTATTTTTTACCTCTATATTTCATTGTAAATTAAATTTTGGTGAAAGGTCTCTCCTTGAACTATGTGTAAACTGATGCTTTGTGATAAATCATTCATTTGTCTGCAGAAGTAAACTTGAATGAGATCCAAGGGCCAGATGTACAAAGGGCTTCGTCAATCGCAAACCTTCTGATTTAGTCAATCAGAGTGTTTGGAAATTCTAAAACATGTTTTCAAATGTATGAAGCCCAGTTAACGATTTGGAAAATGTTTTGTTTAGGAAACCATACAGAATCAGTCTTTGGAAGAAGCGTGTTTATGGTGTCCCTTCCTAATACCGATTCCTTGTGATATGTAAAAATGATCTGCAGTCAAAACCCGGTCGCAAAACATTAAGGTAGTGGTACCCCATTCACAAATAGGGAGGAGTCCCAAAGGGCCTGCTACTCCTTTGTGAAATGTTGAAAAAAACACATTTATTTGGTGTAGACAGTGGTCCATGGGACCACTGCTTACTCTTAAAGAGGTTTTTAAAACTTTTCCTTTTTTTTTTTAAAGTACATTCCGTTTTCCTAGAAGGAAAGGGAGCTACTTATTAAAAAAAGATTTATTGAAAAGCAATCACAGACATGTTGGTCTGCTGACCACAGCAGGCCACCATTCCACTGATGGCAATGAATTGTGGCGAGTCGGAATTTGCAATCCACCTCATTAATATGCATGAGGTAGGTCACTTCCCTAACCATTACACTTTGGATTTTTAAGAAGTGACCTATTATTAGGGATAGGAGTAACTTGCGTAATTCAGTGTCACGTAATCATGTGCAATTACCAAAAATTCAATAAGATTACGCAGAATTACGCGGGAAGAGCAATTCTGCATTTTGCACTATTTTCTTAGTGCAAAAATGCCCTCTCACGTACAAAATTGACACATGGATGCATTTTCTATGAAGAAATAGTACTAATTGCAACAGAACATGAAAAAAAATGCACTTGGGGTAGGATTTCCCCAAACTTCCCAGCATTTAGTGCTGGTTTCGTAGCACATAATGCATGCTTATGCCAACAATTGACGCAAGCATGCATTTTGTAATAAGAAAATAGTGCTAAGTACTACAGAACAAACAGCAGTTTGAGCAGCCACTCGCTCACTAAGGGCCAGATGTACAAAGCTTTTTTTCCATTCACAAATGGCCCGATTCACAGAATCTGCCCGTTTGCGAACGCAAAAAGCCATTTTTTAATGGCCAAAGGTCCAATTTACGATTTGGTAACCTGTTACCAAATCTAAGTTTGGGTTTGATATTCGGTATTAGGAAGGGGCGTGGTTAGAGCGTCCCTTCCTAATGCCAAATCACAGTAGTATGTGTGAATGTTTTGCAACCCAAAGGGGGTCGTAAAACATTCGCATATTCCCGCCTACTTCAAGTAGTTAGCAATACATTTGCAAATGGGAAGGACCCCTTCCCCTTGGTGAATGTTTGCCAAAACATTTTTTAATAGCAGGCAGTAGTTGGGACCACTGCCTGCTCTTAAAAAGTAAAAGAAAACTTTTCATTTTTCTATTTGGAATGCATCCCGTTTTCCTTTAAGTAAAATGGGCTGCATTTAAAAACAAGCATTGGCATAGCCAATAGGTCTCGCTTTTGGGACCTTATAAGTGCTTAGCCATGCAACAGTTGATGTTGTTGTACCAAGGATATTGTGCTGCATAACTAAACACTTATAAGGTCCCAAAGGCGAGACCTATTGGCTATGCCAATGCTATTTTTTTTTCTTAAAGGACAAGCAGTGCTATCAGGCTCCGGCTGCCACATAGTCCACCGCAGGGTAGAAGAGGGATAGAAGAGGGGTAGAAGAGGGGTAGAGGGCTAGAAGAGGGGTAGAGGGGCAGAAGAGGGGTAGAGGGGTAGAAGAGGGGTAGAGTGGTAGAAGAGAGGTAGAGGGGTGGAGGGGTAGAGGGGTAGAAGAGGGGTTGAGGGGTAGTAGAGGGGTAGAGGGGTAGTAGAGGGGTAGAAGTGGGGTAGAACAGGAATAGAGGGGTAGAAGAGAGGTAGAGGGGTAGAAGAGGGTTAGAAGAGGGGTAGAAGAGGGGTAGAGTGGTAGAAGAGGGGTAGAGGGGTGGAGGGGTAGAGGGGTAGAAGAGGGGAAGAGGGGTAGAAGAGGGGTTGAGGGGTAGTAGAGGGGTAGAGGGGTAGTAGAGGGGTAGTAGAGGGGTAGAGGGGTAGTAGAGGGGTAGAGGGGTAGAAGAGGGGTAGAGGGGTAGTAGAGGGGTAGTAGAGGGGTAGTAGAGGGGTAGAGGGGTAGTAGAGGGATAGAAGAGGGGTAGAGGGGTAGAAGAGGGGTAGAGGGGTAGAAGAGGGGTTGAGGGGTAGAAGAGGGGTAGTAGAGGGGTAGAGGGGTAGTAGAGGGGTAGAGGGGTAGTAGAGGGTTAGAAGAGGGGTAGAGGGGTAGTAGAGGGGTAGAGGGGTAGTAGAGCGGTAGAGGGGTAGAGGGGTAGAAGAGGGGTAGAGGGGTAGTAGAGGGGTAGAGGGGTAGTAGAGGGGTAGAAGAGGGGAAGAGAGGTAGAAGAGGGGTAGAGGGGTAGAAGAGGGGTAGAGTGGTAGAAGAGGGGTAGAGGGGTGGAGGGGTAGAGGGGTAGAAGAGGGGTAGAGGGGTAGAAGAGGGGTAGAGGGGTAGAAGAGGGGTAGCAGAGGGGTAGAAGAGGGGTAGTAGAGGGGTAGAAGAGGGGTAGAAGAGGGGTAGTAGAGGGGTAGAAGAGGGGTAGAGGGGTAGAAGAGGGGTAGAGAGGTAGTAGAGGGGTAGTAGAGGGGTAGAGGGGTAGTAAGGGGTAGTAGAGGGGTAGAAGAGGGGAAAAGGGGTAGAAGAGGGGTAGAGGGGTAGAAGAGGGGTAGAAGAGGGTCAGAAGAGGGTTAGAAGAGGGGTAGAGTGGTAGAAGAGGGGTAGAGGGGTGGAGGGGTAGAGGGGTAGAAGAGGGGTAGAGGGGTAGTAGAGGGGTAGTAGAGGGGTAGTAGAGGGGTAGAGGGGTAGTAGAGGGGTAGTAGAGGGGTAGAGGGGTAGTAGAGGGGTAGTAGAGGGGTAGAGGGGTAGTAGAGGGGCAGACGGGTAGTACAGGGGTAGAGGGGTAGAAGAGGGGTAGAAGAGGGATAGAGGGGTAGTAGAGGGGTAGAAGAGGGGTAGAGGGGTAGTAGAGGGGTAGAGGGGTAGTAGAGGGGTAGAGGGGTAGAAGAGGGGTAGAGGGGTAGTAGAGGGGTTGTAGAGGGGTAGAGGGGTAGTAGAGGGGTAGAAGAGGGGTAGAGGGGTAGAAGAGTGGTAGAAGAGGAGTAGAAGAGGGGTAGAGGGGTAGAAGACGGGTAGAAGAGGGGTAGAGTGGTAGAAGAGGGTTAGAGGGGTTGAGGGGTAGAGGGGTAGAAGAGGGGTAGAGGGGTAGAAGAGGGGTTGAGGGGTAGTAGAGGGGTAGTAGTAGAGGGATAGCAGAGGGGGTGAGGGGTAGTAGAGGGGTAGAAGAGGGGTAGAGGGGTAGTAGAGGGGTGGAGGAGTAGTAGAGGGGTAGAAGAGGGGTAGAGAGGTAGTAGAGGGGTAGAGGGGTAGTAGAGGGGTAGAAGAGGGGTAGAGGGGTAGAAGAGGGGTAGGGGGGTTGAGGGGTAGTAGAGGGGTAGAGGGGTAGTAGAGGGGTAGTAGAGGGTTAGAAGAGGGGTAGAGGGGTAGAGGGATAGAAGAGGGGTAGAAGAGGGGTAGAGGGGTAGAAGAGGGGTTGAGGGGTAGTAGAGGGGTAGAGGGGTAGTAGAGGGGTAGAAGAGGGTTAGAGGGGTAGTATAGGGGTAGTAGAGGGGTAGAGGGGTAGAGGCACGATCCAGGCTCCTGGGGCCCTCACACAAGCCTTTCATTCGAAGGATAAAATGAGTTCGCAGCAGGTATAGCGCTAACAAAACAACCTCACATCATTTGTAGCACCGAAAAGTGTGCATTAAAGTGCTGTGCACTTAAACATCTATAAATACATACATAATACATCACTGTATTTCTTGAGCTTTTAAAATGAGCCGTGCAATCCCCGAAATATTAAAGGAGATATTGTTTAAACAGCGTCAGAGGATGAATATAAAATGTCTCTTTTCCCAACTCATATTTTCAACATCCTCTTACGTAGGTGCACCGGAAGGAGAGCTCCTTCGGTTCCGGTGTCAGCGCACCCCTCTCCCCCGTTGCTTCTAGCAGCAGAGACATCACTGTCAGAGGCTACGCTGACATTCTATTTGTGCGTTGGTAAATAGTAGCTACCTTTTACAGTGCAAAGGCACTCATTTTATCAAGGTGAAAGGCAGAGGGCAATAGGATTCGAACTCATTTGAAAATTTTCCTCAGATTTAATTGAGAGAGGAGAACGAAACTTTGAGATGGAAAACGAAGTCCAACCAACTCAAAAGCCACACTTTTAGACTCGGAAGAAAGGATGAAAAGCTGAGCCGGCAAAGGATTTTAGCCATTTCTTAAGCCCTCTTATTTTCAACAGAGGAAGGAATGATACCTGACTGGCGGGAAGGGAGGAGGAGAGGGACGGAATGCGAACGCATGTGAAAAGTCCTTAATTCAGCTTCAGGATAAGAAATTAAGAAAGGCTACAAGATAAGTAGGGATGCTACACTACATTTATTTGCGTACAAACGAAAACATGAAAAGCTGAATGGGAGTCGGAAAAACGAAGAAGAGTGAAACGTCGAGAGAGAGTTTGGATTTGTGAAAGAATTTGTGATAGACTCAAAACTGTCTTCTATATACATTTAACTTGCTATATTTCTTTTAAATATGTTTTCAAAACATGCTTGAATTTTAAGCATTGTCCTTAACCAGAAACGTCAAAGTACAAAATGTCAGCTTCAAGTGCCACTTCTCAAGTTGCCATTTTTGCTTTTTGCCATTCCAGGATCTGTGCACTAAACCATGTGCATGAAGGGGATCAACATGGTTCTTACACCCCCAACCATAAGTGGCAGGTTAATTTTTTATACTTTATTTTTTATTATAGGATTCGCTGTTATGATATACATTTGCAAAAAAAAAAAACCTTTCCTTGCAAAAACAATATTCAAATAAGCATTTTGTGATATGTGCTATAAACTGACATTTTGTATACCTGCTGTCCTGTGTTACGTGAATGTGCAGTAGTGTTTGCCCCCGTCTTTGTCCAGATTTAACATTTTCAACACACTGGAATAGTGATTCACTTTTAAGTTCTTTTTCTCTCATTTACTAAACGGAAGTGGACCAAGTTTCTCAATAATGACTTAAAGAAGGAGGAAAGGAAATAGAAGGAAAGAAGAAAATAAGTAAGGGTAAGAAAAAGGAAATAACGAAAGGACAAAATAAAGTCTAAAAAGCTGTTGAATGAAGAAGAAAGAAATGATAGGGAAAGAAAACAAATGGAGACATAAGACAAAAAGAATAGAAAGGATAGAAAAATATCAAAACAAAAGAGGTAAAGAAAAAGATTAATAGGGTAAGGAGGTAAGGGAATAGAGAAATGACGAAAGAAGGAAGACTAAAAAATAAATAAATAGAAAATAAGAAACGGGGAGGGAGAGAGGAAGGAAAGTATAGACGAGACGTGCTCTGTGGTGGGGGAGGGGGAGGGGCATTGAAGCGAGGCGCGCGCGCTTGGGCAAGCAAGAGGAAAGCCAGAAGGCGCCTCTGCTCGTGCCTGTGCGCGTAACCGCACACTGTATGCCACACAAAGCTGTGGTCGGACTTTTAAAAGCCCACTCACAAAATGTCTCGCCAGGGCAGCGCATGTGCTGGCTCAGGCCAGACCTAAAAAATGCTTTATTAAAAGCAATCACAGGCATGGTGGTCTGCTGACCCCAGCAGGCCACCATCCCTATGATTTTTGCAATTCCCAATGGGTCGCAAACCAAGACCTACCTCATTAATATTCACGAGGTAGGTCTATTTGCGACCCACTGAGAATCGCAAAATGTGTTCAACACACATTTGTACATTGCTGTTTGTGATTACCAAAATAGAGAATCGCAAAATTCGCTATTTGGTAATCCCAAACACTTACCTTCATACATCTGGCCCCTAAATGTGCACTTGCTGTAGTATGTTGTTTTCCCAAACTTACTCCTAATTACGCAAGCAAGCATAATCATGTTATTAATGATAATTCCGCATCAAAGAGTAACAAGTAATTACTGAAATTATTCTGAATACCCCTGTATAATTGAAATTCAGCTCAGACCTGCCTATTAGTACACAGGTAAGTCCTTAAAAACATTTACAGGTCACAAAAATACTGGTCGCAAGTCGCAAGTTGCTACCACTATTTTGAGACCATGTATTAGTACATTTGGCCCCTCAATCTCAAACTTTCCAACACAGAACTGTGCCAATGACTTTGTTTTGGATCGCATTTTCTACAAAGGATGCAAAACCATTGTGGTCTTTGTGTCCCTTTACTATGGGGACTGCCTTCCATCTATCCCCTTTATCAATCTCGTTCGTAATGGCACAGAAGAAAAAAATGCCTGCTAAAGGAGTGCCAGACAATTTTTCCTCCCACAATATTGGAAACATTCACAATACGGGATGGGAGATGAGCTGCTAATACCGCATACCTATTGTTAATTTCTGGAAGGTAATCTGGTGTCTGTGGCAGCCATTTTTGGGCTGTTAGTTGTGCAGTAACATTTGGTATTCCCCAAATTACTTGAAACAAGCATTGGCCACAACAGTAAATCTTGCTTTGGCTGTGATCTATTTGGCTTTGTCAATGCTTGTTTTATTTTGTCATGTTCTTGTAAAACGTATTGTTGAAGGAGCTGCTTGGCCAATATAAAAAAAACAAAAGCTAAAAGCTATTTTTTTCGTCCCAAATGCACACATTGCTACTATAGGTCCTGGCACTGTAGGCAGCCACTGTGCATGAACTCCTTGTGAAAGAGCAGAATGACATTACTCACAGTGACGTTAGCCAATGGCTGAAATGTTATGGAGTAATGTTGGTTCTGTCGGGTACAAAATTGCTTTCCTATTTAATGAATAAAGAACAATTGAAAGAAATGAACACTTATTCAAACATTTGCGTCATTGCAGTTAAATGGCAACAGAGGAAAACAAAGGAACACACCAATCTTGAGTAAATCAAAGGAATATATTGAAACAAAAAGATATTTTTTCCTTTTTACATTTTATAGTGTGTAGATGACACTATGAGGCTGTCATAAGAAATAAACAAAACGGCGCAAGTGCTACAGTGACAAGGTGCAAAAAAGTGCTGGTTGTGAACAAGATATGTACAGTGATACATTGCTGGTTAAAAATGATCATTCAGATGACATCCATCCCTAGGTACATAAATCTCTACACCGCTTGGGATTTGAGTTTCCTTTTGGCGTGGAGCAGAGAGAATAGGGTCAGGATTGTGGCAAGTGCGTCGACGTTTCGACCCAAATGTGTGCAAATTGTTAGTAGTCACGGCGGGTCTTTTCAGGACGAAGGAACAAGGGACAGCCAGAAGAATGGTAATGGGACTGTCTTCAAGGTACACCGTCAGTGGTATTCTTGGAAGGAATGAATCGTGCAAGGTCCTGATGCACAGGAATAATGGCCAAGACTGGCTTGTCCAAGATGGTGAAGAATCACATCAAGGGGCGGCTCGGTTGAAAACTCTCCCGGCGCCGCTCGAACATTGAGGGGGAGTTTTGTCACTCTATTTCTTGTGACAGCCTCATAGTGTAATCTACACACTATAAAATGTAAAAAGGAAAAAGTAAAAAATATCTTTTTGTTTCAATATATTCCTTTGATTTACTCAAGATTGGTGTGTTCCTTTGTTATCCTCTGTTGCCATTTAACTGCAATGACACAAATGTTTGAATAAGTGTTCATTTCTGTCAATTGTTCTTTATTCATTAAATAGGAAAGCAATTTTGTACCCGACAGAACCAACATTACTCCATATCTTCACACCCAGGTTCTGAGGGGCACTGGGTTACCCCATTATACTAGATGTACAATGGCTGAAATGGGCTGACCCATTGCCCATGCTGTACGCTGCATTAAGTGGAAGAAAAGTGTGAGTGGCATAACAACAGACCAATGGATAAAGAGGGCCACTGTTATATGTAAGTATTTTATGCATATAATTTTTATAAAATCAAAAGGTCCTGGCTAAATCTTGACCTAAACATCATGCCAGAAATGCCTGCTTGGAATGGTAATACTAGATAAGTCCCATTAGATATGTTTTCCGGCATGTCTGTAGTCAGACACAAGTTGTGAAGTAAGATCAATGTGTCAGCGACAGTAGTCGAAGCAAGATAAAACTATATGGCCAATTCAATAGTATCCGCAGATGGAAACCGCGCGGATATTCTAAAGGAGGAAATGATGCCTCGCGAATACAGCAATAACCAGTATGTTTCTCTATCCAGCCAATGAAGAGAAGACTTTTGCACAGTTGGCCTGCCATTTAAGTGTAAAGCAATCACCCTTCTTGTGAAATTCGGAGAACCACCAGGGTGGGAGCAGGAGTTAATTGTGTTTTCACATTCTGTTATAGTTGTCAGCCTGCCAGGTGCCACACTTCTCCCAGAGAAGAAACTAGAAACCACCAAAATTCATGTGGTTACAAAGTAATTCCACCACCAAAGCTCTAGGGTGGGACAGCAAAGTGGGGAAGACAGGACCGGCACGTCCCAACTTGTGAGGGTTTGTTGACTCTGACAAGGTTTGATTCTGGGTGGTACCTTTTCACTTACTGGACCTGTGGCTGTGAGTTATTTTGCTTCCATTTCAAACACAACGCTGTTCTTGTATTAAAAAAGTGTATTTGATGATGCTCATGCTGGGCGGTGGATCATAAAAAGCCTTTATTTAATTTTCAGTTAGTTAGTTGTACTAAGGTGTCCCCTACGACTGCAAGTTGCTATTTAAGAATGCAAATAATTTTGCCCCTGATATAAAGAAGCTCGCAAGTCTATCTTCACAGTCAAACACAACGCATACTGTATTTTCTGTAGTGATTAAATCAGTGAAAAACTACTTGGTGCAGGTTAACAGAATACATTGCAATGAAAAACCCAACAGCCATTGTGGTCTGTTGCAAGGGAAAGTGCATTTCTTACACCTTGTGATTGCCCATGGAATGCACAAATGCTTTGGAACCATTGTTGCCTCCTCAAAGCATGGAATGCTTAGTCGATAACCATTCACAAAATTTTAACTCTAATTTGTCAGTTTACGCTCTACAGGTAGCAGACATCAAGAGATAAAGACAGTAGTCCCTCAAACCAATGCATGCACACCCCAATGTCGTATTCACAATATACCCCAGTTTGTAGCATTGTGGCCCATGATTCTTTGAGCGATAGGGGCCACAATGTAGGTGCATTGTGAATGCTACAATAGATATCTGCTGTCACATGCAGGCATACATGCCAGCATTTGGTGCATTTCACAAAGGATTGTATCAGACTTCTGCTTCTATCAAATTCATGAGGCTGGCGGGTCACAACTTTTTGCAAAAAGAACGTTTGCAGTGACATGGTTTTGAGGTTCCCTCGCTCCATAAAAGGAGAGACTGGGCGAAGAGCAACATAAATATTGTGGTGGGACAAGGCTCTATTGTGCAAAAGGCTTAGGGCCTAAGTACGGTGTCGGGCGGACATAAGTCTGCCCAACATCGTTGTCTTGGGCCCGACCGACCTCCTATCGGCGGTCCTGACCGTCCAATTAGGATGCGACCGAACAGTGTTCGGTCGCACTTCTATTATTTACAATGGGAGCATGCATTCCAACCAGAATGCATGCTCTCATTGTAAAACGAAGAGGTGCAGTTCATCCCTGCAAACTGTGGCAGGCACCTGAAGGTGATTGCCACGTGGTGCAGGGATCAACAGGGGGGCATCATAGGTGACCCCTCGGCTACCAAACGGAGACCGTGCACCTATGGGGGCCCTGCTGGGGGCCCCCAAAGTCGACTTCAGACAGCCTTTCTGTGTCGGAAAGGCCGGCACAGAAAGGCTGTCGGAATTTGACATTGTAATCCCTTGGGCGGAAAGAGCCGCCCTTGGGATTACTGAAGTCATTCCGACTGTCAGACGGGCTCTCTGAGCCCATCGGATGGCAGTCTGATTGACCGGTCGGATTCCTTTCCGACCGACACCATCCAAATGGGTCGGTCGGAAAGGAATCCGACCAGCAGATTACGATGCAGTAGGAATGGCTCCGACCGATGGTCGGAGCCGTATCCTACCGCTTCGTAATCGGCCCCTTAGTGTTTTAATTTCCTAGAGCAGTTTAGTGACCTCATAGTGAAACATCCCTCGTGGAGCAAACACACAGTGGAAAAAAACACAGGTCCGTCCTTGGCTAGTGTATAATGTTGTTCTTCTATTTAGTTTTTGAAGCATGCACATTAGAAATTAAAATAGAAATAGAAATTAAAAGTTTAAAAGTAATAAAAAAACTACAAAAAAAAACTTAAAGGAGAGTGATCAAACAGCCCTAGCACTGAAGTGCAATATTTGGTTAAGCCTGCACAGCGCTTGCACTGTGCTTGTAAAATCTCTTGCAAATAAAAAAAAATATCTGAAAGGTGGCTTACAGCCCGCCTGTTACTTACTTTGATTAGTTTCGAGGTCATTCTCATTTTCTTGCTTCTCATTGGTCAGCTGCATCATGCTTCACTTCCTCTTCCCGGTTGGCTTCGAGGTCACTCTCATTGTCTTGCTTCTCATTGGTCAGCAGCATTCTGTTTCACTTCCTCTTCCTGGCGTTTGCCTGTTTCCTGGAGCATGGACCAAGTATAGTTTCCTGTTGGCAGCCAGTGTCTTTCCACTGGCTGCCTGCTTCTTGAGGTACTTTTTCTTTAGTTAAGTTCTAGCACTCCATAAGAGTGCACTTGTTTACTTGTTTTGTTACCGTCTCCACTCCTTCCCCAAACCCCTTCCATTTCTTTGCTTGCACCATCCCCCACGCTGTTATTTCCCCACCCTCCTCCCGCTCTCCGTTGCTCCCCTGCTCCACTGCACTGTTTTTTTATAACTGTTCTTCAAGAGAAGACATCACCACTGCTCTGTTTAGGACATCTAGGAATGTTCCTATCAAATAAACTAATTTACATACCAAACGAAGTTCTTCGTAAAATGAAAATACAAAACCTGTTTGATTGTGTGAACTTAATATCCCACTCAAATTAATCATTAATATGCACCTCCTCGAAACGGACATCCCCGGTTGAACTTGTGAACACGTTACAAACAAGTCACTCCTCTACAATGAGGTGCGGCTTCATATGTTTTCTAGAATAGTCATGT
Organism: Calotriton arnoldi; assembly: GCA_963921515.1. Lineage (NCBI taxonomy): Eukaryota > Metazoa > Chordata > Amphibia > Caudata > Salamandridae > Calotriton > Calotriton arnoldi. The sequence goes on from CAWUFW010013145.1 coordinate 194,433, forward strand.
TTGACCCATACCCTACACAGTGCGTTCCCTAAAAGGTTAAATTACTGATTTGTGACTGCAGAAAGTGTCTCACTAGTTTGCCACTTGAAAATGGAAAGACACCACTTGTGTTCCATGCTGCTAAACAGCTATTCTTATCAATGATAAACCCACAAAACCCTTCAGCGAAAGACTTGTGTGGGAAAAAAGATAAACAAGTACATTGCTTTCTTAGAAAAAGCTTAATTGTGTTTTTTTCTAAAATAAGATTTCTAACCAAAGCAAGCATTGACAAAGCCAATAGGTTCTGCCTATGCGAGATCTATTGGCTTTGCATACATAGAGAGGCTTTGATTCACACCTCTTCATCCATTGGTCAGATAAACTGCCATTCACATTTTACGTCCGCCCACCACTGCATACAGCATGGTCAATGGGTCTACCCATTTCAGCGATTCTCTTGCACGGTGAACGAAAGCATTTTCTTGATCACATGAACGCAGCCATCTAAATAAACAAGCATTGGCAAAGCCAATAGATTTCACCTATGCAAGATCTATTGAATTTGTCATTGTTTTTTAACATGTTGCACAGCAGCGCAGACTGGAGTGCAACATGGTTTAAAGCAAAAATAAAAGCTCTAGTGTGCAGCCAACGTTGATTGAATAATATCGCTTTTTTTGTACTTTAAGCCATGTTGCACACCAGCTACTGCTGCTGTGCAACATGTAAAAAAACAATGACAAATTCAATAGATCTTGCATAGGTGAAATCTATTGGCTTTGCCAATGCTTGTTTATTTAGATGGCTGCGTTCATGTGATCAAGAAAATGCTTTCGTTCACCGTGCAAGAGAATCGCTGAAATGGGTAGACCCATTGACCATGCTGTATGCAGTGGTGGGCGGACGTAAAATGTGAATGGCAGTTTATCTGACCAATGGATGAAGAGGTGTGAATCAAAGCCTCTCTATGTATGCATTTTTATTTATAATGTATTTTTATTTATGAAATCTTGCGAATACATGAAGTTGAAGAGACAGCTGGGTCAACCCTTGAGACATAAAATATACGCATCAAAAATATGCTTAATCTATGTACTTTTACTGCATGTAGCGGTAATAAATATAGAGGCAGTCTTTATTGATTGACATTTCAATCAGAAAACTAAAGCAGGTCTAAGAATAGAACTGAAGGAGAAGCTGTCAAATGGACTTTAAGCCTGCGATATTTCTAGACAGCTATCTGGATGCTACGTGTCATCTCACTTCTGGCACCAGCTCTCTCCCCTCAGTTCTTTCTCCCTTAGGGGCATATCCACAAGCCCCTATCGCCACAGGAACGTCACTTTTTTCGACGTTCCTGTGGCGATAGGGGCTTCACCTTATTCACAAGCACTTAACGTGGCTTAACGCTGCCTTGTGAATAACGCTATACTTAGCGTGAAAGGGGAGGGCAATGGGTGTTGCTGTGGGCGTTCCACCGCAACACCCATTGCTCCTGACGCTGCCTCCTATTCACAAGAGCAGCGTAATAGGAGGCAGCGCCAGAATTAAGACCAGGGAAAACCTGGTCTTAACCTGGCGAAGCGAGGAGAAATGTTTAATTTCTCCTTGTTTTTGCTGTTTTCATGTGTGCAGCGTTGTGCAGCACACATGAAAACAACAAAAGGCCAATGATTGTGTATGTACAGGAAGGTCCCCCTTCCTGCACATAAACAATCATTTTTTTGAAAATGCTGTTTTGCAACTTCTGTGTGTGCTGCATTAAGCTGCACACATAGAAGTCACAAAACGGCATTTCAAGATTGTTTATGTGCAGGAAGGGGACCTTCCTGTACATACACAATCTTCCCTTGCACGCAGACACCCTTGCACCATGGTGCAAGGGTGCCTGCGTTGGCGCTAAGCTGCTACACTTAGCGCCAGCGCAGGGGGATACGCAAGGCTGCACCATATCCTTGTGAATATGGTGCAGCCTTGCGTTTCTGAAGTGGCGAAGTGAGGCGTTAAGCCATGACGGCTAACGCCTCACTTCGCCACTTCCTTGTGAATATGCCCCTTAGTGTACAGTCTTTACTCACAAACCTAACCACAACAACGCCCAATTCCTATTATTCAGACGTGGTAAAGCACGTTGCCTTCAATGGTCTTTGCTGTTCAAAGTAAGGACTCAAATAATTAACCCTGAGTAGAGAGACTGAGCCTTGGTGTGGCATTTCTATTGTGTGAACTTAGTGACAACACTGCAGGCGATTTCATATGTTAAAATGTGCCAAGCAAGTGAAAATGAAGTTATTTTTTTCTCCACAGGTTTTTTCCCACTAGAGAAACCCTTCAATCTGCAAACCTACCAAATTTGCGAGTACTCCTGCCCCTTCGTACTCGGATTTACTCCGGTCTTGTCATAATTACATGTCTGACCTTTTTCCATGATGAGAAGGGGCAGTAGAGGAGTTTGCGAATACACTTGAACATGATGGTTTGTGGTTTTCATTTGTAAACAAGCTTTTTTTCTGGTGGGAGGGGTGGTGGAAGAGGGGCCATGGGGATGGGGCAATCAACACAACGCAGGAGGGAGGGGACAGGGTGGTAAGCAATAAGGACGGGGTTGCAAACAACAAGGACAGGCTGGCAGGGATGGGGCTGCAACCAACATTGGGACGCAAGCAACAATGAGGTGTCTGGAAGCAATACGGGTGGCGAGCACCAAGGACGGGGCAAGCAAAGACATGCACTCTTATGGAATGCTGTAAAATGCAACTAACAGAAAACAAGCACCTCGGAAAGCACGGGCTATGGAAGGATACACACTGGGAATGGAGGAAGCACATGGGCCATGCTCCAGGTGAGGGACAAACACACTAAAAGAGGAAGTGAATTCTGCATGCGCTAACCAAAGAGGAGCTAGCAGATGAGAGTGACAATGAAGCTAACCAATGTTAAGCAGTGGGTGGGCTATAGGCCCCCTGTAAGTATACAACATGTCTTGCAGCACGTGCACTGTCTCAGGTGCGACCTTTAAAAGATATTTATGCATGTCAGCCAGACATAAATGATCAAACAGCCTTGTGAACTGGGTCCTAAATATGTCAATAATCTTGCTCACCACTTTTTTGTAACTTTCTTTGTAGCAAAAACGCCTCAAAAGCTGTTCACAGAAAACAAGAAGAATCAGGGCAAGGGAATTTGTTGTAATGATAAGGTTATTCATCAATGATTAAATGCAAGGAGAGAAACAATAAAACACAGTATAATCCTAACACCTGCATACCCAGGAACTACATAGCAGCCAACGGAAATGGCACATGAGGTGCAACTGCTCATGCATAGGAACATTTTGTTTCTAGAAATGAACTACAGCTGAATACTGTCCTAACATATGAGGAGCAAAACTAAACAGATGAACTACCGTTAAATACTGTCCTCACATATGGAGAACAAAACTAAACAGACATCTAACACAGCGGATATGCTGTGAATGCTATTCTGAACGTGGTGAGTTCTCAATCTGATGTGATTCAACGGGTAGGCCATTCCACAATTTGGACCCCAAATATCTCAAAGCTCTGCCCACGAGCTATGCATGTTGGTACTAGGGATTTCTGGGGTGTAATGCAGTCTGCTGTAGATCCTGCAACATGTGGGGGAGGGGGTGCATCTTGAGGTGCCCTCTTTCAGCCCAAGGTCTATGAATATCAGTGAGATATGTCAGACAGAGGGTCCACCAGTCATATTTTGTAGGGGTAGTCCATCATTTAGTTTATAGCACTGGTGGAAATATAGCAGACAGGAGGAGTTGCATCGCTGAGACCTGCTCGAAGGGTGCTTGGACAACCTTTTTCTAAGGTATGAGTTTCATAAGTTGACTCCGCTACCGCCACTGGTAGCCAAACATCAGCTTGCTTTGAAATTGGTGCATGGTCCCCCACCAACAACAACTGCCTGGCCCAAAGATTTTATCTACTGCAATGACAATTCCAAACTTTATGCAAGTTTATATCCACCCTGCAATGAGACCGAAGGGCTTCTGGCATCCTCTACGTTACTTTCAGGCCCTTTGGACACAGCAATAAGTCATTTTACCGAACGCTGGTAGGACACGTCAGCTAATGATTTACTCTGCGGTGATGGGATTGGGGGTGGGGGGGGGACACGTCCTCGATTATTTTTCTGATGGCCGGAGGCAAGCTGCTGGGGTAAGGTGTTTTCATCAAACTCTATAATGTAATTAACTGTTCTCTTGAAAGGTGATAACCTACTGGAAGTTGGTTGAGTACTACTGGTTGTAACGGTAACACTGTTACTCAGTGCGATAGAGTCAGTCGTATGGATTAACTATGGGTTTTTGTTATGTATTGTACCAAAATACAAAAATAAAGTTAAAGAAAAGGCATGAGCTCTCTGATTCACAGAAACAATCTTCGCAGGATCCTTTGGACGAAATCAGTTGTTGCACCAGGAGCCAATGGCGAGCCTTTCTAGCTTGCGCCACAAGAGGTGGAGGTAGTCCCCATTCACAAACAAGGTATGGCCACACCTATAATGAGGGTCACACCTACTACCTGGAATTTGCTCATAACATTATAAGTGAGTCATAGCCGGACTATTGTTTAATCACCCCTCCTCCCCCTCCAGCCCCTGCAATCTCTTGTATCAACCATTCCTTGTACCGAGACAGAAACATTGTGCCTCCCATCCAGGCAACTAAATCACATGAGGGAAAAAGGGGTCAACAACTTTTATAAAACATTAGAACTAAAATGTTCTACCTGTTCCAATCCAGAGTGCTTCCTCACAACACTTCATAGATAGGTTTCACACACTCAAGATCAGCTGGCACCTTGCTGATTTAGAAAGCAAATATTTACTATCCCAGCCACCAAAAGTGGTATAAGTGGCATACTCCTGATCTGGCAGACTAGACAAGAAAATGCTTGAACTTGGAACACAAATAGCACACGTCTTTATATGAAGCTGGCGAGCTCATCCGCATTATCCAGAGGAGTGGACAGCATGCAAGGAAGGCACACATCGACAAAATGTCAAAAACACTCCGAACTCAGTCAGCCGATCTTTTAGAAGTGATTCACAATTGCATCTAGACAGATAGCCTTTGAAGACGGTAGGGGTGAGCCCTACTTTGATCTATAGCTCCTGTCTGCAAAGATCCCCCACTGCCCAATCAACTCTATGTTCTCAAATAAGGATTACAATAAACTGTAGAGGTGATTGACCAGAGTACAGGTAGGTTTCCCTTGAGCCAACTCTCTGCAGTTTGCACACAGAAGTGCACTTGAGCGAGCAGTCGGGACCTTCAAACTTAAAACATTATTTTTTGATATTGAGCGGTGTCAACATCACAGCTGCCCACCCTTTGTAAGCACTCCTGGTGAGCTTTTTATTTTGAACCTTTTGAGGACCCGGGATGCCTTGCAAAATATCCTGGAAGTGAATCAGGAAGTGCCAGCAGGTTCCAAACAGAGCCAGCTGGCCAAAGCCTACCTTACCTCTTGGATCACTGCAGCCGCCCGGCTTGTATGACTGTCCATTGATTTGTGATCACCCCATCAGAAGCAGAGCCAGCGTTGGTTCAGGACCAACCTGATCTGTTTCCTGTGATCTAATGAGCTGTCACTGACCAGAGAGAGTAATGGAGGAATACTGACCAGCTGAACACCCAGAGCAACAAGTACAGGTGATCAAAAATGGTTGTTAACTATCCTTCGGGGCTCTTCAGGACCCCACCAAGGGCAAAATGACCTTTATTTGTGCATTTCGTTATTTATGTATTCAGGTTTTTATACTGCATGGACCTACTCACAGGGGCAGTGGAACACTTTACTGAAAACATGGAAGGTAGTAAGAATGATACCATGCAGGAGCACAGGCAAACAACATACCAGAGGTGTATGAGGGAGTTATCTGAAGGAGCGTGTGGAGGAAGGGTGAGGCATTAACTGTACACAAAGGAGGATGAAAAGAGGGTGAGTGGGGATACAGTCTCAGACAGAAGATGCTGGTTGAACAAGTGAGTTTTACTTGTCTTCCTGGTGGAAATGAGATTTGGGTCCCAGGAACTAATTCCCAAGTTCAGAGCCGCTGTCTCGCTCGTCTTTGATTTAGGAATATCCACCCCTTGCCTCTTGTCATTATTTTTCTTCTGCAGAAGAGTAGTGTGTCCTTAAGGTAGGGCTGAAGACTGCAGTGTGGAGCTTTATGTGTTGTGCAGGCTACTTTAAAGTCAATGGATGCCTCTGAGCGAAAACAGTGGGAGATGTTCGAGGATCAGGGTGGTAGGACTGTGTTGTTTTAAACTGGAAACCTATTACCCAGACATGGTGACACAACCTGGCAGGAGCACCACAACACGGGTCCCCATAGCCCCTGTGAGGGCAGTGCTAGTTTGCCATCCCTTCTCTCCTTTCTAAGGACACGACTAGGAGTGGGCAAATGTATTTTTCGAATTGTGAAACAGGCAACTTCGCCCATTTTTTTAAATCCACCTTCGGAGTGAAACAGGGCTGCAAAAACCATCTAAATTCGCTTTGCATGTGAACCAGTGAAACTGGTGGTGTTTGCAGTTTGTGTATGTTGTGTGATTTTCCCTAGTAAAATGGGTTCTAGGGAGAACAACATGAATGCAGTGCTTAATTTGTAAAAAAACATAAGTGCCAACGCTCTCGTCAGGAGGCCACTGTAGCTTGCACCACACTTTGCCCCTGCCATGCTGCCAATGATACAATGATAGTAACAACACAACTACTAACCATCACACTCCTACAAGTATGACAATTCAGACTATTCCAGGCCCCCAAAGCTTTAAGAATGGCTTGGGTGGCAGGTAACAGTCATTTTAGTCTATATTGAATTAATAATTGACTGTTGTTGTGGTCATCTCAAAATTTGCCAGAGAGAGCCATCTTTTGGTAGACTGTCACAAGTGCCGGTGTTGACAATTAAGTGCTGGTGCTGAGCACCAGAAACCACTGGCACAAATTAAGCACTGCATGAATGTCTCATGAACGGAACAGGTCAAATGGTGTGTGTGGCTCTCACTGTACTGTGGAATCAAACAAACTGCCCAGACAGACTCGGTTTGAGTGGCATTTTGCCTTTCATGGTAGGCATAATCAAATTTAGCTAATTTTATTTAAATTCCCTTCCAGATACCACAGAATAAAAACTAAATTCATCTATCCCCAGGCACGACCATGACCCACTGCACAAGAGGTCTATGAAACATAATGTTGGGTCTGATCTGAAATGTTTGCCCCTCCCTGTGCATCTCTGTGCACACCCACCACCTTCTCTTCGATGACCTCCACAGTGGCATCAAAATCATATGATACCAGTATCCAGATTTAAACCTGTTGTCCAACTGTTCTGCCATCGCGAGACCCTTGCCGGGTCCCTGACCATGTTAATTCCCATGCTCTGTGCAGCTGCTCACCCTGGCAGTGAGGTGGCAGGGATTTCTAAAAGCAAGAGTATCTAAAACATCCTAACTATGAATTAGGAGCTGAGGTATGTGTAAGATTCTCATGCAGCTGAAAGATGACACAGGACGCAAGTATGGCGAAGAGCTTCAGGTTTATTCCAAGGAAAGGAAAGACCCATCCAAGCCACAGCCAGTCTGGGTAACAGCTCCATGCATTTGAACCAAGACATTCTAACACCTAGGAAACTCAGTACAGAACAGAACAACAATATCATGGAACCATGGGTAACCATGGCACCATGACATCAGAGACTAGCAAGTCTCAGATGTCACACACCTTCCCCCGTTAACACGGAAAAGAAAGATGTATGGAGGTAACAAACCAAAAAAAAAAAAAACAATATGATGATTAAGAAACATAGGGGCATATTAACAACAACCGCCGATAAATATCGCTAAGCGCACTTAGCGCTAGGATATTTATCGCCGGCGATCGATGAATTTTATCGCTGAGATAGCGTGCTATTAGCAACGCTTATCTCAGAATCGATAAAATTCCTGGCGCAAGCCGCCAAATGTCCGATTATCGCTGGAAATCCAGCGATAATCGCACGACATTTGGCGATAGCTTGTTGATAGGGCTGGGCATACTTAACCATGATATCCACCTTCCATTGGATATCATGGCTAAGTCAAACTAAAAGCATGCGTAAGGAAAGTAGCGTTAACCAAGGTTAGCGCTACTTTTCTCATCGCTATGCTTGTTGGGGATTCCCTTGATAATTGGAGAAATGTCGGTTAACGACATTTCTCCAGTTATTTTGGGACGGAACGCCCACTTTGCATCTCATTAGAGATGCAAAGGTGGCGTTATGGAAAAGGGCGATAGGGCAAGGATTCACGCGATAGCGTGGCCTTGCTAATACAGCGATAAAATTATCGCTGCTTTTCGTCTGAAAACAGACGCTAAAGCGGCGATAATTTCTTATCGCCGGCTTGATGATATGCCCCATAGTCCTTCAAATAGTATGGCTTCTTAACAACCCTAGAAGACACACGTGGAGGACCAAAAGAGTCAGTTGTAGAATCTTCTCCAGAGGTAGACTTTTCACACAAAATGGGATCAGAACACACAGAAATTCTACTTAGATTCCAAATTCTGTGGTCCTGAGTCCTTACAGCATTTTTGAACACTTTCACCACACGAATAGGCTTAGAGAACTTAACTTTAGAACCCGGGAGTTTGATAACTACCCAATCACCTACTTTAACCACCGTATCTTTGGTGGATTTCCTGGCATCAAAATTCAATTTCCTAGCTAAACATTTGGCCTCTTCCTTTTTCCGCCAGATGATAGCATTCTTTTGAGGAGAGGATCCAGAGACAGACTCCTCAAGACGTCTTACCCATGAGGGTTCAACTTGGGTACATGGAGCCCTTCCTTTGAGGAGAACAAAGGGAAACTGACCGGTAGAACTGTGAGGAGTTACTCTATAATTCTCAACCATTCTTAGGACTTGTTCCTTCCAGTTAAGCCCAGAGTTTTTGGCCCAGGAGATGGTTTCCTTCAACACCCTATTGAACCTTTCCACCATCTCATTGGTTTCTGGGTGGTAAAGGGAGCATTTGTTATGTTTTATGCCACGGTTCTTCAAAAAGGTCTCCATTTCTTTCAAGACTAACTGCACCCCATTGTCCGTAAGAATGGATTCAGTGTACCCTTCTCTGGCTATGAGAGTCTCTAAAAATTTAATTACTTGAACAGTCTCTATGCTAGAGGTAAAGTGGATCTCGGGCCATCTGGAAAATAAATCTAGGAGAACCAAAATGAAAATTTGCTGACCATTTGAATGAACAGGACCCACAATGTCTAGAGCCAATTCTCTCCAAGGCCCACGAGGAAGCTCCCTGATAACCATCGGTTGGACTCTCACAAGTTTGGATTTTTCACTCGTAGCACACACCATGCAGTCCCTTATAATCCTTTCAACCTGTATATCCATTCCAGGCCACCAGTAAGAGGACCGGAGCCTCTCCTTGGTCCTAGACATACCAGAGTGAGACTCATGAGCCAAATCCACCAACTCTTTGCGAAGCTCAAGTGGAGGTATTAACCGTGTGCCTCGTACAAGCATCTCATCACATACTGCCAATTCATCTTTGACCCCCCAGAACTTGGAAGCCCCCTCAGATGCCTGTTTTTTTGTGTGCCATCCATTGCGGATGAGACCCATTACCTCAGACAACACAGGATCCAAGGATAACTTTAGGCGCCACTGGCATTCATCAATGATGCCTTCACCCATCACACACACATGAAAATCATTTTCACTCCAATCATCATCAACGCTATCATCAAGGGGTCCATCAACAACAGCGTGATGACGTGATTCCACACTCCCGGACAGGCATGCGAAGAATCCACAGAGTGCAGGGCGAATGGCAAGAGAAGGCAACGAGGAAATTCCCACGAGGACAGGACAAGACAAGGAAGCAAGTGTGCGCGCATGTGGAGCGAGCGCGTATTTGAAAAAAACCAGATTCCCACAATGTCTAGAAAAGCAAATTTAAAGCAGGCAAGTAAAAGTGTAATGAAACACCCACAACTGTCAGGGTCACATGAAAAACATCGCGTGGTTCAATCCGTTGCTCCGAACACACCACAAAGTCTTTGAGTGTGAGACTTCAGTAAAAACCAAATAAGTTGCAGAAACGTGGAAAAGGAAGGAAGTCTCAGCAACACAGCGTTGGAAAAGAAGAAGCGCTGAGAGAAAAACGTAAAATACACCAGATAGATGTTCTCGCGCTAGCGCACCATCCAGACCACTCTGAAAGTCACAGTGAAAATAGGGACGAGCCCGCGTCGACTCTGAATCACAGGGGAACAAGGGTGACAAACGCGGCGAAAGCTCCCAGTCCCCACAGGGAAGTAAATCAGAACAGTACCTTGGAGTGGTAAAGATAGGTTCAAAGTTGATGAAAAAGTTGAGGCTGTTGGGTCTTCCTTCGCTCCAGCTGCCGACTACGCCAGTGTAAGATTCTCATGCAGCTGAAAGATGACACAGGACGCAAGTATGGCGAAGAGCTTCAGGTTTATTCCAAGGAAAGGAAAGACCCATCCAAGCCACAGCCAGTCTGGGTAACAGCTCCATGCATTTGAACCAAGACATTCTAACACCTAGGAAACTCAGTACAGAACAGAGCAACAATATCATAGAACCATGGGTAACCATGGCACCATGACATCAGAGACTAGCAAGTCTCAGATGTCACAGTATGGAAGTGTTATCTCTCCCATTTATCCTTATGCACTTGCTCGACTAAAGATTGTGGCCATAGAATATGACAACATAACTGGACAAGTTTCAGCCCTTTTCCGTCAGTGGCAGTGATAGCCCCTGCCTTTGTGTCAAACACATTTTAATCACATCTTTGGAATTGTTAGGAGAAGATTTTCTTGTCCTACTGTAGTGCTCATCTGAATTATAACAGTATAATTACTGTAAGGTATCATGAAGAATGCATGTGACCCACAGAGTGACCGGTAATTTGGCACTTCTCACCTTTGAAGTCAAGTAAAGTGTTTATTTGAAACTTTATTGGTTCATTCAACATTCACAAAAAGACCAGGACATTCAGCCTGTTCCAGGTGCTTTGACTCAGAAATACAATAATTTCCCCACTCACTTTTATTGTTTGCTGCTGGATCTGTAATTAGAATTCGCTCATTTCAACATGTAAGGCACTGGAAGCATGTAGCCAACTCTCCAATTCCCAAGACATACTGCAGTATGCTACTTGTTACTACGCCACTGGAGCAGGCTCTTTTTAACTTTCCTGAAGCCTTAATCATGCAACCAGGAACTACATCCCCCAAGGTGCATTGTACTGAGAAATTAATATTTCCAAGATTGCCAGATCCAGTCTGAGGCAGCAGAAGGGACCTCCTACCGCTAAACTGAAAGAACATATGTGCTCTTCACTCGAGTGCGCATCTATAGCCAGTTTTGTGCCTTTCGAAGTTTGAATGAAGGCCAGTGCAGATTCCCTCCAGATGCCGGATGCTGCTTTCCTTTATCTGCTCCGTCTGTTTTAAAGGTTCCTTGTACCGTTTTGTTGTGGCACTAAAGTGACATGTTCTAGGTACCTGCAGTCTCCTACTGCAGGTACGACATGCTTTTGTGCAATATTCAGCACGCCATGCGCGCTTTCACTTTCCAAGCAGCCTGGGACAATGACGGCCGACTCTTTGAAATGAAATAGGTCTCGCATTTACAAGAGTTTGAGCTATTGGCATTGTAAATGACAATGCCTTTTATTCATGAGTTAATTATCAAAACAGATGAAGACAGTATTTGTATGCTGTTCCTTTCCTTGAGCAATCCTCTTTGCTTCACTGCACTGTCCTTCCCAGGCTTCCATTGACTTTAGTAAATTCCTTGCATTGACTGTAGGTCGTCTGTCCCCGGGTTTAGTATTTTGTGACAGATGCTGTTTTCTGTTTCAGCACTTTGGTATGTCAAAGTTGGCCATGCCCATTACTGCTCAGCTTCTGGTACTCAGCTCTAGTTGACTCAAAACTGTTCAGGCTTTATTTTTTTAGATTTGTAGAAAAGTTAAGCGTTTGGCATGCAGAACAATGAAGAAAAGGATAAAGATATACATCACAATTTGGGAATTGAAAGTAAGACGAGACAGAAATGAGGGAATTCCCATACAGACTGGGCTTGGGGAAAAGAAAAAAGAAGAGGGAAGGAAAGTCTTTGTAATGACACGCCGAAGTCAGATTAGAGTTTGGCATGATCTCAAAGACCATTCAGCTCAGAAACGTAAAACTCAGGGAAGGGAGAATCCAGGAAATTAAAATACCCCCTAACCCTCATTTGATTCTTACTGTCAAAGAAACAAAGTCAGCAAAGTGAGCAAGCCTGACCCTCCCTAGAAGAGTTCCCTTCACCCTTGCATCGTTTAGAACTTCCTCAACCTATCCATTCATCCATCAACCTATCCCCGTCCATCCATCCAAAGCGACCAGTCTGACCATCCATGCATCTATTCATCCTTCCATCAATCCGTTCTTTTACCTTTCTAATTATCCATCTACTATTCCATCCATTCTTTCACCCATCCCTCATTCATCTATCAATTCAACCTTTTACCCCCTGCCCATCATTCCATCCACTCTTTCATCCATTTATTGATCTTTTCACCCTTGAATCCATCATGTTTTCATTTTTTTTCTTTTTCTCACCCTTTCTCCACATTTGTTCAGTTGACCTTCCTTCCTTTTATCCTTTCATTCATTTCACCTATGATTAGTTTAACTCTTCCTATCCCTCTTCATTCATTTCTTTTACTTTTCCTTCGTTCCTTTCCTTTCTCTTGCCAGTCTATGCCTTATCATTTCCTTCCCTCCTTACATGTTTTTTTGTTACCTTTCTCTTCGAGCATCTTCTGCTGATACTTCGGCAGATCCGGGGGAGTGTCTGTGAGGAAGAGGGAGCCACATCGTGGGTATCTGGTTGGTTGGTGGAAGGTCATGCATTTGTTGATGTTTGATGGTCCTTCATTGTGCAGGGCTTTGTATGCATGGCTCAGCATCTTGAACTGGCATCTCTTCTGGATTCGGAGCCAGTGCAGTTTCTTGAGGTGGGGTGTGATGCAGGTTCATCTGGGGAGGTCGAGGATGAGTCTTGCTGCTGAGTTATGTATCATCTGTAGTCTCTTCTGGAGGCATGCAGGAAATCCTATGTAGAGTGTGTTCCCGTAGTCCAGCCTGCTGGTGACGAGGGCTTGCATGACAGTCCTTCTGGTGTTGACTGGGAGTCACCTGAAGATCTTACGAAGCCTGCTTAGGGTGTGGAAGAAGACAGATGAGACTGCGTTCACCTGTTTCTTCAAAGATAGCTTGCTGTCCAAGATGATGCAGAGGTTGCGGGCATGGTGTCTCGGGGTAGGAGACGGGCGAAGTTTAGCAGGCCACCATGTGTCGTTCCATGGCGAGGTGCTCCCTAAGATGTCTTGTCTTGTACGTGATGAGCTTGAGACGGTTGTCTTTCATCCAGTCAGTGACGTTCATCATACATCTGTGGAAGTTGGCTCTGGTGGTAGTGGGGTCTTCTGGCAGCGAGAGAATGAGCTGGGTGTCATCAGCGTAGGAGATGATGTTGAGTCCATGTGATCTGACGGTGTTGGCCAGTGGGGTCATGTACATGAAAAGGGTAGGGCTGAGGGATGATCCCTTGGGGATGCCGCAGATGATCTTCCTGGGTTTTCGAGCTGAACGGTGGGAGACAGATTCTCTGGGTTCTTCCTGTGAGGTATGAGGCAATACATTTGAAAGTACCTCCCGGGACTCCGATGTGGTGGAGTCTATTGATCAGGATGTGATGGGAGATGGTGTCGAAGGTGGTTGACAGGTCCAAGAGGATGAGGGCTGCCATTTCCCTGCAGTTCAGGAGGGCTCGAATGTCATTGGTGGCTGTTGACAGGGCTGTCTCGGTGCTGTGGTTGGCTCACAATCCCAACTGAGAGGGTGCCAGGAGGTTGTTGTGTTCCAGGTGTTCGCTGAGTTGCTGGTTGATTGCCTTCTTGAGAACCTTCGCTGGAAAGGGGAGCAGGGGGATGGGCTTGTAGTTCTTCGGTTCTGCTGGGTCGGCAGATGGTTTCTTCAGGAAGGGCCTCACTTCAGCAGGTTTCCAGTCTTCAGGGAAAGAAGGCCGAGGTGATGGAGGTATTCAGGACTTTCTTGAGCTTGTCACCAATTGTCTTGCTCCAGAAGTTGAAGATGTGGTGGTGGTGGTGGTAGGGGTCCGTGGGTGCTTCTGAGTGCAAGGAGTTCATAATGGAGATTGTGGCTTGAGCTGTGAGAGGGTCCCAATGGATGAGCAGGTGGTCGGGGTTCATGTTTGTGGGTGTGAGCAGGCTGGTGCTGTCAGCGACAGGGGGTTGGGGTTTGATGTTTTCGCAGACGGCTGAGATCTTGTCGTAGAAGAAGTCTGCTTGGGTGTCACACAGTTCTTGAGAGGGAGTGATGTCATTCTCGGCAGCTGTGGGGTTGGAAAACTCCTTTACGATGGAGAAGAGCTCCTTTCTGTGGTTTGTGCTGGCTTCTATGTGGTCTGCTAGGGCGTTCTTCTTTATTTCTTTCAGGAGGAGGTGATACTGGTTTAATGCTGTCTTGAAGGTGGTATAGTCGCTTGACTCTTTGCTGGTGCACCACTTCCTTTCTAGTTGTCGACAGTTGCATTTGGCGGATTTCAGCTCTGTGGTGAACCAGCTGGCTCTTCTGGCAGGTCTTTTGGATTTGACTGGCTTGGTGTGGAAGACTGTGTCGGCGCATTCTGTAATCCAGTGGGAGAAGTTCTTCGCAGCACGTTGAGGTTGGATGTTGTGTCTGGGAGGTGGAAGTGGAGAGTGTTGGTCCATTGGTCTTCTGATATCTTTTTCCAGTTTCTGAGCTTGGAACTGGGGGCATGGTGCCAGTGTTGGTGGGTCCTGAGATGAAGTGGATGCTGCAGTGGTCAGCCTAGGTGAGCTGTGACATGTGGTTGTACTGGACTCTGTCACTGAATGTGAAAATGGGGTTGAGCGTGTGTCCTGCAATGTGGGTAGGGTTGGTGACAAGTTGGTTGAGGCTGATGTTGCTAATGCTGTCCAGTAGGTCAGTTGTGTTGGTGTCGCTGGGATTGAAGTGGAAGTTGAGATCTCCTAGGAAGATGTAGAGCTCAGAGTCGATGGCAAGTGGGGCGATGACGTCAGGGATGGCATTGCAGAAGCTAGGGAGTGGTCCTGGCGGTCTGTAGGTGAGGGTGCTTCTGATAGTGTTTTTCCCATCTGTGTGGAGTTGGAAGTTGAGATGTTCCACTACCCGGGTTCGCGTCGTCTGAGGAGGTCGTGCAGTGAATGGCATCTTTGAAGATGATGGCAATTCCACCTCCATGTTTGTTGGTTTTGTCCCGGTGTGCTATTTTGCACCATTCAGGGGTAGCGATGTCCGGCGCAGAGCCAGGGTACATTCAGGTTTCTGTGAGGAAGATGTTGTCTGGGGTGAGGAATGTTATTGTGTCCAAGATCTCTGTGGTGTGTTTGCCGAGTGAACGTGTGTTGAGTAGGATGCACTGAAGTTGTGCTTTGGCAGTCTCGGTTCGCGTGGTGGATGCAGTCGTGTTTGCGTTGTCTCCGGCGTTGTTGGTTGCTTCGGTGTAACAGGTGATGCAGCAGTAGTAGCAGCAGAACAGTCCTTTGGTGGTGCGTGGTGGTGATTTGCTTCAGCAGCTGTTGTTGTCGATGCACCCAGGATCCAGGGCTCGGAGGTCTGTGGCGGTGTAGCTGTGCAGGGTGGAAGAGCCAGGGTTCCTGGCGCTAGGCATAAGGGCTTTCCTTTGGCTGCATTGTCATGTTGTGGGCTCCATTAAGTAGGTCCTGGGATGGGCACTGGGACGCGGGAGCAGTGGGAGAGCAGGAAGTGGGAAAAAATGAGTTGCGGGCACCTCTGAGCACAGTAACAACAATAACAGTCAATAGCAGTCAGGACACACAAAATAAACAAAAACAGCAAAGGCAAAAGGCAAAACAACAAGCACAGGAGAAAACGGCATGGATTACAGGCATGGATAACAGTTAAAGGCAAAAAAATTAATGGCAAGACAAAAGGCAAAACTGACACACACACGAGATAGCAGACATGAAAGGAAAGACAAAAGGCAAAACTAGCAGGCACGGATTACAGATAACAGGCACAGATTACCATCAACAGGCATCAAGTCTCCAGTGACAAAACACTGGAGGCAGAGGGCAGCAGACAGCAGGCAGTAGCTGAACACATCGCTTTGCAGCATGGAGAAGCTGACACAGGGACCTGCTCAATGGGGCCGTGCTGCTGCCTCCATTTAGTAGGTCCTGGGAGGAGCACTGGGAGGCAAGAGCAGTGGGAGAGTGGGAAAAACTAGCACAGCGCGCCGCTCAGCACACAAACAAAAATAACCGTCAGTAGCCATCAAAAGGAGCAAAATAAACAAAACGGGAAAGACAAAAGGCAAAACCACAAGCGCGGGAGATAACTGCATGGATTACAGGCACGGATAACAGTAAAAGGCACAAAAACGAACGGCAAGACAAAAGGAACAAGCATTAGCATAGCCAATAGGTCTCGCCTTTGTGACCTTATAAGTGTTTAGCCATGCAACAGTTGATGTTGTTGCACCAAGGATATTGTACTGCATAACTAAATACTTATAAGGTCCCAAAAGCGAGACCTATTGGCTATGCCAATGCTTGTTCTTTCCTAGTCATGCGAAGGTCGTTCCACCAGATGTTCGAAATGTTCAAAGCAACCCCCACACTGCAGGAGGCCATGACTAGCATTGAGCCACGAGGGTTTTTGCCAAAGTGATAGGCCCTGCTTACACAGCCCTTCTCCCAGACTTTCAACCATGATGTCCTCCCGAACCTCCTCATACATTCTGTTGTTCGATCTCAGCCCATGGTGCAGACGTCTCACTTTCGAAACAACTTTCAAGGTCAAATGTGGTTGTGTGGACTTTACATTTTAAGTGCAACCATCCTGGGGAATAAACACAAATTAAAATGTGATCACTAGGAGTAATGGAGTTAATTAGAGTATTCTTGAAAAGCGCCCAGTCGCTTTCATGGCAGCCACTCTGAGGCCAAGACGGGGACACAAACACAAGGTCGTTTTACCTGTCTCGTCGCAGTTATCTCCCACTTCTCTGGTCCTTCCTGTGTGTTTCCATGGAAATGGTTCTTTAATTATCAGTACTGGAAAGTCCACAAACATAATAACAAAAGAGCGAATAAAAACTTTTAACACGCTAACTTACAACTGTCTGCTTTCCCTGGCAAGTCAATGTTCACCCAAGAATCGCATTAGCATTTGAAAGAACTGCTTTCGTATGTATAACATCTTCCTGCCAAGTCAACAAAGGAAAAGTATTTGAGAAAGTTAGAGCGAATAAAAACTTTTAACACGCTAACTTACAACTGTCTGCTTTCCCTGGCAAGTCAATGTTCACCCAAGAATCGCATTAGCATTTGAAAGAACTGCTTTCGTATGTATAACATTTTCCTGCCAAGTCAACAAAGGAAAAGTATTTGAGAAAGTTACTGTAGGCACCCGGAAAAGACAACGTGCAGGCGCGGAGCCGCCTATTGGGAACAAGACCGCGTGTGGTGCGCGCACACTGCAAGGAATGTAAGGTATGCAGCTGGCACCCGGCCGCGCTGCTGCTTGCTCCCGAGACCCCTAGGCCATGGGAGTCAACGTTTAGAGAGAAGGCGGGACATGCACCCGCCTTTGGCCAATTGCGAGCTTTCAATTTTTGAAAGCCACACGCAAAGGCCAATGGAATGTGTGGGAGGAGGCCGACCCACACGGAGAAGTCTCTTGGAAGCTGGAGTGATTCCAAGAGGCCCTCTCCTAGTGCAGCGCATGCACGCTGCGCTAGGCGAGACCTAAAAACTGACACACACAGGAGATAGAGGGCATGAACGGAAAAGAATAAAGGCAAAACTAGTAGGTACGGATTACAGATAACAGGCACTCATTACAATTGACAAGCACCAAGTTTCCAGTGACAAAACAAAGGCAAGGGCAGGCAGAGAATAACACAGGAGGCAGAGGGTAGCGGGCTGGGCTGTAGCTGAACACAGCGCTTAGCAGCGTGGGGGAGCTGGTACACGGTCCTGCTCCATTAGTTGCCACTCTTTCACTCCTTTTCTCCCCCCAATTTCAATAGATCTTCCTCTTCTCTTTCACTATGCTTGGCTCACCTGGCAGGCTTGACTGATACCTCTCAGCTGTCATCATGTTACCCTACATTGGTGCTATTGAGGTATTGACTACCGATTTTCAGACATAAGAAGCCCTTTAACAATTAATATGCATTTTTGGGAAACAGATTA
This sequence comes from Calotriton arnoldi, assembly GCA_963921515.1. Classification (NCBI taxonomy): domain Eukaryota; kingdom Metazoa; phylum Chordata; class Amphibia; order Caudata; family Salamandridae; genus Calotriton; species Calotriton arnoldi. The sequence goes on from CAWUFW010013145.1 coordinate 212,774, forward strand.
TCATGTCCAAAACTCTAATGGAAACTCCACACCCTGCCTTAGTGTGTGGGTATGGGGTGAGGGGTTAAACAACTTTACTGAACTCGTGAACAGTATGGGCTGACGGTAAAGGACCGATGAAATAAATTGACACCAGTGGAAGAAGTCGGGATGTGTTATTCAGTCTCAGAGAAGAAACTGGATCCGACCAGCAAGCGAAACTCACCCTGCACGACTGCCTCAAGGATTGATTCTGCCCTAAACAAAGTGACATTTTTCTGTTGCCTGACCCTTACCAAGGTCAACACTTGCACTTATTGCCGCTTATAATGGCAATCTTTGGTTTACAGAACAGCTGTTCCAAGAGTCTTTATTGAAACACAAAACTTGATACAGTAGAGGACTGCCTTAAAGCGGTCATCAAGTAAAAGATGGCATAATACATCAATACATCTCAGAGACCCAGCTGACCACATCAAATAAAGCAGCGTTCTGAAGTGTTAACTACTGGTAATTGTTAGAGATGCAGGACTGGGGGAAGAGAATTAGTCTTGTTCTCTACACTGGATGACCCCTTAACATCGGTGTAGGAAATTGGGTCACTGGTTATGGGGGGGGGGGGGGGTAGAGCCCTACTCAAGTATCAACCACAATTTCTCTTATGGTGAAGTCAGAAACAAACCCCAAATTAGCCTGTGCTGAACCCTCTGGTAGCATTGCACATAAGCAGTCAGGCTTAACTTAGTAGCAACGCGTAAAGTATTTATGCAGCAGTTCAAACAGTTATAAAGTGAAAACACAACACAAGAAAAATCTCACACCAAACAATTAGAAACAGAGAGCAAAATATAATAAATTATTTGAGAACAAAATGACAAAACTCCTATCTGTAGAACCGGAGATATGTCATTTTAAAGATTTAAGTGAAAATAGTGCCTAAGAGCACAAACGCCAAATGCAGTTACATGGTCGTGCCAAATTGGGACAAAGTCACAAGTTCAGGCTGACCACGATAGAGTGCAGGCCGGGTACAGGGACCAAGTTAGGTCTGCTGTACAAAGTACCTTAAATCCGGGTTGAGGAGCATTGCGTCAAGGCGCGTTGCCTAGCGGTGGTTCCGAGGAGCCGTGGGGCTGTGATGCAAAGGGCTTGGGTTGAGATGCGGTGAGATGTGTTGAGATGCGTTGCACTGCATTTGGATTGCCAGGACCACAGCAGGGCTGTAAGAGCACCTTCAGGCCCACTTACAAGGGTCCAGGACTGTGGAGGCACCACTTGGGGGACAAGACACAGAGCAGGCAGAGTCCAGGTGATGGGTTGAAGGTGGTTGGAGCCTTTTCTGTTCTTGAGGCTCTGATCAGGAACCCAGCCAACTAGCCCTTGGAGTCATTTTGGTGGTTCTGGGTCCAATATGCAGGTTCAGTCCTTCTCATTCAGATAGCAGGGCACTAGGGCAGCAGAGTAGCAGTCCTTCCTGCAGAGCAGCACAGCAGTCCTTCTAAGTCTTCCACAGGTCCAGAGGTATACTGAAGAGTTGGTTCTGAGAGTCCAATATTTATAGCTGTGCCAGCTTTGAAATAGGAGAAGGTTCTGTAGGTTTCCACCACCTGAGGTGTTTGTAATTTCTTACCTCCTGCCCTGGCCCCAGTTTGTCTGGGGACATAAATGTTTAGTGTCAAACCTCTTTGTAAAGTGCTGGGCAGAGCATTTGTGATGTGCAAGTGTGGTAGTTGACAGTTCCTCCCCCTTATCAAGTCAGGAATGGCCTACACATAGCCATGTGACCCAGGATACAGGGTGCAGGCACCAAATGGTTGGGCCAAAAAAATGCCAACTTTCTAAAAGTGACATTTTCAGAATTGTGAATTAAAATCCAACTTTGCCATTAAAGAGGGTTTTGAAGTACAATTCTTTAGATACCAAACTCATCCTCCCTACCTGCTCCCAATTGAAAGGTACCACTTATTAAATGTAATAATGGAACCAAATGTTATCGTATAGAACAGGTAGGCCTCACAGTAGTGAAAAACAACCGTAGGAGTTTTTCACTATCCGGACATGTAAAACTTAAAAGTACAAGTTCAACTTTTTAAATACACTGCACCCTGCCCTCTGGGCTGCGTAGGGCTACCCCTAAGGGTGACGTATGTATTAAAAGGGAGGTTTGGGCCTGCAAGAGGCTTATCTTGCCAGGTTGAAGTGGAAGTTTAAAACTGCATACACAGGTTGCACTGGCTGGCCTGAGACATTTTTAAAAGGCTACTGAAGTGAGTGGCACAATGAGTGCTGTAGGCCTACTAGTAGCATTCAATTTACAGGCACCGGGTATATGTAGTAGCACTTTATTAGGGACTTACAAGTAAATTATATGTGCCAATTGGGTGGAAAGGAGATTACTCAAGCACTTTAGCACTGTTTAGCAGGGGTAAAGTGCACAGAGTCTTGAAGACAACAAGCAACAAATTCAGCAAAAACATAGAGGTGAAGGTAAAAGGTTTGGGGGTAATCCTACAGAGAGGGCCAGGTCCAACACTTTGCATTCCCGAAATTAACAAAAAGAGATTCAGATACTCTGAAAGAAGTAACATTTTGCAAGAATATAAGAAAAGCCCTTCTTATGTCTAACACATTTATTTTCCACGCCTGTAATAAAGCAGGAAGAGGAAAAAACACTTCCCTATTAAATCAAAAGTCAATTTTCAGAGTAAGATAGGTAAGATAGATAAGAATTTATTGTTTTTGATTAATTAAAACCATTACAAAAATACACTCAGATAAAACATTTTTGGTTATTTAACCTTTTCAAGAAGCACTCTGGCAAAAGTCGTGTGTCTTAAAAGATACAGATATGTTTCTAAAAACTGAAACGATCCCGATGTTTACATTGTGCTCTAAGCATCTGGAATCTACACACAGGTTACAGTTGTGAAGGGATGAAGTCATTTGTTGTTTATGCGCTCCCTTTGGATGCCACTGTGCCTTGCTTAGACGCTACTAATAACAGGAACTTAACTAGCTTCCCATTTAGTTGCGGGTCCATTGGGTTAAAGCAGGCGAGTACTGCTTGTCGCCGGGTACGTATGCCTCGTTCATTAAAATGTGTTTTTAAGAGGCCTATCCTTTCCTCTTTTAGCTTGGTGCAGGAACATATTAGATGTTCTATGTCCTCAGTTCCAACCCCGCATAGCCTGCATGATTTCCCACTATTCTCTCTCAGCCATGGTGGAAGATGCGGTATGGCTGGTAGGATTCCTAACCTGTATTTTAAAAAGGATTCTTTTGACTTCCTTGAGTACCCCAGTTTAAAATATGCCTGCGGCCCAAATGATTTGAAGCTACTCAAAGTCATCCATGCATGGCTCCTCCGTGCAAAAGCAGCTTTATCTTCTGTGAGATAAAGTTTCTTAATAACCTTATTTACGATATAATTAAAGTGCAAATGCTTTGTTGGAATTTCCCATAGGTCAGCTAATCTGGCGATGGACAGTGATTCCTCCAGGTAAGCTTTGGCCGGTGAGGTAGATGTACTGCACAATTCTTGCCAGAGCTGATGGTTCAGTGTATTCCTGGAGGAGTTCTTGATTTTGTGCCAGCACTTGATGTAGGAGCCTCGCCTTCCAAGGAGTTGTTTTGTTAAGCCAAACTCAAGTCGAATCTGTGCTGGCGAGGTGTAAGACGGGAGGTTTAGCATGACTCTGTATGCTTTTGCCATGGTGGTATCCAGCAGTGTAGCGTCCCTACCCCTCAGCGCTTCGCTACCATAAGTGATTGAAGGTGGAATTTTTGCTTGCGCGACACGAAGCAGTGGGGAGAATATTGGTTCAGTCAATTTTGTTTTAAGTTGCCTTAATGTAGACGCTATCACCATCCCTTTCCTCTTAATGGCCTCAAGCTGTTTTGCGAAAAGACCACCCTTATCAATTATTTCACCTAAGTATTTGTACTCAGATGAATTCGCAATTGGAGTTTTCCCCAGAGACCAAGAATAATACCGTTTTTTCCCGTTAATTGTCAGGGTTTTGGTTTTGTTGGTGTTGACTTCCAGGCAGTTTTCGACTGCATATATGTGCAGTTTATTAAGTAGCCGTTGTAGACCAACTTGAGTGTGGCTTGCTAAAACAACATCATCCGCGTAAGACATACTGGAAATGGCTTTCCCCCCTAGTTGAGGGGCATGCGCGTTGCAGGCACTAAGGGCTGTTGTCATGTCTGCTGTGTAAAGGTTAAAAATAGTTGGTGCGAGCACACAACCCTGTTTGAGCCCTTTGGTTGTTGGTATGCACCTCGAAAGATGGGAGGCATTACCTAGCTTAACCTGTATCCACGTGTTGGAGTGTAATTGTATCAAAAGGTTCAGAAGAGATGGAGGGATCCCCCAGAGAGCCAGTTTCCTCCACAGGTTCGCTCGGTTGACATTGTCGAACGCCGCCTTGAAGTCCACAAAGCAAAGATGAAGAGTTTGCTTGGTTAGTTTTGCCTTGTCGATGAGTAATGACATTGTTAATAGGTTGGTTGTTGTACCGGTCTCTCTACAGAATCCTGTTTGGCAAGGAGGAATTATGCTGTGCTCTGTTGCCCATTCATCCAGCTCTGTAAGTAGAGTACCCTCAAAATATTTTGCCTCTACGTCAAGCAATGCGATCAAGCGGTAGTTTTTTGGTAGGGTTTTGTCATCAGCTTTATAAATTGGTGAGATAATGGAGCCCTTCCATGATGCGGGCAAGTCCCCGAACTGTCTGACAGAGCTGAAGAGAGGAGCCAGAGTTTCTGACCAGCATTCTGGATCTTGTTTGAAAAAAACTGGTGGAATCCCGTTTGGCCCTGGTGCTCCTTCTTTCTTCCCTTTAGAGATTTGATCCCTAATCATTGCAGCATCGATTTCATAGGCCTCGACCTTGTCAATCATCACAGTTTGAGTTAAAAGAGCTGGCTGGTTTTCCATGAGTGCTAGTTGTCCAAGTGCCTGTTGGTTAAAATGAGATTCTAAAAAGGAGGTCCATGTACTTTCTGTAATGTGCAATGTTAAACCTCCATGTGCCGGTTGTAAAGTTTTATTTATCGTTGACCAAAATCGAGAGCTATTGTTTCCTTTAGAATCGTGATAGAGTTTTGCCCAGAATTCATTTTCATTGGACCTATTAATGTCCCACTTAAGTTTCCTAAGCTCAGCCTTACTGTTACGGAGCTGTTGGTGTAGGTTCTTGTCCCCCGGGCATTGCCTCAGTGATCTCAATAATTTATTTATTGATTTTTTTTTAGGAGTTTCAAGGTAGACCTCTGTGCGAACGTGGCCTTCCCTGCGGCCATTGGATCATTGGGAGGAAAGTGTCGAACAACAGATGAATAGGAATTCGCAAACACAGCTGTGAAGATTTCCCATGTGCTAGTAGGGTTTCCAGAGGGACAGTTAAGCTCGTGTAGCTGTTGTTTAGCTGCCAGGAGCACCTCCCTGGTGTTTGCTATAGATGACTTTATTCTTTTTAGGTTTATGGTATAACATGCGTGGATACCTGCTGGATTAGGAATCGATTTGTCTGGGAATGCCTGAATTAAACTTCCTGGGGCTGATGATCACTGTCCCCTTTATCCCCTAGGCAAAAGCCTATTATGTATTGAAAAAATGAAAGAGACACTAGGGTGCAGTCTATAGTGGAATTCACGTGTTCCGTGTGAAATGAAGCAGCCGGCGGAGAGTCGTCGGCAAATCTTCCATTTAGTACCCTTAGGCCAATGTGCTCCAGGTCTTCTAGCAGCTCTAAACCGCTCTTGGAGGTTCTTCCGTGGTCGCTTTGGGTTTGAGTTGGAATATTCCAATAAAAGGACTGGACCTGAAAGACTTCATTTGGGGTTATGCCTAGGATTTGTTGGTTTAAGTCACCAGACAGAATAAAGTTCGGTGTGGTATACAAACTCATTAATTGAAGCAGGTGTTCGATTAAAATTTTTGATTCCTGTTTTTTCCGTTTCTGATTTAAATATGTGTTTATCAGCAGCACCTCCTCCTTTTTGCCTCTGAGGTTTGAATGAGCCTTAATAGTATTTACAGCTGGCTGGAAAGAAGGGACTTCCTGCACACTATGGATTTTTATTATTTTAATATAAGTAGCTAGACCGCCTGATAGACGGCCATATTTGCTTTTCCTTAGGGCAGGAGTATGGAAGCAAGTGAACCCCTCTATTTGCAGTGGCTCCTCTAGCCATATTTCCTGCAGGAAAACGATGTCAAAGGATTTTAAGTAATCTAGGAATTCAGCATCTGCAGCCTTGTTGTTCAGCGCATTAATATTCCATGAACATAGCCTCAGGGGTGATTTGACAAGGTTTCCACGATTCCTCGTAAAATTGCTCTGTCATTGTAGGTGGCTCAGTGTGTTAATAGTTCTAATAATCTGAAAATTATCACAAACAGTAGGATTGTGGTGTTTTATGCTCGTTTGTGTGTTCGACGTCTGATCCCTTTGGGGTGACCGACCTCGAGCACCCCTGAGTACAGAGGAAATTTTGTCTCTGTCGCAGAATGTTCCATCTTGTGTTCTGGCAAGCAAGGGGAGCGGATATCCTGTGTTGTGATACACAGAGGATCGTATCCCCCAAGCTTTAAAGGTTTCCTGTTCTCCCAAAACTTTATTTGCTATTTGAGTGGACCCCCAGGTAGCCTTAGTAGATTCCCTGCCTTGTGCTTTGTCAGACTTTACGAATTCAATTGAAAGAAGGTCAGTTGAGCAAATGCCTTTTAATGTTGGTATTGCGCCTAGGAGTTGGAGGATGTTCCCTCTATTCAGGATGTCGAAAGGACCTTTCGAGTCATATTCTGGCGTAAAGAGTGTGATAGGAGAGTTCCTTGTTTGATTGGCTAAGGAGGCTCTTGCAGAGTTTGTCCACGAGTGGTTATCTCCAGCGGTGTTAATGGGCTGCTGGATTTGCCCACTGGGTCTGTCAGGGATTAGAGATTCTTCCCACCTAAGGCCTGAGAGTACTTCTGAGCCACAATCTGTGTTTTTGGTTTGGTATTGCATTGCAGAAGGGCCCAGGTGCCCAATTGTTGTTAGCGTCAGCTCCTGAAGGGCTCCCTGCACCTCCGTGTTGGCTTTGCTGATGTTATCATTTTTTCGTTTCACTAATCCTGACGCCTGAGTCGGGGCCTGAGTAATCCTGTAGATTGGAGGGTCATTTAGCATGGTTGTTGTATTGTAATTTGCACCCTGTGGGTGCGACAGGAGTTGGTCTGAGGTCGAAGCCAACTCCTGATTTTAACCATTCGTGGGAGAGGGCTCCCTTTCCTCAAATAATAAATATGGTCGGCTGATTATGCTATCTTCCTGTTTCCGTCCGAATCTCATTTTTATGTTACCTGGGGTATCAGTTTGGCTGCTTGATGATGACAAAACTGCCCCCGGGGAACTTGTTGGCGCTTGTGCCGCATTCTTATCTTCCATGAGGTGGATTCCCTTTGGCTGGTTTGTTCTTCCGTCTACAGCTGGGGCATGTGCTGTTGTAATTTGCGGGGGCACTGACTGCTGTGATGTTTTTGTAGCAAAAAGAAGATAGACTTTTGTAAGGCTCGGAGATGATATTTTGTTACGACCTTTTCTCCGAAGTTGGCGGCGTCGCTTGGCATTCAAAGTTAGAGTTTGCTCCTTGGGTGGTGGAGTGGTCCCGAAGGTCGGACTGCACTCTTGGTGATTTGACTGGTTTAGACCAGCAGTGTTTTGGACAACGGGAACCCTTTTTGGAGACCCGTTGGGTGCTACTTTATTTGAATTTACCATTACTTTTCCTTGAATTGGACCCTTTGGCAGGCCCTCTATGAGAGTGGATACGATTGAGGGTAGCGACGATAACTTGTCGATGATAGGACCACAACTGCAGTTCAATTTGACTTCCTGCTGGGCTCTGCTAATTAGGAGGTTTAGTTGGCCCAGTTTTTCATCAATCCCCCCTACAAAAAGAGCCAGAGTGTCTAGTAATGTCAGTTGCAGGTCCATTTTGTCCGACTGGTAATGTAGCACATCAACGGTTCGTTGCATTGTGTTTAGTAGGACATCCCATGTATTCTGTGCTTGCTTCCTGGCTTGGTGTGATGGGCCCAAAGTAGAGCTTGGGCGACTGTGGGGTGAAGTTGGGTTGTTATTCGCTGCTTCCTGCTCGCTGCCTTGTTTGGCGCCTTGATTATTGCCAATTCCAACCGTAAGCGGTGGCTGTTTTCCAGAAGTATCCAAGGCATAGGAGGCGACTAAGTCGGCCCACTCCTGTGATCCTAGGTAAGAGAGGGCATCCTGCCCACCTCCCCTGGATTCCAGCGGGGTTTCAAGGGTTTCAGGGGTTTCGGAGGTCACTTTGGGATTCTCTGTCCTGCCCCCCGTTTCCACTTCCGGAGACAAGAGGGCCTTTGCAAGCTTGATGACCTCAGGCTGTACTTGAGGGGATATTTGGGGGCCTTTTTGAGGCTGGAGCTTATGCTGGTGTACAGGAGAGTAATTCAGTTGGAGTTTGCTTATGACATCTTGCCCTGAATTTGTGCCCTTACTGCCGTTTGCTGCTGACACTTGTGTTAATTGTGCTTTGTTCTGCTTGTTTAGGTCGATTATAGCAGAACAGTTGGGAGTACAGATGGGCGAGGATGGACAAGTGGAACGCCCCTCTGCTCTTATTTCAGCTTCCCTCACTGGATCAGTGGGGGTGCTCTCTTTACTTTCCGAAGTGTTGTCTGCTGTTTGCGGGGAGACCACAGATTGGGCCGCGGAGGGTTCCACTCTGGCTTGTGCCATGTCTGGTGTATTGGATAGTTGTAAGGGGAGTAGAGGATCTTGAAGGCCCTGAATTTTGCCACTAGAGGAAAATATGGACAATGCTGGGTCCTTTAAGAAGTGAAATTTTGAGGAGATTTTCGGTTGGAAGAAATGTGGTAGGAGACCTCCGGGTCGCTGCTGTGCTAGGCCAGAGAGGCCCTCTGCATCCTCGGAGGGCACACCCGGATCAGTAGTGCTTTGTCTTGAATTTCCATTTTGTTTGGCTTTACGGGCAGGGACCGCGGGCTGGCCCCTTTTCCTAACGGACCTCATGGTAGAGAATGAACCGAGACCTCCGGGGCCGGTACCGGGCAGAAGCTGGTGCTGGCCCTGATGTACTTGAGTGCACAGAGATGGACAAGAGTATGCTGGAGCCCCTGCTCCAGTTCCTCTAGGGCTGGTGCCTGGGAATCAGTTCTACTTGTGGCGGTCCTTGCTTCTTTAGACATTCGCTACTTTCTCACTCCTTGCGTTGGGGCACTTTCGAAATGCGTTTTGGTTACCGATGGAGAGACAGCACTTCAATTCTGTTTAGTTCTTCAAATTGTCCTGGCCGTGGCCCTAGCCCTACTCTATTCAGAGCAGCGCAGCTCAACTCTACTATTGCTGCTCTTACTACAGCTCTTTCTCTCTGGGCGGATGGCAGGGTCTGGTTTTCAAGAAGAAAGGATAACCCCCAAACAGGGGGGGTCCGATGCCAACACTGCCAGTTCTCGCTGGGGTGTATCGGGCGGCAAGCAGAGGGCGAGGGCAGAGAGCGGTGTGGCCGCGCACACTCTCACGCTCTACCCCACTTACGCTCAGCAGAACCACAGAAGTCCCAAGGCCCGATTACGGCTGTCTTCTGGCACCCCCCACTGGTGGCACGCTACTGCACACTGCTGCAAAAAATGCTGGTAGAGCCCGGTAAGTAGAAGCCTGTCCGTTACTCTGGCTCCACCACGGGGCGGGGATGGCAGGGGTTTGGTGGGGGGGAGGGGGCGACAGGCGACTGTGAAGGACGAAGAGCCGGGAAGCCAGGAAGCCAAAATGGAACGGGCAGTAGCAGGGCACTCTAGCGAGCCGCAAGCCACACCCAACCTAGTTGGGCCACTTCTGCGGACTCGCAGGGCTCGCACTCTGCGGCAGCACCTAATGGCGGCCGCGCTCACTGCACAACCGTTTGACACACGCTTGCCCCCACCTGATGTTGTCGGCCTCTGGGGATCGAGCGGAACCCTGAATCGCTCCGGATTACCACGGGGATCACAGGGATCGCGGCGCCACCTCCAGCGCCTCCAGCACACCGGCGACTCCTGACTCCCAGCTAGCTCGTACTCTGCCCGTACTCGTACTCAGATTCAGTCTCAGGCTGTGGTTACAATTATTGTAACGTATGACCTGCAGGTTACACAGGGATGTTTGTGTCAGAGTAAAAGAAGGAAACAACCTTAGAACTATTTAAAATTGTACAGTAAGGAATTTTACAAGACCGCCCCAAGTTGTCTTAATCTTCTTGCCATTGTAATGGCGACTAAAAAGAAGACATTTAAAGTCAACAACTTAACATCCACCTCTCCCAGAGGCGCAAAAAGAGACTCAACCAAAGCTCCGAGGACTGCCTCCAAATCCCATGCCAGAAATTGCTTAGGGCAATCTGGATAGACATTTGAAAGATCCTTAAAAAGTTGAAGAACCAGATCTTCATAATCCTTCAAATTACCCCAATAACTTCGAACTGCTTTGATAGCAGCCCATGGAACCCTCAAGGAGGCCACCTTCTAACCCATAGATGCCCCATCCCCGAAAAATTGAAGAAGCTGAATGAAACAAGTCTTTCTGGGATCTAACTCCTTTTGAATGCTCCACACAGAGAAGGATCTCCAATGTTTAGCATATGACCTAAGCATTGAAGGCCTTCTTGAGGCCTGCAAAGTTGATGCCAACTCTTCTGACAAACCCTTCTGAATCATACCCCTCCTCTCAACCTCTAGGTTGTCAAGTGTATTCTGCATAACACCTGGAGAATCAGAAATGGATAGGAATTAGAGGGATTTGCCACTTCTCTGACTCTCTCAGACTCATCAAAAGAGAATACCAATTTGCTCAGAGCCAAGAGCCAGCTAATATTATCACCTGAACCGACACCCTCCTGAGCCTCACTAGATAGGACAGGTTTATGGGAAATGGGGAAATGCATAGAGGAGGCCTGATGGCCCTCTGCTCAACTGAGAGTCCACCGCCCAAGACCCTGTAACAAAACTTGTGGACTTTCACATTGCTCACTGTTGCAAAAAGATCCAGCAAGGGCACCCCCCCATCTCTGAACCAGTTGGTTGAAAATTTGAGAATGAAGAGAAAAATGAGCTGATGATGGGATCTCTCGACTCAATGCATCGCTATCACTTTGTTGATCCCCTGAATGTGAACCACCTTCAATGACAGCTGTGTTCCCTGAGCACAGCTAAACAGATTGTCTGAGATCATGTTCCTCTTGTCTGTTGACAAAAGCCGTGGCTGTGATATTGTCTGTTCACATCAGAACGTTTCTGCCCCGAATAAGATGGGCAAACTGTTTCAAATCTCTTTTTCTGCCCTCTAGTTCCCGCCAATTTGAGGAGTTCTGACTTTGAGTTATGGACCAAGACCCTTGCATTTGTTTCACTCCTAGCCAGACTCCCCACCCTGAGAGACTCGTATCTGTTGTTATCACCACTACCGGTGAGAGGAATAAAGGAAATCACCTGTTGATATTCTCATTAATCAGCCACCAAGTAAGTTCTCTCGTCACCTCTAGGGGGATGCCAAACCTTATGTTCAAATCTAGAGAAACCGGAGACCAGTTCCTGAGAATGGTCTGCATGAGCAGGTATAGATGGAATCTGGCCCAGGGAACCAAGAACCCTGTGGCGGCCAGGCGCTCCTGGACCTGCACCCAAGAAGAAACTTTAGGAGCCGCCTGAGAATTGAGATCCATTAGGAGGAGCAATGGGAGGGGGGCTTTCATGACATAAGTCAAGGCATTGGGGTGTCTATCGAGGCAGGACTGCCTCAAAACTGTTTTGACTTGAAGCGATGGAGGGACAAGGGGGTAATGTACAATTCTACATACAGAATAGCAGTTGTTTGAGGATGGGGGGTTGAAAAGGGTAGGTCGATGTTGAAGAGGAGAATCTTTGCGCATGTTTTAGTCTTGGGGTGTGCTGTTCGGCAAAGAAAAGGTAGTCTGGTTTGCTGTTGTCGATGGGCTTGTAGATGATGAAGGAGGAATTGTGCTGAGAGAAGGAACTAATGCAGAGGGTGGGTGTATCGTGATCGTATTTGTGATCTCTGTTGATCAGATGTGTCGCTGCATGGACTATGGCCTATCGAAGAATAAGAGAAGAATTATGCAGGCCGATGTAAGGGGTACATCGGGCTATGAACATGTTTCATTGCATTCTGATGATATCACATTCGACTGTCATCTTTAAATTGTTACAAAGGGAATTAAGGACAGTGAATGTGAAATGGAGCATACTAGCTCCTGATTGGGTCTTACCCCTATAGCCACATGCTCCCTAAATCACACAAGTTCAAGCCATGACACATTCCTGCACAGCGTTCATTTATCTGTCAACTCATATTTGCACTCATCCATCGTTTGGAGTTGGAAGAAGTCGGAGAGAAAAAGCTGAATTAAACGGCAGGGAAAACAAGCTTGTCCCTCTTCCATTTCAGCGACACTCCCCACAGTTAGCATTCTCCAGAGGCATCATGCTGGACTCCTTGCAGCAGAGCAGGAGACTTGGCAAAGGTTATCCACTTCCTCCGCCCTCACATCATCATCTCTGCGGTTTGGACTTCAATCAAACTCCACACAAAAAAAACCGATAAGGGATAAATAAATTTGGACAGTCGCTTGCCGGCAGTTTATGGCTTGCTTATTTTTTTCTGCACCAGATGCTATCTGCTTCCCATTGTTCTGCCCACACTACATCCGGTTTGGATTTGATTTGGGGACATCGTCATGTGCTCGATATTATGTACTTGCTTTTAAAATCAAAACCATACTTCGGAGTCTGTCAGCACGCCATGGAAACACGGTAGTTCGCGAACATGTCCCTGCTGCAAATGATTTGTGCAAGCAACTCTGAGTGGAGTGCGCACTAATCCAAATATTGCTTTTTAAACCAGATCACGTTTGTTCCCATCAAATCGTAGTTTTTATTTCTTTTGTGTTTAATTCCCTTGTGCTATTGACCATTCAACCCAACTGCCTTATTTCAACTTTTTTAGGTGGATCCTACCAGACAGTGCACTCTGTCTGCTTCTAAAAGACATATCGTAGTCTTACTAAGAGCTTGCAGGGCTTACAGCCTACCTATTGCTTACCATTGGCTGGCTTTCAACTCACTCTCATTTGAGTCGTCCTTCCACTGGTCACTTTTAGGGAACTTTTGTTTTTCCATTTTGGGTAAGCACTGCATGATAGGGCATGTGTTTTCCAACTCCATCCTTCTCTACCCCGTACTCTCCACCAAATTTCCACTCTTCCCCGTGCTTAGTTTATCTCTTCTGTACTTCTCACTCCAACCCCTTGCTCTCTGTGTTGTTCTCACCATTGTGTGATTCTCTCTCACTCCCCATATTGCCGTCACTTTCATGTGCTTCTCACTCTCATGCACTTCCCTCCTCCCTCACACTCTGTTTTCTTCTCTCCCCATATGCTCAGTGTTCTTCTCTCCATGGGGCAGATTTACAAGCCCCTTGCGACATCTTTACGACACCGTTGCGTCACTTATGTGACGCAGCGGCGTCGTAAATAATACGCCACTATGCGACAGATTTACAACGTGACACATCTAGTGAGATGTGTCACATTGTAAAGCCCTGCGCTACATTATACCTGCGTCAGGTATAATGTATGCAGGGTGGGCGTTCCGTCGCAAGGAAGCCCCGTAAAAGTGACGCAGTGAAATCTACAGGATTTCACTGAGTCACTTTTACGTCCCCGCCCCGCTGCGTCAAAACCTTACGCCTGCTTGTAGCAGGCATAAGGAGTGACGCAGCATTGCAAGTATAGGGTGCCCCTGAGCAGTGCTGGAGTTGCATCGCGCTTGCGACACGACTCCAGCACTGCGCCACCTATACGCTGACAGATGCGTCACGCATCTGTCTCTCCCTGCGCCACGGTGCGCCGCATTGTAAATGCGGTGCATCCATGGTGGTGCAAGGGGTTCCTAACGTCACGCAAAATAACTGGCGCATCCCTGCTGATCTGCAGGGATGCACCAGTTATTGTAAATCTGCCCCATGTGTTCTTCTCTTATGCCCCATGTTGCTCTCTCCCTTGTGCAATGCTTTTCTTCTATTCACCCCCACCCACTCTCTGATTCGCTACTCCATTACCCCATGCCCGAGTACTTTTTTTTTTTTTTATTAATTTGGGCAAAAAGTCATTCTTTTTTTAGTTACTGATTCAAGATTTTGGATCGGTAAGTAAAAAATTGGAAGCAAATGGCTCCCTGGTGAATATGATATCAAGCAAAAGCACACCAGTTGAATGATACGCCTGCTTGTATCATCGCGTCTTTTATTTATTTATTTTTTGACAATGCTGCACAGTGTCAGGTAAACGCCCAAATCTGTCGAACAGCGCCAAATTGCATTGATAAAGCCTATAGCTCCCACAGGTGAGGCCTAGTGTCTTTGAAAATGCTTGCATCATGTCCCCATCATCATCTAATGATCTTGATTTCTGGGATGTTCTAGTTCTCCTTTGTGATCAATGTATATATAGGTTTGCCATTGTGTTTTTTTTTCTCATCCAAATACTGTTGTCTTTACTTTTGCTTAATAGCTACTTTGTTCTTCATTTTCCATATTTTTCATGTTTTTCTCTTGCCCTCTTTTTGTTTTCTTTGTTGTTGTCGTTCATTCTGTCTGAGTTCTCTCCATTGTTTTTTTTACTTTCCATTTGCTTGTTTTCTTTATTTTCTCAATTTTTAAGTTACATTTCTTTAAGCAGCTTTGTTATGCAATCCTTATGGAGCTATTAATAATGACTAAGGGGCCTGGTGGCAATAAGTGGGATTACTAACTTTGGGACTGATTGGGTGTGAAATGTATGAAATCGCCATGCTTCAACAATGGAGCTTTGCCTTTGCAGCATATTCTTCATATCACATCTTCTGCTTTCAAGGGAGTTGTGCTGATAGTGACCAAGTTTTCTATTGGCATATTAATGCATGCCTCTGGCCAGAGTAAAAAGTAATGCATTTTAGAGATCTATTTCTCTAGTCCCATATCTAAGATTTATCATATGGGACGTTCGCAAATGTGAATGTAAACAAACAAACATTGAAAATAACATTTAATAGACCAGCATTGTGAATACATATGAAAGTCTGTCTACTTTGCTGCAAAATGACAGCATGCATTTATTTCTCTATTTATTTGATTCTGCCGTCCATTAAACGCTAACACCAAGGGGCATATTCACAAGGAGCTATCGCCGAATTAACGGCACTTTATCGCAGCCAAAGTCGTGATAAATTTACCTCCCCATTCACAAGCCGGTGTTAACAGCCCACAGCACCAGTTTACCCGCGATAGCAGTCGCAAAAAACATCGCCACAGAGGACCCCCGCAAATATCGCTAATGAGATGCAGAGTAGGCGTTCCCGTGCCAAAAGTCGAGACAACATCACACCTCAACATTCACAACGACCAGCCACATCGGGGATAAGAACACAAAACAGGCGATAAGGCGCGTTAGCACCAGGAAATTTACACCTGCTCTGACCTGGTGTAAAGTCGGACGGCAGCCAGCACCACAAAAGGGAGCACAGCCCAGGGCCACAACCGAAGGGCAACAGATGCCATGGAGCCACTCATCATGCGGCCCGGACACCCAAGAGGGCCACAACACCCACCGCCACCACCCCAGGACCCCAGCCCACACCCGGAACACCCCACCCCCACGGACCACCACAGACGCAGCGCAGACAAAGACAGCGGACCCCCAGGAAGCTTACCAGCCTCACAGACCCAACATCTGACAATGTCACCGTCCACTACAGGCTGAATGTGACAAACATCCTACGCATCCTGACCATCATCGCCTAACAGGCCTACGGCACCAAAACAGCAGACAACCAACATCCCACCCCACACAAAGCTGCTGGCTTGGCAGCACCTGTTGGCCCCTGGGACACCCCAACCAACACCCACCAGAGTCGGAGGAGTCTCACAGCCAACCACATCCAAGTCCCCCAGACCTGTCCTGGACAACACCATCACCCTGGCACCCCAGTCCCCATACGTTCAACACAATGCGCAGGATCCCCTGGAAACCAAGCAAGGACCATACGCCCAAGCAGGATGCACGCACGTGTTGGGGGCAATACACAGCACACATGTACTACCTGTGCCCCCTGGTGACACAGCACACAATCACCGCAACAGGAAGCACACGTCTCACATCAATGTGCAGGCAACAACAGAACACCGTGGAACCCCCAACAATGTCGCCTTCAAATACACAGCCAGTGTGCATGATACCTTCATCCTCCGACAGTCCATCATCAACCAGCGTTCCCAGGATGGCAACAAGGGAAATGCACAGCCCCTTGGCAATATCTAAATGAACACCCCACACACCTCAACTCCACTACCATGCAACTCACAACTCTGGCAATGCACACGTCACAAATTCACATACAACAGGCACAACAACATGCCCACCCACCAAACACGACAGAACAACTTACAATGTTCACATGGGCAAGCCCTGAACATGAGCCAGCAACGGCATGGCACCACAGCCACATAATAGCCGAATGTGTGGAGAGGTGACAACCAGGCATGTGTGACGGATGCAGTAGAACCATGATTGGGAAAGCACACAATTCCATGGGTGGCGGAGATGTGCTGGACACACCTCAGTATGCAGAATACACCCCTATCCATGGCGACGTACACCGCTGGTGTATGGAGTGTAGTGGACAGTGGACGCCACCATGTCACCCCAGCCAGTGGGGGACCTCGCGGAAATGTTGCCTGTTACGCCCCCCCTAAGCGTCACCTGAGTGGGATGGCCCGGCGTACGCTACGCCAGCATAGGGGTGTGAATAAAAAGCACGTAGGCCTGGGCGTGGTCCTCTTCCGGAAAGACCCACGTCTCTGCCAGGGCGGCGCCTCCCACCCCGCCACGAGGCCGACGCCGTCCTCGTGAGCGGAGTTGCCTGCGATGCTGTGCGCCTGCCGGACGCCGGCACGCTGGACCACGAACCCGTCAGGCCCGCCCCTGCCCAGCCAGGCCACACTGATCACCTGCCGACACCGACGTATGTCAAGGAGGGCCCACCACGTGCCGGCGCAAGCTCCAAGCCCGAGTCCCGCGACCTTGGCAGCCACCTCAGACCATCACGGCCTCCACGACACAGGCCCGCTTCATTCCTTTCTCATTGACGTACTCCACTGCCGCCTTAGGCCTACTCTTCGGACCAGTAGGTCCCATATGTGAAACTGTGTCCTGAGTCATGAATGGCAGTGACCCCAAATCCGGGCCAGCGGCAACAGCACCAAACCCCCCCGATCAGTGAGGCATAGTTCCATATGGGCATCTTGCGACACGTGGTGCCACTAACCCTGTTCAACGCCAGCCGGCGACACGTGGTGCCACTAACCCTGTTCAACACCAGCCGGCGACAGGTGGTGCCACTAACCCTGTTCAACGCCAGCCGGCAACACGTGGTGCCACTAACCCTGTTCAACGCCAGCTGGCTACACGTGGTGCCACTAACCCTGTTCAACGTCAGCCGGCTACACGTGGTGCCACTAACCCTGTTCAACGCCAGCCGGCTACACGTGGTGCCACAGAACCTGAACTACGCAGGCCGGTGGGGCCATCCAACCTATGCCGGCGACACTCGGTGAATGGGCCGTGCTAACCGCTGCCTCAGGCCTACCCCACGGTCAGGTAGGTCACACATTTGGAACTGAGTCTTAATTACACTATGGCAGTGAACATTATTGAAGGCAGAGAACAATTCACTATACACCCTTCGATGTGGTGGCAACAAGTCTGTGCATGGCATCACAACCACACGTGTCTGTGGGCCTACGCGGACTACTGCCCTCGGCCTACGCTGCGCATGAGTGGGATCACAGATTTGGAACCGAACATCGGTAATTCAAAAGGCAGAATACATTTCATCGCACGCACGGAGAGGCGTAAGAGGATGACGCGTTGCAGTCCGGAGGGAACAGGATCATCGTTACGGAGGTGATTGAACACTACCGACAACTGCCACTGTGTCACTAACTCTGTGCCTCGCGAGCCAACGTCACGTGGCTGTGGGCCACTGCTGACCGCTGCCTCCAGCCTACACTGCGGTCCAGTAGGTCACAGAGTCTTGATTTGGCAATGTTGGAGTTCACATCTGTGTACCGGCATCATCGCAGACTGCATCCCCTCTCAGCACCTGTGCCACTAAGTGTGTTCCCCGACATTCATGGACACTCACTGGTCGTAAATTGGTGGCGTTTGAGTCTATGGACTAGGGGCTAGTTTTCATCCTCATGTAGCTGATACCGAATTGTTGGTGAAAACGAGGGTTGAGCTTTCCACTCCTCCATTTGCTGCTTCCAGATGACATCAGACCTTCCGCATCATGCCCTGGAGGACACCTTCCACTGTCCCCCGCAACCCTCCGCAACATACACCTCGGACATTGATGGGGACCAGCTCAGGTCGCATGGACCATCTGACTGCACCGCAAGTCACCGTCCCATGGCTGGGTGCCTGTGCCGTCCGCAGTGCATCCGGGGCCACTAACTCTGTGCTGCTCAGGCCTGGGACCCGTTCTTCTGAGATATTGAATGGCCTCTGTAGCAATGGTCTTGGGGTCATCAACGCCATGTGTCTGTGGCCCTGCGCTGTCCGCATCCTCCGGCTTCAACTGCGGGCCACCAGGGCCCACACATAGCAACGAGTCTTGACCGGCCCGGACGTCGCATCACCGCAGGAGGCACAAGCCACCACCGCAAGGACCACCTCCAACCGCCATCTGCCAGAGTCGAACCGTTGGTCCTGACAGACCTACAGAGTTGCTCAGACCTGTCGTGGATGCCATCATCGGCCTGATACCCTGCTCAGCACTCCAGGTGCCAGTGACTCAGTGCACCGCAAGCCATTGTCCGTTACTGATTGAGTTTTGTGCTGTTGTGAGGTTGCGCAGCAATGTCACCTCATGCAGTGGGGAAGACCTGGGACTATGATGAGGAAGATGTGTCAAGTGTGCGGACGGGAGAAGGCACAGACAATGGGAGGGCAGGAGGCAACAGCCCCAAGGCAGGAATGCAGACTGGTGGTGGTAGTCAAGCTACACACCCGGATCTAATACTGAGTATTGCGCTGTGGACTGCGGACGCAACTGTCACCTCAGGCAGTGTGGGAGACCTGGGACGTTGATGAGGAAGTTGATGCAGGTGTAACACACCCCACTGCATCTGCATCAGGACTAACCCGAAGGGACACAATACTAGCAATTTCTTCACATGAGCGCGCTCTTCTCTAGTGCCCCTACCTCCGTGCACTGCAACTCACGGAACCTCCTGACTGAATATTGGGTGACCTCTGTCCTTACTCTGGATCCCTCCATTTTGCTCTGCAGTTGACTCTGTTATGCTGGTGTTTTCTGTTTCCATTACACTGGTGTCCACTGTTCAGGTTGTTGCCAGCACCAAGCACTCCGTGCGGGCTGGCTTATACTCACCCAACACACATCCAGCACAGGCGTCACTGTACATGTGGCCCTGCCAATAAAGGGGCCGGGCGCACATGCCCGTAGCCAGTTCAACATGATATGTGCATGTGTCCCTGTGGTCTTGTTGTATGCATGGGGGCCCTGGGCCCTACGACATTACATTGTGCTGTGTATAGGGGACGCAGACATGTCACCGCAGGCAGCGGGCTAGAACCTGGACATGTAGCTTTGTCGTCACCCACTCAATTCGTAAGGGGAGTGGACTGTGCCGTCGTACGCAGAGCCAACGTGGGTGTGTGACTGATATGTGCGTGCCCCTGGCCATGGTTCTGTACTGGGTATGTTCATCTGCATGTGTCTCTATGGCAGTGTGGGTCTCCTCTGTGGGATGTAGGTGGTCCCTGAAGGGTATTGGACACCCACGTATGTGTTCTAGTTCGCATTCCATGGGTTCGGCAACACCCTCACCTGTTGGGCCACCTGCTTTTGGCATTCTGACACCTGGCATTGGGGTGCCATGTGTGGGTCGGTGAAGTGTTGTGAGCCAGCCGTGATTGCGGGTGCTTCATGCTGTGTGGTCTGTTGCAGGGGCTGGGTTCTCCTCTGAGTAGCTTGTCTGCCCTGGTCCTGGTGGTGGGTTGTGTGGGATGTCCATGGGCTGTTGTAGGGCGTCAGTGTCGAAGGTGTGGTGTTCGTCTCCGGCATCACTGATGGGTTGTCTGTTCTGACCTGCTGGAGGTGTTGTTTGTCCCTCTGCATTGTGAAGGGGAGGTGCATGTTGGCATTGTGTTAGCGCCTTGTTCTTGTCGACATGCAGACTGTGTGACAATGTACATTGTGACTGTTTGGGCGGTGGTGGCTATTTGAGTTGTGACAGTGTACATTTGGCCTACATGGCTGTTGTGGGGTTGTAGCCGTAGATATGCATCTCACAGTTCCCTGCTCTGTCCAATGTGATTGTTC
This sequence comes from Calotriton arnoldi, assembly GCA_963921515.1. Classification (NCBI taxonomy): domain Eukaryota; kingdom Metazoa; phylum Chordata; class Amphibia; order Caudata; family Salamandridae; genus Calotriton; species Calotriton arnoldi. The sequence goes on from CAWUFW010013145.1 coordinate 233,238, forward strand.
TGTTTCTGCGCCTGGGCGGACCCAGTTGTGTCCCCTGTTCTGCAGTGTGGGTGTTGCACTTTGTGCCACATTGTCATGGTATGTGCTGTGATTGCTATGTGTGTGTGCTGCAGTGTGCCACGGGGACATGTCCCTGGGTAATTGTGGGTGTGCAGTGTGCTACACCTCATTGTGCATGTGTGCCATTGTGCCCATCACCCCCCGTCCCCCCAGTCCCTGTTGGATCCTCACCCTGTTGTTGTTGTGTCAGGTCCTCTTGAGCTGTGTCCGTACTCCCTACTCCTTACACCGTCTACACACTGATGACTGTGGCCTGGGTTTCCTCAGGCTCCTCCTGTGGCGCTGGACTGCTACCTCCTGTCGCCGTTGCTGCCTTCCTGTTGGCAGCGGGTTTGTACCTGGTTTAGGTTGTCACGTCCTGCCGGCGCCTCTTGGCCTCCTGGATTGGCCTCCTGGGCACTCCGACTGCATTCCAGGTGGTCTACTTGTGGGTCAGTTGCTGGTAGTGTTCTGTCACCTCCGTGACGCTGGTCTTGTTTTCCTGCGGTCTGCACCCCGTATGCCTCTCCCTTTTCTCCTTGGCCTTCCCCGACCCAGTTGTTCCTTGCTGGTGGTCTGTGGTGGTTGTGGGGTTCGCGTTGACCTCTGCGCTGGGTCAGGGTGCATCCATGTTGCTACGTGCTTTGGCTTGTTTCTGGTGTGTTGTTTTTGTGGTTTTTATGGTGCAATTTCCCGCCAGACGCGTGGGATTTGCAGGCCTGTGGCTACTTTTCCGCTACTTTTTGTACCGCGATTGGCCTCATCGCATAATTTCTCTCGTTCGCGTTTCGCATTTTTTCAGCGTGGCGTTGATTTTCACGCTAACATTTGACGCGTTATCTGGTGACTATCGCATGCTACCGCCTTGTTGTGAATTCCACATTGACACAGGGTTATTTTCCTTATGGCTGCGATATTGAAAGTTGCGTTACGCTACTCTTGCGTAGTTATCACACGTTCTTGTGAATATACCCCCAAATGTGTTGAGTGTAGAAAATAGAACTTTGTACAGTTCGTGTTTGCAAATTGGAGTGTTCATATAGGGTTGCCAGATCTATTCATATAAGCTAAACTCTATGTTTCTAGCTTTGTTTCATGTAACAAAGCAGTCTACTGTAGTAGCTGTAGTAAGTGCTTGCTTTATTTATCCCAACTGGAATAAAACAACTATAAAAAGGAGGGTTGAATTCATGTTGTTTAGTGTACATGGAACTGTCAGACAACCGTATAAATCTGAAATATTAGTCTAGAGAAGCAAGTTTTGAAACGCAGTGCTACAAACACATGAATATAGTTGAAACTGCAAAACTGTGCTTGGCATGTACACTGAAGTGTACCGAAAGAGGCCAATGATGGAACTGCCAAGCAGAATGTACAGCATTGTGACCTCCAGGTGATCACTTCAGAAAGCAGTGGCGGCCAGCATGACTCGCTGGTGATGGGGCAGGCACAGGGTTGCGGGGTTGCGCAATGCAAAAAAAAAAAAAAAAATATACACTTACCTTGCCGCTGGGTCCTGCGTCTCTGCTCCTGCTGTCCTCGTGGGACTCGAGGAACAGGAAGCCAAGAAGAACAGCCAGGCTCCCCTGACCAATCACAACGCTGCAATGCAGTGTTGTGATTGGTTTTGAGTGTCCTGGTTCGGCGCTCAACCAGGGAATGGGGGCCTGGGCATGTTCTCCATGCAGGCTGTAATGCAGCCTGCACGGAGAACAGGGAAAGTGCGCATGACTGTGTTGGGCGGCTGGAGCGGGCCGATCAAACAGTCATTGCGCACTTAGCAGTGGGCAAACCACTCCTCCCCTGCCCTGCTCCGAAAACAGAGCAGCCCCGCCCACCCACAAAGGAAATATAAAATGATAATAACTCAAAGTTGCCCACGCCTACAAATGCCTCCACAACACTGGACCCCAATACCTCAACGACAGAATCTCCTTCCACATACCCAAGAGGAACCTCCGATCCGCCGACCTCACCCTCGCCGAACCCCCACGCATCTGCAGAGCAAGAACGGGTGGAAGAACCTTCTCCTACATCGCGGGTAAGACCTGGAATGAGCTGCCGATCAACATCAGATGCGCCCCCACCCTGCACATCTTCAGGAAGACCCTCAAGACCTGGCTCTTTGACTGACCGGAGCTGCCCCCCCAGGGCCTTGAGACCCTCACGGGTGAGTAGCGCGCTTGAAATTTCCCTGATTGATTGATTTAAGTTATTCTCATGTATTATTTCCTTTACTTTACACTGCTCAAAAGCAGTCGACGCTCTTCCGCCATAGCGGAGGAGCTGCCACTGTCAGAGAGGGCAATTCTTTGATGCACATAAACACTAAAACCTTTCACTTTACAATGGAAATGATTTATCGCAGGAGAGGTCAAGGATTGCATGGTGGAGCAGAGTAAATTTAAGCTCCACCCTCTATTTATTATTTATATGCATATTAACTATTAAACCAAACGTTGAGTTCCCTAGGACACCCCAATACAACCTCACACCTTAGACAATAGCTGGAATCACTCTAGTGATTGAGTCAATGATAAAACAAGGCATCCTGAAAGAAATAATGTGGAGTTCAAGCATTATGGGCCTGCAGACACCAATCAATAAATAACAGATTGTGCAGGACCTTAGGAAAATTAACAATAATGTTGTCTTCTGTTGTCCTGTGGTACCGAATCCAGCTGTGATATTATTCCAGATACCATGTGAGGCTGAGTAGTTTACTGTTGTCGATTTGTGCCAGGCCATTTTCTCCATTACATTGCATGAGGAAAGCCAAATCCTCTTCTCTCTTCATTCCAAAATAGGGTTTTGTCATGGTGCAAGATCCTCAGGATTACCCAAAAAGCCTCTGAACTTTCAACCAGATCCTAAAGAAACACCTTGAGTTCCTAAACATGCCTCACAATTCAGCTCTTGTGCAATATATTGACGACCTCTTGGTTGCATTGGATTCACAAGTAGCTTGTGTGCAGGATGCGATTGCTTTATTTATTTATTTATTTATAGAGTTTTATGAAGCGCAACAGATACCCAAAAACAGGCTTCTCAGTGCTGACAGACCCAATAACTATCAATTGTTCCAGGCGGGTGTGTGGCCATTTCAGAAGGCATCCAAAAGTGTCTAAAATTCACAAAGGAGATATCTTACTAAAGAGAGACTTGGGATTTAGTAATTACCTAAAGAGATGTGTTTTTAATTGTTTTCTAAAGCTTAGCAAGTTGTTGTTGGGCCTGAGCTGTACAGGAAGGGAGTTCTATAACATGGCAGTGATGAAGGTAAGTGTTCTGCCTCACCCCTCTTTCTTTATTTTTGGAACTGCCAAAAGAGATAGATTGTTCCATTTCAGTGTTCTTGAGGTTGTATGAGAGGTAATGAGATGTTGTAAGGCCAGCGGCCTGGTTGCATATTTCAACGTATGAGCGATGCATAGAGCTTTAAATTTTATGCGTTTCTTGATGGGAAGCTAATGCAGTTGTCCAAGAGCCTGTTGAGCTGAGTTCCTCTTGGGGATATTCAGGAGTTCCTGGGCTGGCACATTTTGTATTACCTGTAATCTCTTTATGACATAGGCTGGACTGCCCATGTCTAAGGTGTTGCCCTAGTCGTGGCATGAAAGTATCAATCCCTGAACCACCATCCTACGACACTCCAGTGTCAACCATCTCAGTGTTTTTCTCAGGGATCTAAGCAAATCAAAACAAGACCCCGCTATCTTCTTGGCTTGGGAGTTCATTGTCAAAACTTTATCTAGTATGACTCCTAGGTTCTTTACCTCGACATTTGGAGAAGGGGATCCCCCAGACAGGAAGGCCATGCGATTTGACCCCAGAGTGAAGGGTTATTGCTCACCACCAACTCCTCTGTTTTGTCTCCATTTAGCTTGAGGAAGCTTGCCACCATCCACTTGGCCACCTGTTCTAAACATGTGTTAAGTCTTCTAGAGGGGGAATGAATATCTGGAGACATTAAAATGACAATTTGGGTGTTGCCCACATACAACACCATGGTAAAGCCATGTGCATCGATAATGTCAGACAGTGGTTTGACATAAATATTAAAGAGCGTGTGGTTCAACGCAGATCCCTGTTGCATACCGCATTCCACTTTCTTACTTTCTGAAAAGAAAGAGCCTTCACTAACTTGAAAGCTTCTATTTGTTAAAAAAGCCATGAGCCACTTTAGAGCAGACCCTGTGATTCCCATTTCTTTCATTCTTTCTTTCAGTACTAAACCATCTGGCTGAAAATGGATGCAAAGTGTCCCCGAGCAATTTACAGTACTGCCAGAAAGAAACCCTATACTTTGTACATCATATTGAGAAGGGAGTGAGGAAGGTGTCGCAGGAGAGAATATCTGCAATTTTGAAAATGAATCCACCTACCATGCAGGGGGAAGTTATGATGTTTTTGGGATGTTTAGGAAGGTTTGGTGACTAACTGCAGACAGTGGATACCCAACTTTTCCCTAGTGGCCAAACCTCTGAAGAGGCTGAACCAAAAAGATGAGCTGATCTGCTACCATGGGACAATGATTGTTTGACTGTGTTTGTAGAGCTGACAGAAAGTCTCTGTCACACCCCGGCACTGGGAATGCCAGATTACAATTACGTTTTTACACTCTTCTGCACTGAGAGAGAGGGCTATGCTCTTTTTGTGCTTTTACAAATTCATGGGGATGCTTGACAACCTGTAGCATACTTTTCTGCTACCCTTGACCCTGTAGCCACAGGACTGCCCGGCTGTATTAAAGCAGTCACTGCAGATGTGTCAGCATAGAGAAGCCCAAGAGTATAGTTATACGGCATCCGCTTATAGTGATGGTCCCTCATTCAACGGAGATCCTACTGACTCGCACCAGAACACAGAATCTGACAAATAGCCACTAAAAGTATGAGCAAGTCATACTGGCTGCTGAAAACATCACTTTAAAGAGGTGCTCATCACTCAATCCTGCTGCATTGTTATCTTTGCTTGTAAATGAAATGATTGAGGGGAAGGTTGAACATGATTATCTGGATGTTAAGGAATTGTGCACCAAGTCAAGACCTGATATTAAAGATGAACCCCTTGAAGAGCTGGTTTATATATATATAATGTTTGTAGATGGCTCTTGCCTGAGAGATGATGAAGGAAATTTGGGAGTTGTATACAAGGTCTGCACTGTTGTAGGTGTAGTGGAAGCTTCATGGCTCAGCGGTAAAATGCCTGCACAAGTGGCTGAGTTAGTCATTCTTACGAGAGCTTGCAGCATCTCAGACCAACTGAGGGTGATTATTTTTACCAACAGTCAGTATGGCTTAAATGTTGTCCATGTCTTTGGACAAATGTGGTTACAAAGAAGATATAGGACTTCTTCAGGTTCCCCAATAAGAAATGGGGAACGTGGTTTGAGATTGTTAGGGGCATTACAGATACCACAAGAAGTGGCAGTGGTTAAATGTGCACCGATGTGTTGTGTGTCAACAGATGAATGTAGGGAGAAGGACCCCTGTGCCACATAGGGAGATCAGGAGGCCCATTTAACAGAATGCAACTGGATCTTATCAAGATGTCAATGTGTAACAGGATATGTCCTGGTTGTTATGTGCATTGTAAAGAAATGCCTCTTTTTGCATATTCACCTCACATTTTTGGAAGGATGCTGCTGGTTTATTGACTCTGAGAGTGCACTGAGTTATGCTAATTAGACCTCAATGCTGGTGCTCTAACCCATTACAAAGTATATGTCGAATTGGCTACCCCCAATTGGCAAGGACTGGCTTACTTATAAATCCCTAGTTTATGGTACCCAGGGTATCTAGGGCATTTAAGGCAGGGTGCCACCCAGGGCTGAAGCACTGATTGTGCCACCCTGTGTGTGACAAAGTAAAAAATGGCTCCCGGCCTGCCACTGCAGACTGGAAGGGCAGTGGTAACAATGCTAACTTGACTTTGCCATTTAACCTAATTGCAAAGCCCCCACTTACCTTAACAATATATGTAGGCCTCCCCTAAGGAAGGCCTATAGAGCCCTAAGGCAGGGAGCTGTATTTTATTAAGTAGGACATGTATTTATAAAAATATCCTAACAGCAACACTTCTAAATTGTCATTTTGCTGACTTCTGAATGCGGCTACCTAGCTGGGTTAATCATGGCACTGAACCCAACCTGATGCCCAGGTCGAATTTAATGCCACTATTAAAGAAATGCAACTTTTAGAAAGTTGCTACTCTGTGACCAAGTTGTCCAGTAGCCTCACACGATTGTATGACGGAACAACGCATGCAACTTCCACCCATGCCTTTATTTCGCCGTCAGTACAACGCATGCGTCATTGCCACACATGCATTTCCAATGGTAATTTTTACAGCGCATATGGCTTTACCGCGCATAACTCTACCACGCAAATATCGTTTTAAAGGCATGGTTGGTAAAGACATATGTGTGGTTAAAATTAGCACAAGCACACACAATCACTCACAGCTGAACCCCATGCTGCTGTTACTTACCATTGTTGGGCTTCAACGTCACTCGTTTCTTTTCTTCTCATTGGTCATCGATTCCCCTCACCTCCAATTTCTCTTTCTCTTGGCCTGCTGTCCCGACGTTACTTCCTCTTTCTTGCACTCCTCCTCTGCCGTACATGGTCTTGCTTCCTCCCTACACTCTATGAAGGGTGGCTTTCCACGATGGACAGTGCCGCAGAAGCTGGGTTCTATGTTCTTTCAGGTAAATTGCCGATTTAGATGCTACTGCTTGTGGGAGTTTAGTGATGGGTTCTTAATGCGAGCTTCTAGATGACCACAAAGAGGAAAAAAAGACGGAAAACAGAAGGCAAACTAGAGTCGGGAAGCAGCCATTACAATGCTGTCATAACCTTGCATGACAATTATCACAAATCCTTTACAACGAACATGCCTTTACCACGCATGCCCGATTTTGTTGTAAAGGCATAAAGGCATAATCGTGGTAAAGGATTTGTGGTAATGGACATGCATGGTAAAGGCATGTGCGTCATAAAGGATGCGTGGTAATGGTCATGTGTGGTTATGACTGAATTGTAATGGCTGTTTCCTGCCTCACACGAGCACTGGCCAACAGACAGCATTCTGCCCACCTGGACAGTAGTGTGAACGACTCCCAGGCTTAGGAACAATAGCAGCTTGCTACAGGGCGAGGTTTTACCTCCCCTTCACAGGAAGCCACTCGGGGAGTTAGCCTAAATGGTGAGCTTAAAAGACTATGCCGCCTTTGGTGGGCAGATGGTATTCACACTCCTGAGGGGCTGCCCTTTGTTCAGGTAGACAGGCTGGAGACAGGTACAGAGATGGAAACCCAGTGCCCAAACTGGTTTTCCTGTGGGGAAGTAACCCTCAGGCAGCCGCACCTCTATGGTATGCTACCAAGCTCCTTTCATCAGAGGAAGGGTCCCGACATCTTGTGAGAGGACACTATTATGCACTCTGGGGTCGCTAGATGCCACACATAGCCGGAAATTTGGCACCAAGAATGAGGTGACCTGGTAGCCCATTGGCTAGTGACCGCATTATCCCCACAGCGCAATTTCTGGGGATAAATATGACACCCCTGGCACCTTCCATCTCAGATCCTGTCAGATTTAGAACAAGGACTGAAGAAGGACTGCCTTGCTGCCCCTGGATGCACAAAGAGAGGCTGCACTGTCGGCTGTACTGCACCTGCTGCACTTTTGGGCTAGCGAAGTGAGGACTGTGCCAGTGGCCCCTGGCTCTTGTAAACGTCATGCCCCAGCCCCAGCACAAAAGTCTGACTCAAAGTTACAGTGCATAGACCCCCTGGAACCCGTACTGGGGTCACCACAGCCCACGTAGCCCACACCAGCAAGTTGCTAGCCACCGCAGAAGATTTGCTGCCGTTGGGCCCCTCGAGGCCAATCCTTGATGGCCAAAAGTTACACCAGAGTTAGCCAGACCCGGGAGTGCTGTCAGAGTCCAGACTGGTCACACAAGAGGGACACTAGCCCCCACTAAAGGATTCACAAGGGCCGCAGTGTACAGAGACCGGTAGCCCAGCAGCTGCTGGCCTTCCATGGTCTCAAAGAGGACCTCGAGGGACCTTGACCCTTTTGGCCAAAGTTGCCCCACATGACCTGTGGTCCGAGAAATCTCAACAAAGGCACCCCCATCGACCACACTGTAACTGGATGATCCTTGAGCATCTTTTCATCTTGTGTCCACAGCATCAGTACCACTCCATTAAAATCTATGGCGTTCATGCCATAAAGTTTGGAACTGAACTGGAAAATGCTCTGGTGGCTGGGTAACTCTCCAATTCTGCCACATTGGCCCTGTAGACAAGAGTAGTCATACTAACTTTCTCAAACTTTTCAAAAGTTTATAAACTTTGATTGACCAATGCTTGTTTGCAGTTGCATTAAAAAGTGATAAAACCTTTAAAAATCTGTATCTCCAGAACCATAAAATTATAATCTATTTTTATAAATCAGTGTCGTGTTTCCTTCATGTTGTGAGACTTTCTTATTTTGTTGTTTGGTACTGTTAAATGCTTTACACTAAGGGCCTGATTATGATCTTGGTGGATGAGATACTCCATCACAAATGTGACGGATATCCTGTCTGATGTATTACAAGTTCCATAGGTTATAATGGAGTTGTAATTTGGCAGACGGGATATCCGTCATGTTTGTGATGGAGTAACTCTGGCTGCCAAGATCGTAATCAGGCCTTGAGTTCCTTTGTGCAAGCCTTGCTGCTTGAAGCCATAGCTACCCAGGGTTGAGCTTAATGCTTTTCAAATGAGCCTGACTGGACCCAAGACAGTTTTTGCGAGTGTATTCCATGGTAAGGCTACATAGCCATACCATATAATAAACCCATATCCTCACATTGGTTCCTAGTGGTTGGATCCAGAACTTGTGTTTAGCTGTACCAGACAATTAATAAGTTTGCAACCACCGAGAGGACCTGCCAAGTCAACATTGAGAAAAAGTTTTCAAAGTTGCCAAGTTCTGTAGGTTTACTCACATGCATCTTCTCCTATTGGGTTGAGAGCTGATATCCCATTTTGGGTTTCCTACTTCTCTGGAATCAGACTGAGGGACTCATTTTCATATTGAGATCCTGAAATTTTTATGTGCAGGTTTGCATGCGGAACAGCGATTGCACTGTAGTTATCGACCTGAGGCTTCTAGAATTTCTGAAAAGGTAAATGCAATGTTGAATTCTCGCATGGCAAAGTGTGTGCATATACATCTCTGAAGGGGCCTGATGCTTTGCCTTTGGTGCTGATGAGCCTCTGCAGTACCCCTGATCGGAGGACAGATCTGTCGCCCCATGAGATCATCATGGGCTGAGCAATGTGGCTGCTTGCTGTGCCTGCGAATGCACTTGTAAATATCACAGATATTATTCTCAACTACTGAAATGGAATGGCTGATTTGGTGCATTCTGTGTCTCACCAGGTCGGAGCTAACTCCGCTCTCCCACACCAGGAGCAGTGCCATGACCTTAGCCCTAAATACTGGGTCTTGGTGAAGAAACATGTCCAAAAGACATGTCTGGAGCCTCCCTGAACAGGCGCTTTCCAAGTAATTCTTGTGACCAAAACAGCTGTCAAGTGCGGGGGGCTGCCTAACTAGGTTCATGCCCCTGGATCCCTGTCCCCTGGATGATGTGACAATGCCGATCACAGAAGCACAACCTTTACCTGTGTTGGACTAGAAAATACTTCCAGTCGACCTCTCTATTGGCATTGTGCTTAAGTTAGCATTTGCGGCACCATTTTGTCCTCAGCCTCCATTTTGTGTAATGATTGAAACTAACTTCTGTCTCATTCTGTCTGCCTCTGCAGAAAACAGCTCCGATATTTCCTTTTTGTATTTCTTCAAGGTTGAGCTTCACTGTCTTAATGAATACATGAATGTGTCTTTGCATATCTTCCTTGTTAGATAGGCCCGTTCTCATGCTCTAGTGGCGGGCACAGACAGAGTAACCTTGAGGTAGAGATAACATGTACCCAATCCCAGGAGTGTAACTCATCTTCTGTAGCTCCTTTGTTAACCTGCTCCAACTGGAATTTTACAGTTTTGGGCGGGTCTTGCTGGGCATTGGAAATGTATAACAACTGATGTAATGTTAGTGAGGGCCAGTCCCCTCAATAGCATCTCAGGAGGCTAGTCAGACTGGATTTCGCTCGAGCGAATACTAATAAATAACTTGGTTTGTATTCTCTACTGTCTGACCGACTTTTCATTTGTTTGGAAGGCTGAGAGGTGGTCGCGAGTGACCAGAGTGACCCTAATCGGGTCACTTCCTTCACCTGCTGGATACCCTGAAGCTGGATACCCAGATGGGGAGGGTTGAAGAGCGCAAACGAGAGCCCCAAGATCCGCTAGTGGTCCAAGACTCCAAAGTATCACAAGGGGGGGGGGGTTGAGGTGAGCTCTGACTCAGTGATGGATGAGGCAAATTAAAGAACCTGGCCACTGGTGCAGGTGGAGTATGACCTTGATCCTAGCGAAGGGCCGAGCGGCGTGACCAGCAGAGATCAAGGTAAAGGTGAATGGCTAACAGGTCCCAGGAGTGTAAGGCCAGTTCTGTTGAACATGTACCACAAACTGTTACAGAAGAAACTGAAACCAGCAAGTTGGCGGAAGTGAAGACGGAAAGCTAGTACTCAGAAAATCTAAATGAACATGGGTGCCTTGCAAGAAGTATTCAACCCCTGAGTGGATGCACTGGGAACAATGACACTGACCAAGTTCTCTTTGATTTGGGGGATAGCATATCAGTGCTAACAAAACCTCAGTGAAACTGAACCCACTGCGGAGTTTTGCCTCTCAAATTGATTACATGACTAAATGAACTGTCCAACAAACTGTGTTTCTGATAATTCCTGAACTGAACATTTACATTTTATGAACTTTGCATTTCAATGAACTTTGCTTTACTGAATTAAGAAGATTCCCTAGGTCAAAGGCCACAGAAGAAGAGTAGGGTTGTCATTCTAGACGGAGTAAGGACAGGGACGACTCACGAAATCTGCTGTCGGTAAAGCTAACCACATTATATCACTCTAATCAGTTTTGCAATTTGCACAAGTAGAAACGTTAATGAGAAAATCTGTTTGCTGCTATTTCTACTTTAATGGCCGGATTGTAGAGAAGCCATAATCCTGATCAGCGTAGGCTTATAATAGTATATCATTATTGATCATTGCTATCCTAGTATTAGCTGCTTTGCTTATAGGATTAAGTTCCCCGACTTCCACCGATCCCATTAGGTCCACCCTTAAACCTACCACACCTATTTCTGCCATAGAAAAAGATTACAACTTTAATTTACACAAGGACGCTTCAAAGGTAGATTTTTCCTCAAACGCATATTTTAGGTTGCTTTATGGATACATTGACAAGATGTTTGCACCCAATTGCCTGCTTCAGTAGCTGAGGGTATTACATATCACCACATTACTCTTACCTATGGTGTTACCTGTAGTATTTTGCTTAGTCTTTTATATCGACAGGACCACTCTGAGTATTGCTTTTCCAATTATGACTTAGCCTTTTCAGGAGTCCCGATGATGTACAGTGTGTCTGTGGACGAGCCTCACTCACAGTGAGTGTTTAGGCCTGACTTCTAATCAGAACTTACCTTATTTTGAGAGTGAGGAAACTAGTGGTTTAAATGGGCCGGTACTGTCCGGTACCGAGTACCTGCACTTTTTTATTTGGAGAGGGAGAGGACCTGCACTTCTCAAGAAAAAAGTAATACTTTTAATTGGAGAGTACCGGCACTTCTCAGAAACTAGCAGGTACTCTGGTACAAAGTGCCTGCACTTCTATTTTTTCATTTCGAGCACTGGAGGAAACATAATATATCACTCATTTCGGTGTCCTTTGAATGAGAGCCCAGGCCCAAGCACAAACTGCCAATAAGAAAATGCTCAGTTTTCTGAAAATTATGTCTCTGAAAGGCAGGTAGTGTTTGAGACCCAGATCGTGCCTTTAATAAGGACCCAGGGCCTCTAGTAGGGAGCGGGGTTGGGGTGCCCTGGGGTTATTATTCTCTGGACTCCTCCCTTTTCCAGGGCCCCACGCTCATGCTTTACCATTTAATGACGAGGCATCAGATATGGCTAATTCCAGTAGATGGTGCCAGAAGCTGTGAGTTTGCTGACCAGGGCTGTGCAAAAAACTTAAGACTGATTCTTGCCCAACCCTACCAATCTTTGAGAAACAAAGATCTAATGGGACATCTCCCGGTTAGAGTATGTTTGTTTGCATCTGACTCACATGTAGAACTTGTGCATTTGTATTTAACTCCCCACCACACTTCTCACCAGTCACTAATGATCGCTGTCTGCTTTGCTTGACCTTGACTCACCCACAGTCGCTCAACTTTTTGCCCTGAGCTGTTTACGGATCAGAGCATGTGAAGACCAGGCCAGCCCCAGCCTTCAAGGCACCACTAATTGCGAGAAAGCCAATTACTGGCAGTGTCTGCTGCATATGTGTATGCTGCTTTACAAAAAGTTAAGGGAAAGGTCACTGGAGAAAAGGAAAAACGGATCAGACAAACAAGTGTACCTGAAGGTAAGGGTAAATGGGGATAGTAACTGCTCACCCTATTGTATCCCTGGCACTGCCCTGTCAATCCAGTGGCGTAGCAAGGGTGACTCGAGCCCTGGTGCAAGGAAAATAGACCCCGTCGAGAAGTAAAATACAGCCCTAATTTTGTGTTCAATCGGCCCCGGTGCCACTGCACCTGCTGCACCACAGAAAGCTATGCCCCTTTTTCTCCCCCTGTGTCGGGAGTCAAATCATGCAGCTGGAATAGCATATAAACCGGGTTTTAAGAGCCAGCTTCTGTAGTTTCCACCTATTCACCTAGTCAATTACCATACATCTCCGACAAGCTTCTTTACCTTGTGTTGAAATATATGACAATTTAATTTCACTTTGTTTGTAACTCATGCTTGACAATCATTTTACTTGGAGTTTAATATGTATCTCATCTGTCTTTGAAGTAAGGAGATGATGACACTGTTTAGGCCGCATCTGAGTGGGCTGTTTACTGTCTGTTCATCTCCTACCTACTCTCCCCTAGCGCCCTCAGTTATTTTATGCCTCAGGTTCCTCGCATTTTGCCTTATTGAGTGTACTTAGGTGTTTTTTTTTTGTATGCTTAACAATTCACTTTATGCTTGAAACTAGTGCTTGACAATCTTTTCAACTGGAGGTTTATAACGTATCTCGTTTGTATTTGAAGTAAGTCGATGCTGAAACTGCTCGGCCTCATCTTGGTTGGCTGTTATCGGTCTGTTTATTTGCTTTTCTTTGTAAATGTATTTATACTGTCTCTGTACGTAAACGTCATTTTTCATCTTTGTACAGCGCTCTGTTACCCGGTTGGGTCATGTTCGCGCTTTATAAAACTTTTCAAATAAATAAATAAATAAATATTGGCATACACTGGTCCCTCAGCATCAAAGAGGTGGGTCTCAGTGCAGGACAATCCTCTGATATCACGTCGGTGAAAATGTGTTTAATGTCAATGTTGCTCCCCTATCATTTTGGTGAATTGACATCCATAACTGTACCAGTGCATTGCCCCATCGAGAAAATGCAGGATTTGTGGCTCGGCCTTCCAAGACCTCATGTCATGATAGCATTTCTATAGTGTCGTTTTACCATTTCAAGTAAAGCTTCGGAATTTGGACACCCTTTGCACCTCACTTTCACAGTGAGGTCGCATAGTAAATAACATTTTTATATAGTATTTCATAGCACAGTTCTAATAATTACTAAGCGCTGTAAATAAGAGGTGCCACGTATACCCAACTAGTGATGTGGGCCGGGGAGGCAAAGCCGGACCAGATAGTGGTCCGTGAGAGGCAGGGGACGGCATCGGCCACGCCGAAATTATGGCGGTTGTGCCGGTCCCCCGCCAACGACCAGGGAGGCGGGTGGGCGCAGAGCACGCCCCCGCCTCCCTTTCCTTAATGGGGTGTTTGCAGCACGTCACCCGGAAGTGTTTGAATCACTTCCGGGTCGCACATTGGTTGAACGACGCCGGGGGCCGGTTTAAACTGGCCCCCGGCGGAAATTGGCCTTAAAGGCTTGGGGAGCGGCGAGAGCATCCTCTTTGCTCGCGGCTCCTTCAACTGATCATCGGATCTCGGACCTCGCTAGGAGGTCCTAGTCAATTTCTCCTTCGCTCTCCAGCTGGTGACCCATGGATGGGGCCGGGCCGGCAGGGGCCCGTAACAGTCTTTTTCTTTCTTTTGTTTTCCCTACAGGTCAGCAGTGTTGTTTTTTCCAGGGGGGAGGCAACGGCGAGGGAAGAGAGGAGAGGACAGCTGGTGCGAGCAGCGCGGGATTCTCCAGCGGAAAGAACAGCGGAGAAGCTCGGTAGCGCCCGAACCCGATCGTGATGACTGCAGGGTGCCCGGCGTGCGGTGAGGAGCGGTGGTGCGACCGGCTGGCCGTCCCGCATTGGGTACGTAAACGCGCGGTACACGCGCACTGAAGCATAGTGGTGCGTCCCCTTTTGGAGGCTATCGGCTGTTTGGTGCCAGCTGCGGGGGCGAGCGGGAGTGTGGGCAGGAGGGTGTGCAGGAAGCCCTGAGAGCAGTGTGCAGGCGGGCTCTGACAGCAGTATGGGCAGGGAACTCTGTGTGTGCAGGGAGCTCTGAGAGCAGTGTGCGCAGGGGCTCTGGGAGTAGTGTGCGCAGGGAGCTTTGTGTGTGCAGGGAGCTCTGAGAGCAGTGTGCGCAGGGGCTCTGAGAGCAGTGTGCGCAGGGAGCTCTGTGTGTGCAGGGAGCTGAGAGCAGTGTGATAACAGTGTACAAAGGGAGCTCTGAGAGCAGTGTGCGCAGGGAGCTGTGAGACCAGCGTGCGCAGGAGCTCTGTGTTTGCAGGAAGCTCTGCGAGCCGGGACTGTGCCCCAGGCCCAGACGGCCGGGCCCACACTTCAACCTTCGCTAATGCGACACATTTTCTGCTTCACTGAAGAGAGCGGCACTGAGCACTGGACAGGGAAGGACTCGGGGCGGGATTCTGAGGGAGCGGTGCCCCCTGCCCCCCTCCCTCCTCACACAGGTCCTCTCTTCCTACAGCTCCTCGGGAGCAGCGAGTGGGCTTCCAGGCGCTAACAGGGATTTACCTCAGCTTTCCACGCGTTCCCCTCATCCTCCGAAAACTTTCAAGGGCTCATTATAAACGATATTACACATTAAGTATCAGAGCTACAGAAGAACTTTCTTCAAATTAAAGTCGAGCTTATGATATCCCTAGGAAGGCAAGAGGAATAACATTGTTTTAGTCACTTAATGTTCTCTCTACAGCTTTGGCAGGTGGGGGCGTAAGGCGTGGCAAAGTGAGGTGTCCTTCATGGTACCGCACTGAAGAGGGTGTTCCGTCAGTCTTTTCCTCTTTGCTAAGGCATTATTTCCTTATAACCAAATGTAATACCAGGAGGTAGCTTCAGAGTTATTAGCACAATGTCACTGTTGCCCAATCACTGGTGCAGATCTGGTGCAACCACTCACAGGTTTCCTGACGCTATATATGGAACGATGACTACGTAGCTTTTAGGTGAATTTCCTTCTGCCGACTCCGGTTTCTAAAGCAAATGCCATGTTTATCAGGTTTTGTTTCACGATTCTGGTTTGGGCTTTTAAGCAGCGCATCCCACAACGTAGACGCAATGCCTCCCCTTTTGAAAGTTAGTGATGGTAAAGAAGCAGTGTTAGTGGATCTTAACTACATACTTACAGAGCATGTTCCTCATTAAAGAGGATACTGTCTTACAGCTCGTGCTGTGAACTAGGCAAAAGTATTTAAGCGGGGGGTAGGGGGAAGTAAATTTTCTTTATTAGTTTGAAGGTTGTTTGTATACTTCCCTCTACCTTAAGATTTTGCAGCTGCATAAAGCCTGTTTCCGTCTCATTTCATAATCTCAACTGGAGCACTATGTATGAAAACATATACATTTGTGCCGGGGCTCTGCTGGGATAGCTTTAGATCACTGGGGTGCTAGGGATCCCTTTATCACCCAAATTGGTGATTCACAGACTAATTTTATTTTGTTAAATACTCGAAGACTTCGAATTAGTGTTTTCACAGAATTGTTTTTAAAAAAACATTTATTGCACAAAACATATACTAAAATGAAACTAAGGTATATTAGGAATGCAGTAATTTCCCACATGCTGACAAAATTACAGTGTTAATGTCTGTTACAACATTTGTGCAAAAACTAGCACCAAGCGAGTGGCCATGAAGCTGGCGAACTGAATATCGTGGCAAGGACGTTGAACACATGTGATTGCTGGGCAAATCATTTAATCTCCCGCGCAAATATGAAGGGGTCCGCATGTAATGCACTTGGTGCTATGCTAAGCGCTCTCGTTTGAAAGTCTGATTTCAATGTTCCTCAGGGAATGCAACTGGTGCGTGGCTAAGCGCGCTCATTTGAAAGTCTTGATTTCAATGTTCCTCAGGTAATGCAACTGGTGCTATGCGCTCTGAAAGTCTGATTTCAGTGTTCCTCAAGTAATGCAACTGGTGCTATGCTAAGCGCTCTCAGTTGAAAGTCTGATTTCTAGTTAATGCAACTGGCTCTCAAATGGAAAGTCTGATTTAAATGTTCCGCAGATAATGCAGCTGGCGCTCATTTGAAAGTCTGATTTTAATGTTCTTCCTGGTAGCGGGCGGGTTGGTGACGCTGCTGGCGTCTCTTCTGGGGGGTCAGTTGCACAGTTGTGTTGATGGGTGCTCCGCATGACGGCCAAGCGTGCTACAGTATTTGACCTGCATACCACGGAGCTTGATTTCCACAGAGGAGAGGAGTCTGGCATACCCAGTGAACCTTTGTGAACTCGTTCAGGGGGGGCGGGCGGGCGCGCTTTAGTGTGTGTCTGCTAGGTTAATGGATGCCTATCTGGGACCTGCGAAATACTAATTCTCAGCTCCCACCAGAGCTGCTGAGGGCTCACGGCCCCTTAACATGAATGGAGCTCCCTAATGGTAGTTGCTACGATACTCATGGACAACGGCAAGGGGTCTTTGGAGTCAGGGGTCATCACACCAATAGTGCACACGATATACTGCTTGCCCCAAGTAATACGATTCAGGGATGCATGGGGTCTGGGAAATGGGAACCTCAACTCCTTGGTTTGGAAGCGCAGGCCGCTGACGTCTAGCTCGCTCTCCCCTGTCCTCATAGTGAGTGGCAAGGCTGTATGTGATGCATTAAAATTAGTACATGGCCTAAATACGCCGATGTTGCAGGGGGGGAGGTGGTGCCTTTACCAAGAATGGAACGCTAGGAAGGTGGGAGTTGAGATGCATTTATTATCCAGGTGAACATACTATGAGGCAAAAGTCCAACTTATTACACAAACATAATTGGTTGACCAACAGGGGATGATACTCGCAGAAAAGGGGTCTTAACCGTTGGGGTGCAGTATGTGGTTCGATCAATGGGGTTAGCATATGAATGCTATCTGTTTTGCTAAAATGCTAAGAACATTGATTCATATGTGTCTGTTTATTTATTTTATGGCATGGATTATGACTGACAACTGGGAGGAACCACATCACGATGACGGCAAGATGCTGGCAGGAAGTTGGACTGGAGGATCCGGAATGGGCATGGCCAGCAGAGGTATCACGGGCGGTGAACGCGCTTGAAGAAGCACCATGGAGTCAGCTAGCATGGGTGAGAGGCTGCGGCCCACGCACTGCCTTGGGACTGGTATAGATAAGGCTACACCAGGAATTATAGCTCAATGTTAAGTCTGGTGCCTCTAGTGGCAAAGGATCTCACAGGACAAGGGTTCGACTCCTGCTATGCTGTCGTGTTGTCCTAGGGTGGCAAATGTTCAAATACTGCTCTTAACAGAAGTTAGTGGCAAATGTTCACATACAAAAATGTAACAGAATTTATCGTCAGCAGAGGGTATTTACCAGTCCTCTGCGACCCAGGGTACATGTTTTTGCCATCATGACCAAACTCAGGCGCTGCGTACAGCTACAGCACCCCGGCAGCTTGTTGAGCGGGTATCTGCCATTAGGCAGTATCTTACTGCACTTGTGCACACAGGTGCCATCGGCAGTCCTCTGCGATCCGGAGGACAGGTCTTGCAGCATGGCAAACTCAGGGGCTGTGTACAGCTATAGCACCCCGTCGGCTTGTTGAAACGGGTATCTGCCATTAGGCAGTATATGACTGCACTTGTGCACGCAGTTGCCAGCAGCAGCCGTCTGCGTTCCAGAGGATAGGTCTTGCCAGCATGCCCAAACTCAGGGGGACCCTTACAGCTACAACGCCTCTGCAGTTTGTTGAACGGGTATCTGCCATTAGACAGTATCGTAATGCACTTGTGCACGCAAGTGCCATCAGCAGTCCTCTGCGATACAGAGGATAGGTCTTGCCAGCATGCCCAAACTCAGGGGTCCGCTTACAGCCACAGCACCTCGGCAGCCGGTTGAGCGAGGTATCTGCAGTTACACAGTATCGTGCTGCACTTGTGCACGCAAGTGGCATCAGCAGTTTTCTGCGATCCAGAGGATGGGTCTTGCCAGCATGCCCAAACTCAGGGGGCTGCTTGCAGCTACAGCACCTCCGGGGGGCTGCGCGGATCTGCAATGCTTACAGCGCAGCAGTTTATAAGTGCAGCCATTTCACACCCTTCATGACCACTCCCGGTAGTTTTTGGAGTATGGGGTTCGCACAGAAGGAGAAGCCCACCCATGTCCTAGAGCAAGTGGGCTAGGGGTTCCTTGGAGGAGGAGGAGGCCTGGATTCGTCATATGCTCACTCTAAAATGCCCAAAGTCACTTATAGGTGGTCACGCACGATTCCCATACCACAGTAGAAGGAGGGGTGGGTCTGTCTGGGCTCCTGAATCATTCAGTAGAAAGCTTTATCAGTCAGATTGATAAACTATTCAGGACTACAAAACTACGGGTAGTAGGGCATTGGTGCCTTCATGGGGAACTTTTCTGTTACAGCATAGGGTACACCTCTCACAACTGGGTAATGAGGTCTCATAAAGTAAATCTGCTGGCATGGTAAAAAGCGGCAAGGGTTAAGGCATGACCTTTCTAGTTGGCAGTGGGGGGAGGCCAGATAGTCGGGCAACTATACTGGCCTGTGGCGGTAAGGTCATTATTGGTGAGCATAAATTTAAGGTCTTTGGGGGCGCCGCCATTTTTTAATGGGGACGCCCGGGGGGAGGGACTAGTGGTCTCTCATAAAACTCCAGGGGCAGTTACAGCCGGTTGGCTGGAAGGGTGCGGGGGCAGGGGAGTTACGCTTTCCGGTAGGCTGGTTCGCCACCGCGCACAAGGGCGCAAGTAAGCTGCGCATGACTGCATGGGCCCCTTATGGAGATAATTCTCTGGGCGTAGGAGGTGTTCGGGGGGGGGAAGTACCCTCCCGGGGAACCGGGCCCCCTGCGCATGCGCACTCCGGTTATGGAGATAATTTTCTGGGCGTAGGGGGTGTTCGGGGGGGAAGTACCCTCCCGGGAAAATGGGCCCCCTGCGCATGCGCACTCCGGTTATGGAGATAATTTTCTGGGCGTAGGGGGTGTTCGGGGGGGGGAAGTACCCTCCCGGGAAAACGGGCCCCCTGCGCATGCGCACTCCGGTTGGAGTGCGGGCATAGCTTGATCAGGATCTGGGGGGCCAGTTATGACCTTGCCGTGGGCTCAAACAGGGATACGCAGAAAGATAATGATATTTGTTTTGAATGTTTAGTTTAGGATAGGAATGTCTATGTATTAGAAACTTGTTAAGGTTAGGCAACAAGACATATGTACCTATCAATATAACTGTTTGTACTTTCTGCGTATTGTATACTGTAAATATACCGTATTGTTTGAATATTAATTTTTAATCTTAATTTTAATAAATACGGCCGGTGGTTTATGACCCCTTAATCCAAAAAAGTTGTGTTTTAATGGATTGTTCACTTTGGCGGAAGATGGGAGGTGAGCAGTTTGGAACACCGAGGTGGGCCCCATCTTCACACATGGAGGGGTACACAGTTAGAGGGGGACTAGGCCGTACCTGGCCATAGTGAGAGGCAGGGGACGGCATAGGCCACGCCGAAATTATGGCGGTCGTGCCGGTCCCCCGCCAACGACCAGGGAGGCGGGTGGGCGCAGAGCACGCCCCGCCTCCCTTTCCTTAATGGGGTGTTTGCAGCACGTCACCCGGAAGTGTTTGAATCACTTCCGGGTCGCACATTGGTTGAACGACGCCGGGGGCCGGTTTAAACTGGCCCCCGGCGGAAATTGGCCTTAAAGGCTTGGGGAGCGGCGAGAGCATCCTCTTTGCTCGCGGCTCCTTCAACTGATCATCGGATCTCGGACCTCGCTAGGAGGTCCTAGTCAATTTCTCCCACCCACCATCCCCTAAAGCAGAAGTTGTTGAGTAATGTGTTTGTTGTTTGCAGTGTTTTTCTCCCGCAGCGGGATAATAAGGTTTTGTGGTTATGATGTTTTCTCCCCAAAAACAGGAATGTATTATTGCTTATTTTACAGGTTCACCACTTATTGTGGTTCAATTTTGCTTTTAATTGTCGTATTTGATAGTGCTATTCCTTGGTCGGCGGTAAGGTCATGATTGGTGAGCATAAATTTAAGGTCTTTGGGGGCTCCGCCATTTTTTAATGGGGACGCCCGGGGGGGAAGGACAAGTGGTCTCTCATAAAACTCCAGGGGCAGTTACAGCCGGTTGGCTGGAAGGGTGCGGGGGCAGGGGAGTTACGCTTTCCGGTAGGCTGGTTGGCCACCCCGCACGCGCACAAGGGCGCAAGTAAGCTGCGCATGACTGCATGGGCCCCTTATGGAGATAATTCTCTGGGTGTAGGGGGTGTTCGGGGGGGAAGTACCCTCCCAGGGAACCGGGCCCCCTGCGCAAGCGCACTCCGGTTATGGAGATAATTTTCTGGGCGTAGGGGTGTTCGGGGGGGGAAGTACCCTCCCGGGAAAACGGGCCCCCTGCGCATGCGCACTCCGGTTATGGAGATAATTTTCTGGGCGTAGGGGGTGTTCGGGGGGGAAGTACCCTCCCGGGAAAATGGGCCCCCTGCGCATGCGCACTCCGGTTGGAGTGCGGGCATAGCTTGATCAGGATCTGGGGGGCCAGTTATGACCTTGCCGTGGGCTCAAACAGGGATTCGCAGAAAGATAATGATATTTGTTTTGAATGTTTAGTTTAGGATAGGAGTGTCTATGTATTAGAAACTTGTTAAGGTTAGGCAACAAGACATATGTACCTATCAATATAACTGTTTGGACTTTCTGCGTATTGTATACTGTAAATATACTGTATTGTTTGAATATTAATTTTTTATCTTAATTTTAATAAATACGGCCGGAGGTGAGCAGTTTGGGACACCGAGGTGGGCCCCATCTTCACACAGGGATGGGTACACAGTTAGAGTGGGACTAGGCCGTACCTGGCCATAACAGGGAACTCCTACTGGTGGCGGGAATACTGGAAGCACCGCGGGTAAAGCACGCAAAAAAGACGCACGATGATTGGGTGCGTCTTTTGAAAATCACGAACCGTCCAATAGATGAGGGAAGGCAGGGAGGCCAAGGAGGTAAAAAGAGGGCATGGGCTCCTATTGACCATAACTGACCATCACCTCATTGCCTTTGCCACCTCATTGCCTTGGAAGAGAATTGATTTCGCCACCACCAGGGATTCCAGCGCAGGAAGAACAGAGACGTTCACACCAGAGAGGAGACATAATGGGCAGAAATACCGACGTGCTATGCAGCAAGATATGGACACTCACACTCAGCATCTTACAGAAGAAGCAGGGATGCTGGCTAGATGGCACAAACAAAGAATCAGGAACGGACATGAAGTGGGATCAGCTGCTCCCTGCTGTGCAAGAGGCACTGTGACATGGGGAGCTGCCGGATGCAGTGGGCATTCACCTAGGGGAAAACGACCTGGCAAACATTGGGAGGAGAGAGCTGCTAGGGGCAGGGACAGCGGGGCTAGCGGCCCTGGCAAGGCTGATCCGTCCAGCAGACATCATACGGTCTGAGTTAATAGCCCGCCGGGTATGGAGAGGGGCAGTCCACCAAGAGGCTGTGGACAGGTCAAGGCGTAAACTAAATCTCAATATACAAAGGGAGGGACAAATAAAGGTACAGAAAGAAGGCCTTCAGAGGTGCCGGTACATGCAGAGGTATGCAGTTCCTAAGGAAAGGGAGAGTTGGGAGGAAGCAGGGGTCAAAAGTGCCCGATGTATCAAGTCAGGGGATCGGATCCATCAGAAGCAAGAGCCCTCACACACCCCAAGGGTTGTCATGCTTCACCTTCAGGCAGCACCTCGTTATGCCGGAGCTGCAATGCCCAATGGGCCCCGCAGGGGGGCTCTTTGCCGGAGTTCTTTTTAAGCTGCTGACGTGAAGTATGAGGTGCTGTGTGAAGGTGCTGTAAGTGAGCAGAATGGTGTATAGTTAGTCTAAAAATAACTAGAGGAAATCCAAAGGGATAGTTTAATGTGTGGATCCCTCCGTTATAGTAAAAGCAGGTATAAGCCAAAGGTGGATATAATGGTCCACGCTGGTTCTAAAATCAGGTGGAGGTCAACATGTTTCTTGCCATTCATGTGTCAAATAAATTATCGCAGCAATTCATCAGGACCGTGGAAGGTGCAAACTAAACTACTCAAGGGTAGGTCGGTCAAAAGTACAGATGTTTCCTAGAGCCTTACCTTACCCCAGCTGTGAACGGTATATAATATACCATAAGACAATCGACATATGGACTGACCTGAAGGGAACAGAAGGGGAAAAGAACCAAATAAATGATAACATCAAGCGACAATTATTAGTTGATGTATACATATATGTATGCAGTGCGTATATCTAACCACATGCAGAGGGTAATGCCTCGTGAAGGTACATGTAATGAAAAAAGGCGCGTCAAGTGGTGGGCCATAAAAAAGAGGTCTCATGTCACCAATCACATTTAACCCAGAGGTGAAGCCCAAAGTGTTGCAGAAAATCCTGTAAGCTACTCATACGCAGTTTGGGGATGCAATATAGGCTGGTGTCATCAACATTACAATCATACTATCTTGTACACCAGTGTGGCTGCTGGTCAGCATGCCTAAAAGTTAGTGGGGTAAAGGAGAGTGGAGTGCAGTGAGGTGTTATGGAGTGGCGTGGTGTGTTGTGGAGTGTCGTGGAGTGAGTTGAGTGTTGTAAAGTGGAAGGGCGTTGAGTGTCATGGAGTGATGTAGAGCAGAGGGGAGTGGTATAGAGGGCGTTGCGTAGAGTGGAGTACAGTGTTGTAGAGTTGAGTGACATAGAGCGGAGTAGATTGTCGTAGAGTGGAGTGACCGAGTGGAGTAGTGTAGGAGAGTGGAGTGTCCTAGAGTGTAGTAGAGTGTTGTAGAGTCGAGTGTCAGAGTGCAGTGGAGTGGAGGGGCACAGAGTGGAAAAGTGTGTCGAGAATAGAGTGGAGTAATGTGGCATGGAGGGAGTTGTATATAGTGTTGTAGAGTGGAGTAGTTTTGTAAAGTGGCATATAGTGGAGTAGAGTGTTGTAGAGTGGAGTGGCATAGAGTTAAGTAGAGTGTCAGAGTGGAGTAAAGTTTAATGGAGCAGAGCGTCAGAGTGGAATATCGTACAGTGGAGTTGAGTGGCCTAGAGTGAAGTGGCATAAAGTACAGTGGTGCTGAGAAGATTGGCGTAAAGTGTATTGGTTTTCAGTAGACTGGCTGAGAATGCATTGGGTTTGAGTAAAGTGGTGTAGAGTGCATTGGCACAGAGCGCAGTGACATAGAGTAGAGTGGCGCAAGTGCAGTGGTGTAGAGTGGTGCAGAGTAGATTGCAGTGGCGCAGAGTAGATTGTTTCAGAGTAGAGTGAAGTGGCATAGAGTGGAGTGGTTCAAGGTAGAGTGGAGTGGCGCAGGGTAGAGTGGAGAGGTGTAAAGTAGAGCGATGTAGAGTGCAGTGGCATAGAGGAGAATGTAGTGGTGCAGAATAGATTAGAGTAGCCTGGAGTGATGCAGAGTGTAGTGGCGTAGAGTGCAGTAGAGTGGTGTAGAGTTGAGTAGTGCAGAGTAGAGTGCAGTGGCGTAAAGTACAGTGGCATAGAGTAGAGTGGTGCAGAGAATTGTGGCGTAGAGTAGAAGGGTGCAGAGCAGAATAGAGTGGCATAGAATACAGTGATGTACAGCACAATGGTGTAGGTGTAGAGTGACGTAGAGTATAGTGGTGTTGAGTCCTGTGGCAGAGAGTGCAGCCTTGCAGAGTGCAGTCTTACAGAGTCCAGTGGCATAGTGTAGAGTAGCAAAGAGTATAGGGGCGTACAGTAGAGTGACAAAGAGTAGAGTTGTGCAGAGTAGAATAGAGTGGTGTAGAGTACAGTGATAGAGCGCAATGTTGTAGAGTGGTGTAGTGTGCAGTAGCTTTGAGTGCAGTGGTGCAGAGTAGGGTGGTGTTGAATTCGGTTTCGGAGAGTACAGAATTGCAGAGTAGAGTGCAGTGGCGCAGAGAGCAGTGGTGCAGAGTAGAATAGATTGGCTTAGCATGCAGTGGCTAAAGTGTTGCAGAGTAGAGTATAATGGCAGAGTGCAGTGGTGCAAGTTAGTTGGTGTAGAGTTCAGTGGCGTAGAGTGCATTGGTTTTCAGTAAAGTGGTGTTTAGTGCAGTGGCGCAGAGTAGAGTGACATAGAGGGCAGTAGTGTAGAGTGGCGCAGCATAGAGTGCAGTGTTGCAGAGTAGTCTGTCATAAAGTGCAGTGGTGTATAGATGAGTGGCATAGAGTGCATTGGCATAGAGTGCTGTGGAATAGAGTGGTGCAGAGTAGAATAAAGGGGCAGAGAGTGCTGTGACTTAAAGTACAATGGCATAGAGTGCAATGGCGTAAAGTGTTACAGAATATAGTGGCGTAGAGTGCAGAGGTGCAGAGTAGATTGGCGTGGAGTGCAGTGGTGTAGAGAGCATTGATTTTGAGTAAACTGGTGTAAAGTGCACTGGCAAAAAGTGTAGTGATGCAGAGTAGAGTGCAGTGGAGTGGAGTGCAGTGGTCCATGGTGGAGTACCGAGACGTAGAGTGAAGAGTAGATTAGAGTGTCAAGTCAAGTCAATCTCCTTTATTCGGATATACAAAATATCCATAAAAATACAGAGCAAAGTACCAGCAAAAAAAATAAAAATACATTGATATATTCTAATTTAAAACATACAATAAATACCTAATTTAATACAATAAATGCGATAATATCATATATATTGTTAAAAAAGACGACACAGCAAAAATAGGATATTACATAAAAATATAGCAGCATAATGAGTAAAGTGCATGTATTATGACAGGTATCAGTCATTAAAATGCGTTCTACGACAACCAGAGTCCAAGTTTAAATGCTAATCCGAAGGGGAGAACAGTAATAAAAGTACACTCAAGTTTTGCTTAAATAATGTCCATAGAGGCGCGTGAGCGGACAGCCATTTTCAAGAATGTGCAAACATGAAGAATTACATTTTCCCCATCAAGTTTAAGAATAACACTATAAGCTGCCCTGAAATCATCAATACCCAGGGCTTTAAAATAAGGGATCAATAATTGCATGCTGTATTTTCGGTAATAGTTACAAAAGAATATAAAGTGTAACATAGATTGGTTTCCACGGTTGCCACAATAACATGGCATTTGCTCAAGCTTGATGTTGAAGCCTAAGGGGAAGCACAATGAGTATTTTAGGGTGCATGATCTAAGGCGGAAGAGCAAACTACGATCCCAGCGGTTAATAGCTTCTAGAAGATAACCAGCTGGCAGGTATGGGCGGGGGACATCACCCTCTACCGTGGATATGTAGCGAAATACTGTAGATTTCGGGAATTCTCGTTCATACCTAATACCTTCATAATGTTTATACAGGGCCTTCTGAATAATCTTTTTATTGATGCCTTCCAAGTGGTTTGGGTTTATAAAAATATGTGCAAGATTTATACTAGTCAAACTAGCCCTGACAGCAGCCAACCATGGTATTTCAATGCCCTTATCACATTTAAGGCAGTCAGTTATAATTTCTCTGGTCAGTGCTGCCGCTGGATTTTGCCATACTTTCAACCAAAATACGGCGGGGCGGGACCTCATATAATCTTCCACATATAGCAAATTCAACTCTCTGTGACAAATATAGGATGATGAAGAGATCGGTGCCCCCAATACTCTCCGGCAGAATCTATTTTCTTCGATCTGGGTGCTGTTACTGTTTGTGTGTCCCCATATCTCTGCCCCATATGTTACTATGGGTAGACACTGAATTTTATATATTTTCAGTAAAGATAGCACTACCTCAGATCTTCTAGGCTGGGGAAGACTCAAAACTGAGTTAACCGATTTTGAGAATTTACTCCGGCCATATGCAGAATGGGCCGCCCAAGAACCGTTATCAGAGAATACTAAGCCCAAATAGGGGAAAGTGCAAGTGCTTATCAGTTTTTCTGAACCTAAATTAATAACTTTAATAGGATATTTTTTGGGGCCACAACACATTAAAAAAGATTTTTTTAAATTAGTACAAAGATCTAATCCATTCATAAAATCATCAAAACCCCTAACTAAAATGCGGAGAGAGTTCGGGGTGCGACCCATTATAACCGCGTCATCCGCGTACAACAGGGCAGGGAGTTTATTACCATTGATCATTGGGACGTCTGTATTCAGAGTTGATAATGTATTATGCAGCTCATTGATATATAAAATAAATAAGAGAGGGGCCAGTACACACCCCTGCCTGACCCCTCTACCAATGGATATGGCCCCTGATACTTCCCCAGCCATACTAATCCTAACCCTTGCCCTTAAATCCCTATGTAGATACGATAAAAAATGAACTAAATCCTCGTCCAGCCCGTATTTTAAAAGGCATGCCCACAGACGCGATCTATTAACAAAATCAAAGGCGGAGGTCAGATCCATAAAAGCCAGGTAGATTGGGGATTGCCGGGCTATTGTATATTTACCTATAATTAGATTGAGATTAAGGCATTGTTCCACGGTTCCCAGGTTACTTCTGAAGCCTAACTGGCATTTATTTAAAATGCTTCCCTCCTCCGCCCAAGACCTGATTTTGTTAAATAATACCCTACCAAGTATCTTAAGAGTATTATCGATCAGGGAGATTGGTCTGTAGCAGCTCGGGTTGGATCTATCCCCCTTTTTAAATATTGGGACGATTATACTAGAGGCCCATGTTTCGGGAATATGAGAGTTTGTTAAATTATTAAAAACGTTCAGAAGAAGGGGTGCCCAAAACTCTGTGTTATACTTTATAAGATCAATCGGAAGACCATCCGGGCCGGGGGCCTTGTTCCCTAAACTCTGATCGATGGCATCCTCGACTTCAGTTAGCGTTATATGTATTCTTGACACAGGGTGGATGTCGCTATAGTCCCCATTGTCAGGCGGAGCTGTATATATTTTAGAAAAATGCGCTTCCCAGGCTTCAGCAGATATGTTACAGCTTATCGGGGTAATTGAAAGGGCCCTGGTTCTCATGTTTTTAACCACAGCCCAAAAGCCATTTGTATTATTGAGCCTTGCAGCACATGCCAAGTTGTCCCACTGTTCTTTCAAGATTTCCTCTTTTCTCTCCTTGACCACCTTTTTATATTGGCCCCTCAATGATCTAATAAGGTTAACATCCCTTGGTGCCGCTTTCATAGCTGCCCGAAGCTCTCTATTTGCCTGTGAGCATGTGGTGTTAAACCATTTTTTGTTACTGTTTGACACTGGTCTTGAGATTATTTGTTTGACACCTGCGCATAAGTCGGTAAAAGCAGTGACTACCTCAGGGTTAGGGTCAATTAACGACAGGCAGCTGTTAACGGATAGATGATATGTTGACAGCATTTTTGAAAATACTTTATGGTTATCTATACCTTTCCATATAATTCTTAAATTGTCTGTCGAGGGTGCTAAGTTACAGGCCCCTGGTTCCTTGGGGAGGCCGGGTTTGGGGGCTACCCTAAGTGTAACAAAGTTAGGGTTATGGTCCCCATACATGGTAGGTATAACCTCTGCTTTAACCAAGAGATCTTCCAGTACGTCTGATATAAAGACGTAATCTATTACTGAGGCACAGCCACGTCCTCTATAAGTTGGTAATGGGTGACTGTTGCGGTGGTTTATATCAGCAATATCCATCACATTGAGTAGATTGTATTTTGGTAAATAGCCCAGTAACTCAGTCCCCCTTCTGCATGGGGGTGCTTGCAATGTA
This sequence comes from Calotriton arnoldi, assembly GCA_963921515.1. Lineage (NCBI taxonomy): Eukaryota > Metazoa > Chordata > Amphibia > Caudata > Salamandridae > Calotriton > Calotriton arnoldi. The sequence goes on from CAWUFW010013145.1 coordinate 261,543, forward strand.
TAAGCAGCACCTACCCAGTTTACCCCTGAGATTTTGGCATTAAAATCACCACCCAAACAGATTCCAACTAACTTATGTGACCTCATTGAGTCTTGAATCTCTGAGACAAAGTTAAAAAGATTCACAAAATTCAAATTAGGTTCAGATAAAAAATCATTATTATAAAAATTAAAACAGATTGATACCCCACGTGTATATATCAGGGCCTGAAAACTAGTTCTATGTGTAGGAATAATTTTAACAGTGCCTCCTGAAGAAATGTTAACCCAGATAGAGAGGCCGCCTGACGGTCTCCCATATATCGAGGTGTTTGCCATAACATTAAAACATTCAAACCCTTCAAGATACAGTTCTTTTGTTGCCCAGGTCTCTTGGAATAGCAGTACATCAAATGTGTTTACCATCTTTACCCAATCCTCAATGGCTATTTTGGATGCCAGCCCGGCAATATTCCAACTTAGCACCCACAGATCGTGTGTCTCCGGGCTGTCAGTTATAGTGGGGACCAATGTGGCTATAGAAAGGGATGGCTCAATAGATGTTATTGTGGGCTGCAGTCAATCTAAACTGTCCAGGCCAGAGAGGGCCGTGAATCTATTTTGCGTCAAGGGCAAATTGGTATCCAGTATGTTATGTCTAGGATTTGGCTTGTAAAAATAACCAAGAGGTAGTGACCAAATATCAGTGGATATGCCATTGGTGCACTCTTTTGATGATAATATGAATTTTACAGAAGCCGGTCGCCGAAAATTAATGACGACACAGTCGCCCTCTATAATTTTATCTGATAATCCAACCCAGCCCACCCTGCGCACCATTATGATGTCATTGATGTTACCGGCACTAAACCCTTTATGTTTGATCAACCAGTCAGTGCATGTATTTCGTAATTTGTCCCAAGATTCAGGCTGGTTTTTCCCTATTGGTGGGACTCCTGCAAGGATCAAAACATAAGGGCAGGATGCCGGAGGTAGATTTAACACATCATTTCTACCCTCAGTATACTCGCTTGCTTTGGGCTTAGTGGCAGCGGTCTTGATGTCATGTGCAGGATGAGCATTATGTGCAGAGATTAAAGGAGAAGCATTTTTAACTTGTTGGTTCGATACGTGTAGACTAAAAGGGTCGCTGGATTTTAAAAGTGTGACATGGTGGTTTGGGTGCTTAGGAACAGAACATCCTTTTGCTTGATGGCAGGTCCTACACGAATCTACCATAGGACGCTGATCATGTATTACAATTTCCTGTATCAACCCAGGTTCTATTCTACTTGCTGGTTGCTGATTAGGGGCCCCTCCCTGTTGGGATACTGGCCTAAAGGTACTACCAGGCACACTTAATTTATTGAACAAGGATTCTAAGCGATCCAGACGTTTCCAGAGTATGGTAAAATTCCTGTCAACAAGCTCCCTAACATTCTCTTTGACGGTGTCTATAATAATGTCAATTGCTGTGTCCCCAAGTGTAAAATTATTAAAAATTGCTGGTAAAGACTCAGTCTGAGTGGAGATTGAGCGATTTGACGACTCAGAAGGGGTTAAGTCAATATGGGCGCTGACAGAGGCTGTGTCGACTGTATCAACTATAGCTGCCGGGCCCTGGATCCATGTGCTTAAAGCGGTGCGCTGCATCTTCGAACGTGGGGGTTGTTTCCTCTTCGGACAGGCTGGTTTGGTTAGTTTCCTTTTTCTCTTAGCCCCGGATATTTCTGGGTTCGGAGAAATGTTCTCAAAATCGGCAAAATCCCTGCTGTGTGTTGAGACAACAGGATCCTTGACTCCCCTTGTGTCCCCAATGCTGTTACTTCCCTCAACAGCCAGCCAATTTCCTTGAGCTGACAAGTGCATATTGAGCTCAGATGATGGATACGGTGGCTGGGTAGGGCTAAGGAGATCCCTGTTTGCAACTAGTGGGGAAATTTGCGAACTTGATAAGCCCAGGGACAAACGTCTCTCTGTCAGTTCTATTTCGGTGCTGACAATACTGACAGCTCTCTCCAGCATGCTATCAATAGTGGTAGTAGTGCGCAAACTAGGCGGGGCATTGCGTTTGGACATCATCGATATTAACCGTGGTAATGTTTATCTAACTTTATATTGCTTACCACGTAGGAGTCACAGAAGGCAGGAATTAACAGGTCTCAGAGGGGTTGCCCAGCCCGGCCTCCTTCGGTCTCTGACGGGCTCAGACGGGCCCGCCCTTGGCCCGGGCTTCGCCCGCGCGCATCCCGCGCTGCGGGAGGCAGGTCAGGAATTTATAGCGCCGGCTGGCGCGAGCTATTGACGCAGCTCCTGCCGCGATGCTGGATGGTCCTGGCAGTCCTCCCCCTGCGTGGTCGGCAACATGGGATGGCGGCGGTGATATTTGGGCAGCCACAAGAAACCCCCGCGCTGTGGGAGGCAGGTCAGGAATTTATAGCGCCGGCTGGCGCGAGCTATTGACACGGCTCCTGCCGCGATGCTGGATGGTCCTGGCAGTCCTCCCCCTGCGTGGTCGGCAACACGGGATGGCGGCGGTGATATTTGGGCAGCCACAAGAAACCCCCGCGCTGCGGGAGGCAGGTCAGGAATTTATAGCGCCGGCTGGCGCGAGCTATTGACGCGGCTCCTGCCGCGATGCTGGATGGTCCTGGCAGTCCTCCCCCTGCGTGGTCGGCAACACGGGATGGCGGCGGTGATATTTGGGCAGCCACAAGAAACAGTGATAGAGCGCAATGTTGTAGAGTGGTGTAGTGTGCAGTAGCTTTGAGTGCAGTGGTGCAGAGTAGGGTGGTGTTGAATTCGGTTTCGGAGAGTACAGAATTGCAGAGTAGAGTGCAGTGGCGCAGAGAGCAGTGGTGCAGAGTAGAATAGATTGGCTTAGCATGCAGTGGCTAAAGTGTTGCAGAGTAGAGTATAATGGCAGAGTGCAGTGGTGCAAGTTAGTTGGTGTAGAGTTCAGTGGCGTAGAGTGCATTGGTTTTCAGTAAAGTGGTGTTTAGTGCAGTGGCGCAGAGTAGAGTGACATAGAGGGCAGTAGTGTAGAGTGGTGCAGCATAGAGTGCAGTGTTGCAGAGTAGTCTGTCATAAAGTGCAGTGGTGTATAGATGAGTGGCATAGAGTGCATTGGCATAGAGTGCTGTGGAATAGAGTGGTGCAGAGTAGAATAAAGGGGCAGAGAGTGCTGTGACTTAAAGTACAATGGCATAGAGTGCAATGGCGTAAAGTGTTGCAGAATATAGTGGCGTAGAGTGCAGAGGTGCAGAGTAGACTGGCGTGGAGTGCAGTGGTGTAGAGAGCATTGATTTTGAGTAAACTGGTGTAAAGTGCACTGGCAAAAAGTGTAGTGATGCAGAGTAGAGTGCAGTGGAGTGGAGTGCAGTGGTCCATGGTGGAGTACCGAGACGTAGAGTGAAGAGTAGATTAGAGTGGCGTAGAGTGGTTTGGCATAGAGTGCAATGGCATATAGTGGAGTGGTACAGAGTGGAGTGCATTGGCGCAGAGCGCAGTGGCATAGATTGCACCGTTACAGAATAGAGAGGCATAGAGTGGAGTGGCGCAGAGTGGAGTAATGTAGAGTGCAGTGGTGCATAGTAGAGTAGTGTGGTGTAAAGTGCATTGGAATAGAGTGAAGTGGCGTAGAGTGGAGTTGTGCAGAGTAGAGTGCAGTGATGCAATGTGGAGTGGCGCAGAGTGGAATATGCATAGTGTGGTAGCACACTGCCATTCCAGACAACACATATTCAATTGAAATGACCATTTGCACAGACATACAGTTTTACTGATAAAAGTATACAGCGCACAAACGATAATGTGTGGAAATGTGATCACCTAGTGTATTGATTTGTTTTGATTGTATTCAAATATTTGTTTCCACCACACTTCAAAATTACCAAAAATTATGCTTCATTTAAGCATTTTTAATTGTGATATATTCTGAAATATCTTCAGTTTATTTTAGACATTTAAATTTTGTTGTGTGCTAGAAAAAAATAACATTGTACAGCCTTCCTCAAGCACATCCCAAATAGCCAGCATGGTTGCCATATAACTCCTCTCACTTTGAAATCAGAGAAAGAAAAGTAAACACTAAGCTCCCAGGAGGACAGAGCCTGACATTTGACCTCTGTCTTTGAATGCACAGCAAATGTGACAATATAAGAACACGATTTAACAGCTTGTTTACAGAAATCCACAACTGGTGGAAGAATACAGTAAATAGGATTTGAGTAGGGGAAGCTACGAACTCAAGCTGGACAGCCTGAAACAAACAGAGACAGCAAATAGAAAGCAAGCAAATGTGAGTTACAAACCACAAAGGCAATGGTAATAAAAGGATGGAATGAATTCCAAAGGAAATTTTCCGAACGTCCCCAAGATGTCATTAGCAAACCAGAGAGCTGTGCTGTCTGGTAGGCTTTGACCTAAAAAGTGCCTTGGATGCCAAGAAATCCTTGGCTCACAGGACATGCTAATTGCTGAATATACTGTAACTTGTCAGTCCTGTGGGCTTATGCTCTTTTCAACTCTGTGAACGGAAAATCTCACCCAGTATTTGGAGCACAGTTTTCAGGCCAACAAACCAGTTTGAACATGAAGACGCGGGCCCTGATTCTTTCACTTCCCCTGTGCACCCATTGCCAAGTAAAATATTAGCTAAAAAGTAATCACTTCCTTTATACTGCAAACATTAAGAGCTCTCATGAACGCTGCATTCGTAATTTGGTGACTTTCTGTTCACAGGGACAGTTTTAAATGATTTCATGTAATTTTCTTAAGCTGTCCCCTCAAACTAATGTTAGGCGTGTCCTGAAGTTGTTTCCAAGTGTACTTTTGGTCGGAAGTGATCTGCTAAGTAATCCAGTTTAGAAGGGTTATGAGAAGTTAATGCACTCCCATTCTCCACTTCCAACTCCCTAAGCCTTTACAGAACAAGGAGACAGAGCTCGGCTGGATTAACAAGAACTGGCAAAGGCAATTGGTCTCGCTTTGGAGACCTTTTGGCTTTGCCAATGGTCTTTAGCAATGCTGTACAGCATCCCCAATGGTGTGCAGCATGGCTAAAGGAAAAAACAACCTGTGATGTGGTCGGGATACATGCTGAGGAGGAGTAAGGAGAATAGGACCAAGTGGTAGAGGGTGAACCAATGAAGACTTCTGAGAATGTATCAATGCACTCCTGGCAGATAGAAGGTGGCTGGAGTTAGGTTGAGAAATTCCCAAACAAGAGGCACCAGGGCAGCAAGGAGAAGTCGTATGCAAGAGACGACAAAATCAATTTGGGATGCCTCCAGACAAAACTGATTTCTTGTGGCAGACCAAGGCCACTTAATGCCCAGGCGTAAATCAGGCAGTTGGTTATTTGAGACGCCGAAGGAAGTGAAGCACTGCATACATGGATTGCGCGTTGCCTGAGAGTGAATTCTGGATGTACGCAGATGACAGCATAAGCATAAATTGCATAAAATGCATAATTTGTTTTGGAAAATTAGATGTATTATGTGTGAAAAAAATGCATCATTTCGCCCACCCATATGTTGAATTCATGTATCTGGATCTGAGACTTGGGGGCTCAAACCAGAAAGTAGTGTGTCTGCCTTTTGCAGGGAAGATTTTGAGCATTGGTCTTGTGCAAAAAACACAGAACTAGAAGAAAGGAAGATGAAACAAGGAAAGCTGAAATGAGAAACGAATACAAAAAGCAGTAGGAAAAATGAAAGATGTAAGAAGACAAAAAAAATAAGGGAGACTATAAACACGAGTAAGAGAGAAAACTAAAACAGAGACCGAGGGAAAGTGAGAAAAAAATTATATTATGTCTGGTTAGGTTAGGATAGGCAAGGATAGATTAGGTGGGTTAGAAAAGGTTGTTTAGGTCAGGTTAGCCTAAGCTAAGCTTGGTATTTCCCTAGCCCATGCTCTAACTTTAGTGTGGCCTAATAGTGCTGGTGGTTGTCTGATGGGTTTTCCACATAATTTTGAGGTTTCCATCACAAATTGCAATCTGAGTCATCCCTTGGTGGTATGTTTGGTTTATTATGTTTTGGTACGGCTCTAGACGAATATAGCATGTTACTACGCATGCTATTACATCGCATTCCATTACAACGCGGTCGTTACAACAACCGCGTTGTTAGAACGCAATATCTTTACATCGCAAGTCATTGGATCAACTTGCTGTAGGGGGTGCGCTGGATTTAGGAATAGTATAATTTACTATTCCAACTCCAGCGTGTGCAACAGTAGGGAAGGTGTTGGAATAGTAAATTATACTATTCCTTAGTTTAGAGTGCCCCCTACAGCAAGTCGATTTAATGACTTGTGATGTAAAGGTATCGCGTACTAACAACGCGGTTGTTGTAACAACCGCGTTGTAAAAGCACCACGATGTAATGGCAGCGTTGTAAACACTGTTTCCCCTCTAGACTGTCATATTCAACAAGTTTTAGATGGATGATTTGGGCATGGAAAGGAATGACATGGAGGTTAACTTGCCTCTTCTGTATTTCTGAGGTAATCAACAAAATATGCTAATTGCAGAGAACGCCAACAGGTAAAGTTACAATGTAATTTGCAATCTAACAGAGCCATTTTTCACACATTTGTAACTGTAATGAATAATTTAAAGGGGATGCAAATACCAGGGACAAATTAAAAAAAGGAATAGAAGTACAAAGGACAAAGTATGATAGAACACCAAATAAGACAGTATAAGATTTTAAAATTTTAACTCGTCACATAATCTTTAAAATGTTGTGACAATCTCCCTCTCCTACTGCTACATCGTGGTTCCCCTTCAGATAGTGTGCTGTCACCTCTCTGTGAATCTTCATCTTTCTTCTGATTTTTCAAACCCCTTCCTGGTACCACCACCACTCTACTTAAATTCCAAATCCGATTACCCTCTGGTTTAACTACATTTTTTGAATATTTCGACTACCTTTTTAGGAACTCCAAACTTTGAGGATTTAATCAACCCTGGGGGTAGTTTCACTCTAACCCAGTCCCCGACTGATACCTCCATCCGCCTTACAGAATGTTTGACATCATACCTCTCTTTTCTTTAGAGTGTCTTCTCCTGTTGTTTAGCCCCCCATTCTTTTGCCCCCTTCTGGCACCCTTCTTTAAAGTGATTGATCCAAGCAGGACACATCAACAAGTTGGGTTCCCTCCCTCTAAACAGTTTAAACGGAATCATCCCGGTAACTGTATGTGGTGTGAGTCGGTATATTTCCACTCTTGTTGTAATTTGTTCCCTCCAATCTCTTGCCTCATGTCTAGCTACCTGTATGGCTTCCTTTAGTACTTTATTGAATCTCTCCACCACTTCGTTGGACTTTGGGTGATAGAGAGCGCACTCCTTGTGCCAAATGCCCCTCAGAGAAAGAGAATCTTCCATTTCCCCTGGCACCAATTGTACTATATTTTCTGTAAAAATGGAATCTAGGATACCTCCTCTGGCAAAAATATCTTTGAGAAACTTTATCACATTCCTGTCTCAGCACCCTGGGTGATCTTAATCTCAGGGCACTTGGAGTATAAGTCAATTAGGACTACAACATAGAATTGACCAGTTTGTTGGTTACAGGCCCCAAAATATCCAATGCTATTTGTTACCATGGTTTCTCCAGTTGTTCCCTTACAGTCATGGCCTGCTTCCTTGCCTTACAGACTTTGTCACTGTTTTTGCAGTCTATACACTCTCTTATGACCCTTTCCATCTGGGTACCTAAGCCTGGCCACCAAAAGTGTAACTTTATCCATTCTTTTGTTTTGCTAATACCCAAATGCCCTTGGTGTGCCAGTTCCATCAGTGTATTTCTCAGTCTAACCATGCGGAATCAGTTTTGAGCCTCTACACACCAAGGCATGATGCACAGACAGTTCATTTCTCACCACCCATCACCCCAGGCAAGATGGAGCTTACTTCTTGCGTTCACCCCACCCTTCCTCAATGTGCATGCTCACTTGCCTTAATTCCTCATTCTTCGTAAGCTGGTCTTTTCACTCCTCCTCACCTGCCTTCCCTAACGTTACACACTTTAAAATTATCAGTTTCCTTTTGTTGTTCCTCAAAACAATCCTATGCTTCTACTTTGTTTGCCTCTACCAACCTTGACGGACAGTCAGCTTACTTCATTCTCCACACCTGGAATATATTCCACTTTGAAGTTAAAGTATTGTAGTGAAATCACCAACTTACAGATCCTGCTAGAGACAACATCTATTCCTTTTTTCACCAAAACTTGTCTGAGAGGTTTATGATCTGTCTCTATCATGATCTCCATTCCCCATAACAAATGTTTTAACTTCTTAGAGGCCCAAAATGTACACAGGGCCTCCCTTTCAATCACTAAATAGCATTCTCAGGACCCCTCAAGCTCCTTGACACAAACATTATGGTTCGTTCTTCACTCCCTTCTCCTTGCTTTAATACAATCCCTAGTCCCTTGGCACTGGCATCTGTGATCAACACTGAATTATCCAGTGTTTTGAAACTTCCCAATGAGGATGATTTTTATAATTAAATTCCTTATCACACTGTGTTGACCATTCAAATCTCATACCCCACTTCATTTTTTAATTTTTTTATGTGACATGAAGCACACATATGTGCACTTACATGTGCACTAGATAATTTGGGGTGCCTCCAGGGGGGCCTTAAGCCCAGAACCACCCTTGGCTCTGAATTTCTTAAATTGCGATTTCCTATTACGAAATCGCAATTTAGGAAATGCAAACCATTTCCTATTTTGACCATAAGTGGGAATGCAATGGCATTTCCTATTTGCGATTCCCTAATTGTGATTCCTACTTTGTAGTATTCGCTATTAGGGAATCACAAAATTAGTACATATCCTTTTGCATTTCTTAAATAGTGATTCCTATGGAGTCGCTATTTAAGAAATGCAAACGGAAAGCTTTGTACATCTGGGTCATAGTGTGAGAGAAAAGTCAGAAATTGAGAAAAAAAGACAGGTGTGAGGGGAATGCCAGAAGGGTGAATGAGAGTATTGAAACGGTTCAAGAAGGACTGAAATGACAACAAGAGAAAGGGGAAATACAAAGTTATGTGGGAGAATATGTAAGGCGGAAAGCAAATAACGTAAATAGTGAGGGAAAAGACACAAGAGGTACTTGAAAAGATAGGGCAAAAGTACTAAAAGCATGAATAGGAGAAAAAAACGGCGGCAGTGGGGACAGACAAGCTGAAGGAGGTCAAACAAGATTAGGTGAGGGAGAGGACAGTAGGACTGAATGAAAAGACACAAGTACTGAATATGTGAGTTAAAAGAGAAAAAGTGAGTGGAGGAAATACAACTAATGAAGGAAAAGACAAAAGGAGTGATGAAAAAGTCAGACAGTCAAAGAAAAGACAGCAGAAGTGAATGAAAACAGTCAGGCAAAGAGGTGAGCACAAAACACAGAGAAAAAAAAGAAAAAGGGCAAACTAGAGGAAAAAATTGAGGAAAAGTCGGGAGAAAAGGTTTGAGGGAAAACAAAAACTGAGTGAGAGAACAGATCGATAGAGGGAGAGGAAAGTCAGGAGTTGTGAGGAAGACAAAAGTATTGATATGAATGACAGAAAAAGTGATGGGGAGAGATGGAGTGACGAAAACAACAGAAGAAATGATGGAAGATCAAGGGGAATAACAGAAGTGGTAGAGCAAGACATGGACAAAGTAAAACAGAGCAGAAGCAGATGGAAACGTTTGAATGAGTGAAGAAAAAGAGCAAGAGTATTAAGGGGAAACAAAAGGAGTGACAGAAAGAAGGGAGAGGAGGAAAACAGAGAGAAGCAAAGGCATTACAAAATGAGATTGGAACAGAAAAAGGAGATCAAGAAAAGAGAGATGTAAATGTCAGTTATAATGATGGAGAATCTTGAGGGAACTGACCACAGAAGGAGTTAGAGAAAACAGAATGAGAAAGTGGAAAGAGCGATTAGGAGGATTAGACGTAAAGCACAAGCCAAAAGACTGCATATGAGAGGATAATAATGAATGAGAGATGAAAAAAATCAAGGGATTAGGAAAAAATCAAAAAAAGAGGGCCAAGATAATAGAATAGAATTAAGAGAATACATATTGAGAAAAAGAAAGCGAACACACAAAGATGAAAGGAATGGGGAAAATATGAGTGATGATTAGAACGTAACTGAACGGAAGCAAATAAGAAAAATCAAGGATGGGCAAACGAAACAAGCAAAATAGAGAAACGTGATGCTAGAGAAACATAAATCAAGTATGAAAGAAGGATAGATGAACAGTATAAAAAGGGATAAGAAAAAAGAGAAATAAAGGAAGAAAGAAGGAATAAAAAACAAACATTGAAATAAGGAGAAAGAAATAAGGAAAGAAAGAAAGAAAGAAAGAAAGAAAATGTTGTTACCAATTGTGTATGCGAGTTCTGCAATAAAAATGTATTTTTCTTTCCAGACAGAACAATTTAACCTGGCCAATAAAAATCCAGCTATTGCCCAGTGGCTCTGTCCTTGGGCAATATTACTGAAGCTCGCACAATCTATACTAAAGTAATCAGCCTCGCTCTGGCCTGCCAAAGGGATGCGTTAGGAGAGCCCAAAGTATGACACTAGGAAATTTATGTGCAAGTTTTACACATAATATCTCATTAAGACTCTTCCCAATCTTCCAATTTAAAAAAATAAACGGCCTTTGTAATGATTTTATCAGTTGGAGCCTGGAAGCTAGATGGGAGATGAGGGGAGAAAAAAAACCCAACAGTGCTTGCCGTTCTGTCATTTATTTTAGTCTGGTCTTCGAGGCTTTCAATTTTCTTAAAGAGGTTTCTCTTCAGTGCCGCGGAGAGATGGCATTTTCCTCAAACTTTTGGACTGTGTTTTGTGGATTTAATGAGGTTGCCTGTCGATAGCAGGGTCATTTTGCCTGGTTTGCGTAATAATGACAATTTCCACTTAAGTGCAATCTGCTTCACCCAAGAGATCTTTTTGGTTTCTTTCCAGGTCAGAACATTTCCTCAAGTCTCTGTGCTCAACCTGCTAATGCAATGCCCTAAATGTAGAGATGTCACCAGGACTAGCTAGGGATATTCTGTAGCTCACAAATGGTGTTTTAACGAAGAAAAGAAAATGTACAAAACGGCTTGGGCAGACACATTGAGCATGAAATAGTTGGTGTGAGGGGGAAAGTCAGTGCTTTGTGGAGTTGAAACCCATCTCTAAGTATATGGGTCTGCACAGTTGTGAATGCTTGTGATTCGCAACTTCATATATTTTTTTTAACTTACCAAGATTCGTGTTGTGAAAGAATAAAAGAAAAAAATGGGGGGCTAGAGACCCTTCCTGATAGTGAGAAACCATTCCTACTGCCCCTCAGGGCCATGCTCTGCAGTTCACTAACGCCGGAATGTTCACACTTGAAGAGGCAAAAATTCCAGCAGGAGGAAATTGCTGGTGCACTGCGAGCAAGTAGTGGTTGTTCACTAACTGCCTCTCGGGGTTAAGGGCAGCCATGTTTGGCAGCATGTAAATAAACTGCCCTCTGGTTGCTGTTGTCTTCTAGACCCATTAACCTGAGGTACTCAGTATCTGGGGATTAGCATTCAGGACCGAAGAATTTGCCTGTTATGCTATGTTATGTTATGTTAATATATTTATTAAGCGCACAAATACCCAGAGGTGTCTTAGCGCTGAGATCTGGAGAAGCAAGTTCATATAAGGCACGGGTTTCTATTTATTAAACAGGCAGGTTTTCAAGGCCTTCCTGAAAGCAAACAAGGTTGGAAGTGCTCTAATGGAGAAGGGAAGTTCATTCCAGAGTTTGGGGGCTGCCACTCTAAAGCTTCTACCACCTCAACTGGCTTTGAAAAATCTCGGAATTGCTAACAATTTAGCTCCTTCTGAGCGCAGATGCCTTTTAGGGACATACCAATATAATAGGCGTCTCAGGAATTTAGGACCAGTATCGTGAAGTGCCTTATAGGTAGTGCAAAGGACCTTAAAGATAATGCAGCTCTTGACCGGGAGCCAGTGCAGCTTTTGCAAATGTTTCCGGACTGAGTGATACTTAGGAATTCCCAGCAAAAGCCTGGCGGCCGCATTCTGGATCATTTGCTACTTATTGAGTTGTTTCTTAGGCACACCAAGATAGAGACCATTACAATAGTCTAGTTTGGCAAGAATCAGTGAGGTAATCACCGTTTTCCTGCTCTCTGTGGGGATAAAAAGTAGCATTTTTTTGATTATATTAAGCAGAAAAAAACTCGATGAGGAAACAGCATTAACCTGTGCCTCAAAGTTCAGTTTATTGTCGATGATCACGCCAAGATTTTTAGCCTTGGCGACTGGAATTGGTGCCGCCCCTAATTCATCAGGCCACCAACTCTGGGACCAGTTTGGCAGAAAATTGCCAAAAATTACTACTTCAGTTTTATCTGAATTCAGTCTAAGACAATGAGAGCTCATCCAGGACCTGACCGCCAGCATGCAGTCCTTAAAATTTTGCATCGGTGGTAGAGTATTTTTTGACACAGACAAGACAATTTGTGTATCGTCTGCATAGGATGTCAGAGCCAGTCCGAAGGATCTAATAAGTGTTGCCAGTTCGGATACATATATATTAAAAAGCGTGGGGCTCAAAGATGAGCCCTGTGGGACTCCACATGGGAGGACAAAGGGGGGAGACTCGTAGCTGCCCAAAGCTACCGATTGTATTCTACCGGACAGGAAAGACAAAACCAGTGTGAGCACTTTGTCGGAGATGCCAATGGAATTCCGACGCTTTAATAAGAGATTGTGATCGACCGTGTCGAACGCCGCCGACAGGTCGAGCAAAATCAGGGCAGCAGCGCCCCCTGTATCCAGAACTGTTCTAATTTCATCTGTGGCTTTAACCAGGGCTGATTCCGTGCTGTGTTCTGCACTGAATCCAAACTGTGTTTCATCCAGACAGTTATTGAGATGCAGATAGTGTGTACCTGAAGCAGGATGTCCCGCCCTTTGTGGGCTGGACATCCTGCTGTGGGTGTCACATCTGGTGGGACTGGTAGGTTTAAGGCTGAACTCAGGAGTAGTTGCCTTTCATTGCTTAGCATTTTATATAACTCACATGCTAGCCAATGCCTTTTAGGGGATATGTTTCAAAGCGTTAGTTCGAGTAAGGTGATATTGTCAAACTTTGCAGCTTGTAAGCTTCTTACAACTTCACATGCAATAGTAGGTTCCTGCACACGGAAGTTCTCCCCTGCTGAAAGTTGGGATTTTTGGTTAAGTTCTCCTCCCATGAACCTAATTTTAGCAAACTGTTTTCCCTGGCTAGTCTTTTTACATTTTCAAAGTCCACGTGGGTTACCAAGACTGCAAACTTAAAAATAAACTTCAAGAAGTTGCAGAAGAGAAACATTTTCAAATTATCTACTTCGCACAACCTTAGTGTATTACCTGATTTAAAAGACTCCCTGGGTAAGAGAAGAGCACGGCTGCTATTCTTCCATACTAGAATGAATTAGGGTGTTGATATGAAGTGTAAGTGTAATCTTCAAGCTACAGATAACCAGGACAAAAAGCCATTTTACTCATTCTTGTGATTATGTACATACCCTGTTGCTATATAAACTAGGCTATGTGAAACTTGGGGCCTTATTTAGAGTTTTGCAGACAGGATAATTATCACAAACCTGGCGGATGTCCTGTCTGCCGTATTACAATTGCATTATAGCCTATGGCATTTGTAATATGGCGAATGGGATATTTGCCAAATTAAGACGGGTATCCTATCTGCCAAAACTCTAAATAAGGTCTTGGTCACCAGGATCCACGGAGTGCCAGGGGACCAGGGAAAGTGGCTGAAGAGTGGGCAGTCTTCTGGTAGCAGGAATATAGGGCAGAGGAGTGGTCGGTATGCTGCAAGAGCGGAGGGGGCAGGGGGGAGGAGGCCGGGCCGGAGGGGGCACTAGTGGTCGTGAGGGCGAATAATAAAAACGTACCTGGAGCCTTCCCCGTTGCGCTATTCTTCACCTCGTCAGGAAGACACAGGCTCCAAGAATGCCCTGCGACCAATCCTGAAGCTGCTCTCGCCCAGAGAGCAGCTTCAGGATTGGCCTGAGCACCCTCAATTCATGCTCCAGGACAGACTGAGAGTCTGTGCCTGCTCTGTCCAACCCAGCTGTGTTGCTGGGTTGGAGAGAGCTTTCATTGCGCATGATGGTTTGGCCGGCCTGAGATCTCTTGGGTGCACTACCACTCCCATCAGTGCCTGTCACTACCAGGCCGCAGCCCCAAGACTCGGCAGAAAATGAAAAATAAAACGAGTGCCGTTTTCATGCCGTTTTTGGGGGCGCAACGGTCCTCCGTCGTATCGGAGGAGCCGCCTCTGCCCTTACGTATTGTAGTGAGGGGTGGAGTTTGAGTTAAAAGTGTATTTCATTCCATTGTCTTGGTGTGGCTTGTTTCCAGTTTTCTTTTCTTTTAGTGTCTTGTCTTATAGATTTCTAGACTTGCAGTGAAAAAGCTGTGCTCTGCGCAACGACCTCACATTAAGAGCATTTTAAGAACCTTGAAAGTGGTGGTACATAAATAAATATCCAAAATTAGACCAAGAGAGAGAACCTGCACACCACCTGGGGGAATTAGGATATTTTCATCCCAAGAAAATGTTGAAAAAGTTATACCGGAAGGTGCATTTCAAATAATTTTAAATACATTTGCTAAACCGCTGCAGTTTTTACAGACATTCAAGAACTACTCTGATACTTGCCTGGTGTGCCAAAGAAAACTATCCCTTTTGGTTTACCAGGCATAAAATAAAACATGGTGGCAAAACTGCATTTTTGTCTACAATTTCACAAAACAATATTAGGAAATAGAAAGGCTAGAAAGCCAATGACTTACAGACAGTTCAAAGATTCTGTGTGCAATTTGACATGATCTCCTATTCAAAATGTATCTATCATCTTTCTTCACGTCTACCTACAACTTCCCATTTTTTTACTTGCACTATAATTGAGAATCAACATGGAATGGAAAGCGGAAAGTTCAGAGATATTCATATCTTAGGGCTCCTGCTATCTGACGGTTTGGACACTAGAGATCTTATTCGGGTTACGGACTGTGCAAGTTCAAACAGCATACACTCCCCTTAAGTTACAACATAATTAAAGAAAAGGGGCCAAATTATCAAGAACGGGAGATAACATTATCGCCGCTTTAGCGGCAGGAAACTGCCGCTATAGCGGCGATAAGGGGCTTGATAATATGCCCTATAGAATTCCAATAGAAGCCCAGGTTCTGGTGTGAAGGACATCAAACCTGGGCTTCTATTGGAATTCTATAGGGCATATTATCAAGCCCCTTATCGCCGCTTTAGCTGCAGTTTCCTGCCGCTAAAGCGGCGATATGTTATCACCCGTTCTTGATAATATGGCCCAAAGATTCCCACAGCAGCAATCATGATAAAGCAATTATAACAAATTTTTATAAAAGACAGTATAATCAACGATAAATGATAAAATCAAATACCCTCTAAAAGCAAGAAAATAACTCTTGCATCAGTCCCCCACTAAGCATGACTTTTCATTCAACATCAGCTTCACTAATGCTCTGGAAATGAAATTGTTTTTCCTTAATTGTCAGCTTAACATTTTCTTACAATACACACATTTTATTCTCAAATATAAGATTTCATTTTTTTGGTAAATACACTCTTCAAATCCTAGTTTCATATTTTCAGAAAATAGGCACATTTTACCCAAACACTAAGGGGCCTATTACGATGGCGGTCGGATGACCGCCGCCCAGCCGTCGGTGGCAACCGCCGGACCTGCGGCGGACATCCGCCGCGATCGCAAGCCAGAAAACCGCCGGTCAGATTTGGATGGCGGTGGTGACCGCGGCGGTGGTAAATTCCGACCGCCGCTTTTCCGCCGGTTGCCATCCGCACTCCTGCCCTGCGGACGAAGAAGGACCGGGATAATGGTGGCGGTGCAGGGCAGGCTCCGCCGGCACTATTATGATGCCGGCGGTAGCCAGCCTTTCCTCAGCGGTCAGACCGCCATGGAAAGGCATGCGCTGATTGTCTTCCGGGGGCCCGTTGCGGGCCCCTAATGTTTTGTGGGGGTGTGGGTGCACTGGGGGGGTACCCTTGGTCCCCCCGTACATGTCCCTGTACCAGGAGGCAGGCACTGTGTAGTGCCTGCCACGCAGTGCAGGGAAATGCAGGACATGCTCATTTGGACATCGCTGCGGTGCTGAGGGCAGCAGCAACCGCCGCAATGTTAAGGCCCGCGATCCGACCGCCGCGGTCGGATTTCGAGCAAGGAACATCCTAATGCGACCGGCGGTTATGTCGCGGGCCTTGCGGGCGGTCTTTTCCCGTTACCATGGCAGTCGGGGAGGTTTTCCGACCGCCATCGTAATAGGCCCTTAAGTTCTAATTTTGAGTAAATAAACACATTTTCCGCATGACAAGTAATTGCTGTTAAATAGCTCTTCTTGTTCCCAAATACGAGCTTACTATTTTAGTAAAGACGAATATGGTCCTTCAATATCAGCCTAGAATTTTCTCCAAGTACTCACATAAAGAACAGGCCTACATCAACAGATTCGGCGTCATCTATTTCCATCTTTCGCCAAGATGTCCACTACGAACCAAGACTAGCTACTAGCAGGGGTGGCCGGCACAGGTAAGAGCGGTGAGATGGTGGGGTAGGGCGGGGTGGGTGGGGAAGTCAAGAGACGACGGGATAGCTAAAATTAAATTAAAAAAATAAATAAAACCACTTACCTTGCGCTCGCCGCATCGCCGACTCGGTGATGCGAAGAGCGCAAGTTTAAGTGTTTTTTTAATTTAAATTTTACCTGTCCTGTCATCTGACGGCTCACACCCCTCACCCCGCCCCACCCCACGCCCCCACCGTTCTTTCCGGTGCCGGCCGTGCCTGGCTACTAGGTGCCAGGGATTCCATTCATATGAAAGCGATACCCACCAAAATACAAAGATGGCTACCACGCAGCTGGATTATTCACCATTATGTGTGGACCATCATTCCGCCAAGTGGAACTGTCACTATTACTAGGATGTCCACCTTTAGACTAACATTACACACAATATGCCATGGATCACTACCTTATGACACAGGGTATCATCAATGAAGGAATAACCAACCATTCCAGTACAGGGGTGGCCATAATTGTGACACATATGCTCACAAACTAGAAGGTTTGTTATATTTAGGTAAGTGATATTTCTATTGCGCAAACTCTTACCTTAGCTGCCCTCCCAAGGGACGGAAAGGCCTAAGTGTCCCGGGACCTTGTGCTGCCTTAACGTAAATAATCACTTAAAAAAAGATATATAAAGCTCCTTCTTTAGTGATCTAAGTTAGCAAAACATAAAAAGATTAAGCCACAGCCATTTTAAATGAACGAAAAATAATGTACGTTTAGGGTTTCTCGCTCAGTCTTTCATGTTCCTTCCAAGTGAAAGCAAAGAGTGGCCAGAAATAGCAGGAAAGGGACGCAAGTGCTATACAGTAATGATATCTTTTATTAGCCTGATGTGGGAAAAATAAGTACTCTTTTAAAACAAGATCAAACAATTCGCTTCCAAGGGTTCCAGGATGGGGGTAGAAAAACACTGCAGTAGCCTGTGTATTCTGGGCACTGCTCACCGTGTGAACGCCTGGCCTGGGCCACTGAACGCTACCGGTGCTCTGGTAGAGGAGCATGGATTTTAAAAACAGAGCTTCTTCACATCAGCATTCATTGCCAGTATATTCATATGAAAATTGTGGTTTCTTATATTCATATTAAAATTGCAGATGCTGGAGGTTGTGGTAAGGGAAGGAGAAGAGGGACCAAGCTTGAGATGATGACAGACAGGATGGGGCCTGATTACTTAACATGTGGGAGGTTCCACCTCTGGTGAACCTAGCCATGTTTGATCAGAAATTATCGATCCTTTAGGTAAAGCTGAGGGGTGACGCATGGTGGGCTGATTGGCATTGGGTGTCACCAAGCAAACCAGACCCCTTCTGACCACAATACATCACTCTGTATACCAAAACTGTATCTGAGAGCGAGCTGTGTGAGGTCACACATTGCCCACATGTAGACCAGCTTTCTGTTGGGATAAATATATGGAAGAGACACAGATGGATCTTCTCGAGAATTGCCCTATGTGGTGGTTACACAGTCTTGCTATCTCAGGGATGGGACAAGGTAGCCTCTTCCATTGGGGACATTGCGTGTATCCTACCACCCAGATTAGAGATTTCTATCTGGAACACTGGGGATAAAAGATCTATGCTACATGGGCAGAAAATTGGTTCAATGTCCCCTTTTCTGCCCCAACACCCTCATGGAAAGGCTTTACATTAAATAGTTGCTCTTTGCCAGGGTTTTCAGACCTAAAGGGAGGATGTTCCACCTGCTTTGACTTTGCATTGAAAACATTTTAGTGCCACTACAGAACATTCAAGCAGAAAATGGATTGGTTTAGCCCACCAGAAGAGATTGCTTGGTTCACTTGAATCGTGTGAAGGTTAGTAGTCTACTCTGGAAAGAAGCTGGAATAGATCGAAACATAAACAGTTGGGTAAAGACTGGCGCTTATATGTTATGCTCCCTTCCTGCCATCTGGGATTGACACAGACCGTCTTCTTAGTGCACTCCTCTGCTTATAGTACTTGGAGGCAAATAATCCAAATGGCAACTTTACCATATCCTGAACTGAAAAAATATAATTATTTTGTTCAGTGAATGATGGTGGTAACTGAACATTGTTGGAATTTGAATATTTGACTTGAATGGATCCAGCTTGAAAAAAGTTGGATGCAATAACACTGGGCCAGTAAGGTCCTCATCTAGTATGGAAAAACATAAACAATTGTTTACACTTATTTTCCGGTTCCTAGAGATTATCACAACAAGCTGACTTCTGAACCAGAACCGATGATATCTGAAAATGTCGTCATCTTAGATGCAATACTGGTGACTGAGAGTGCATTTCTTAGTTGATGAAGCACATGCAAAAAAGATGATAGCTGGTGAAATCTTAGGTTCATATAGCTAATTAAGGCGAGAGAGGTAGAGCTTAAAGGAGGTGGTTGAAGTACAAGGAGAGTTATTGTTGAGTTGGGAATTTGTGTTTTTTTCTGAAGCAAGGCAATATTAGAGATGATTAGAAAGGTACGGAGGGGTAGGGAGTGCGTTTAGTGAATTTAGGAGTGAGAGGTCATGGCCACCAAATAGATGAAGGCATTAGCGTTATACTCAGGGAAGATGATTGGGCTAATGTGTTTTTATGAGACAATATGAGTGAGGTGCAGTGTTAGGATGTAGGGAAGGTGATAGAGAACCACTATGGAGAACAGGGTTTGGTAACACTGCATTAAAGAGTTGAAAGGGACAATGTCAGTGAGTGGTTTGAAGGAGATCATGGGTTACAGAACTGGGTGTTGGAAATGGGATGGAGGAATGGGAACAAAAAGACACTGTATTGGTGAATGGGCATTTGGAGAACAAAAGGATGTTTTAGAAACACTCTTCTAGAGAGAGGTGGATTCCTGCAGCAGCTCTGCAACAGTTCTTTGACTTGAAACCATGATTATCCTTGCGGTCTGGGTTGCTTGTTTAATGTCTGCAGCTCAAAAGTACAATCAATTATCCTCTTTATATGGACAATGTGGGGCCTGAATCCACATGAATGCCTTTCCTTGGAATTGCAACTACCCTTCCATCTTGGTCCTCCAGCAGATCTTCAACCACCCACTCCAGCCACAAGTTGCCTCACTGTCTTTAGCGCACTTCACCACAACCCCTCTCCCAACAAGACTTTTCTCTTTCCAAACACAACAAAAGGATAAAGACTTACTCAACAAACTCATACAAAATGTGAATGAACAGCAAACATTATCTGACAAAAATATCTCCATAAAAGGCTTCAACATAAAATTGGAGAATCTGAATAATGCAACATTCCACTCACTCCAAATACTTCTAGAAACCCTTAGTCTGAAACAATTATCTGACCTACCCACTCTTACCAAAGGCAGGATACACATATATGTGTGTGTGTCTGTGTGTGTGTGTGTGTGTGTGTATATATACAACATATACAGACAATGTCACTAGGCCTCCTCAAGTCAAGAGAAGTAGAATGATCGGATCACAACCATCATACCTGTGACCACCAATATCGCATAAATGCAAAAACCTACTTTTGCATATTTTAGTCTCACAAAAATGTTTGAACTCTGCCACCTTTGAAAGACAATCAATTAGACAGAAGAAATAGGCTTAGAAAGAAGAAAATAGAGAGGAGAAATAACGAGACTAAGGTAAGTAGAAAGGACCAATATATTGAGACCGATGCAAAACAGAGACAACAGCCAGGTTGATAAAGGAGAAATTTGTTGAAAGAGAAGCAAATCAAGAAGAGCTGCTGGGAGAGAAGAAATTAGAACTGTATGAGATATTGTATGAGGGTGAATCAATCAGGTAGGAGTATAAATAAGCCTAGAGATAAGAAGATATAGGTGACAAATGTTGAAAACAAGACAGATTGAGAGTAGAAAGAGATTGACAGGCAGCAAACATAGAAAAAGAAACAGAAGCTCAAAGAGAAGCAATGAAGAGAACCAAACATGTACAAGACAGAGGCTGAGAGAAGATAGAAAAAGTGAAGGGGATGAAAGAATGAAATAGGAGAAATAGAGAGCGAATGAATAAGAGTTCGAAAAGATTGAAAGTAAGGTGCAATTAGAGAAGGCTAGAAATAGATTGAAAGAGAAGTCAATAGAGACTGAGAAGAAGAATGTGGAGTCTTAGAGGTAAGGAAACAGGCAGGCAGATATGCATGGAAAGTTTGAGAAGGAAAATGGGATTAGAATGAGGGTAGAGAAACAGATTAGAGACAAAAACACCCAGGGGAAAAATACATCACGGTTGTGAGAGTCAGACAGTGAGAGGGGGGAGAGGCTAACAGATAACAAAACAGAGATTGTGTGAAAACGAAAAATGTCTGAGAGTGGAAAACAGGGATTGGAAATAGGCTGAAAAGGAAGGAAATAGAAGGCATGAGGGAAGAGAGTGAGGATTTGAAAAGTAAATTGAGGTGAGAGCAAGGCTAAACTGGCCATTGTGCAATTCTGGTATTTCCTTGTTGGGCCTTAGGCTTAATAGCCACATTCAGAGAAGGATGGCATCTTATAACCCAACCATGTCCTGATAGCCCATTCTAGTTGTGGCCTTCTCCAGTGTTGGGTCTAAGTTGAACATTTTTACCAGTGCCGATTTTGGTATGGTCCAGGTGGGCAGAAGAGAATGAATTAGAGCTACAAGTGGTAATAAATAGACATTCGTAGATAATGGTGCTGAGATCAGGATGTTGGAGTGAAACAGAGAAGCCAAAGCAAAAAGGTGCCTTTGGGAGAATTAAATAGACAGGGAAGTGTCCACGAGGATAAAAAAAAGGCAGATGTGAAGGGAGGATATGCTAACCGAGAAGGAAAGAAGCTGAAAAGAGAAGATGGGGTTGTTACAGTGTAAAGGAAGTTGGTAGACAGGAAATAGTGGCAGAGCGACAATTGGAAAATGAATGGCAGCGGCAGAGAGACAAACAGAGACAGAGAAAGTTGATAAGAGAGGGAAGAAATTGATGATACATTGAGAACGTTAATGTGAGAGAGAAAAAGAGGCTGGGAGAAGGATTAAAATGGATGTAGAGGGAGTAAGGAGACGGAGAGAGTGGGGGAGAGGTTGAAGAGATGAGAGGCAAAACCAGTAAACAAGAGAGAGAGAACGAAACATGCTGAGGGAGAACTGAATCTTCAACATATTGGAGAGAAAAAAAAACACAGAGGCAGGTAGAAAAGGCTGATGAAGAAACAAAATGAAAAAGAAAAGATACCTGTATGGGGATATCTGAAGAAAGTTGTGGAAAAATAGAGGTATTGGCAGAGGAAACAGTGAGAGGAAAAGAGCGTCTGGGAGACAGAGAAAGAGGCCATGTGAAAAGAACTAAAGAGTGAAGAAATTATATACACAATGAGAATGGAGTGCTATAGGGAGGATGTTATATGTCGCTAAAATTAATAAATTGTATACAACAGGTACTAGTAAATATGCTTCTTGTCAGGCTTTCCTAAATGCAGAGCGATATGTAGATCACAACTAGTGCATGAGTTTTTAGCATGCTTTTTCTATGTTCCCTACATTGAAAACAGGCCCTGGGAATGAAAGACGCCAGCAAGAGGCATCTGCAACAGTTGTGTTATATAACACTCCTTTGCACGTCCTGTTTGATTATTTAAACGGCACAGAATTGTAATATTTGACATATTTCAATAACTCTGAGCTCGACCCACAGTAGCCCCGCACCAAATGAGACGTTTTCCATCTGCTGCTCTGAACCACACGTATAGGAGGGGAGCAGGGAGTGAACGAGCTCAGATGGTGCCAATAATATTACTCCAGGGAGTGCAGTGAGAAGGAGGGCGACGAGCCAAGTGAGCGCGAGGGCCTGTGCGGGCGCGGAGGAGGAAGGGCGGGAACTTATGACTGAACTCCACCAGGCCTGTGGAGGAAAGGTGTGGCATTAATGAGAAAGGGAGAGGCGGACATCCATGGGCTGTGCGAGCCCGTGGAGGGGCTGAAGCGTTGCAGCCCACACCCTTGAAAGATCTGTGGTGAACTCGACGGTAAATCATTTACGCAACGTTTGGAGGGCAGGGTAAGAGGGGAAACTGCGTAGGTGTGGGGAGTACAGGACAGGCCATGACCAGAGGCAGTCTGTCCTGTAAGAAACCTAGCGCTTTCGTAAAAGGCATATAGGGCTGTGGCAGGGTCCATAATCCTGAAACATATGACTGACTCCGCACCAACTCTTTGGGACTTTCATAGCCAGCGGCTTGTTTGGAGACCACCAGTGTATACGGTAACAATGCAGGCTGGTTTGTGAGGGCTACTCTTCATTTTTAAATCTTCTGCTTTGTGTTGCAAGAACGCTGTAAATACAATCACTCATACGGTAAAGCAATGCATACCACTAGGAACAAATAGAAACAGAGTTACTTCCATCCGTTGAGGATAGTTTGGAAACACGGTGGATCATCACCCTTTAGAAATAACAAAGACAGGTATTTACACACAAAAAGGTTCTCATGGAAATGACGTAAAAAGAAGGAAAACACAACAATAGTGACCCGTAACATATCACTCAACTCATTTTGATTTGTCTGTTTGCATAAAATATCATGTTTTGTTACCCAGATCATATACAACCCAGATCTACTGGTATTTGAATCAATGAACAGATTACACACTTCTCTACAGCACATGCATTGTTCCACTGAACTATCTTCCTGTCTACTATGCACTATCATTAAAGGCAAACAAATGAATTTGGTCGTAGGTGGGTGTGATATTTGCAGCTTCTGTCCCCACCCCTGGTCTGGTGCATGCATTTACAGGGTCACAGTGCACTCGGCAGTCTATGAAGCAGCATTAGTGGACATGGGGCAGCCTGTGGTCTGTGATGCTGGCATGGCATTGTTTAAAGGATGCAAGGGCTTTGTCCTCTTTAGGAATGGTAGGGTAGGAAGCCAATAGCGTGTTCACTCTTCGATATAAAGGATACTTGGGAGATTAAAGAGACAGTCAAGAAGTTTGCTTGTTGCCTGATTTTGGGGGTGAGAGAAAATAAGGCGCTGCTACTGAATAGCAGATTTATGTACAGTGTATATTTAGCTTTGACCCAGACTTTATCATTTCCCTAATATGGATACTAATATATTTTGACAGTCGATATGCGTCTTTTATTGCTGGTTGATACGTCATTGATGCCATCTGACTATAGGAAGTAGCTGCCTGTCACATGCCCCTTTCCCCACCCCCAGAACTCTCAGCAGCCCTGTTCATAGTTATTCATAGAATACTTTAATACGACATTGCCACTTCCTTCGGTCCCTTGGGTCCGTCTCACCTATGGTTTGAATCGTTCCTACCCAGCATGGAACTGAGGGCCAAGTGGTATACCTTCATATTTGATTCCAACAGAATCACCCACTGTGTACCGCAGCACAGTCCCCACAAATATAGGTATTTGCTCATCTGATTTGGGTCTGGTGAAATCCTTTGCAGTTGGGGGAATACTTACCACACACTCGCTTTTGTGTACATTGAAATGGGGAATAACAGGTTAATTTGCGAATCCCGCTTAGTCGCAAATGAATGGGAGCAAAATATTCACAGAAAGTTTGTGAGTTCATCGTGAGTGAGCCCTTAGGGTCATTCCATCCTCCATTTCAATGGATCTCGTTTAGGGTATAGCAATCTTGTTCCACTTGCACTCTGATGAAAGACAAATGAATGAGTGAATTAATGGCTCCAAGAAATCTTTCAGCAATTTATCTACGTATATACCCATTTCTAGAGTTCAGTATCCTCACCAAAGGGTTTCTTGGTGCTGTATGGAAGAAGCATTGAACGTAAGTGCCTAAACCTAAGCTCCTGGAGAAAACACTTCATAGCTATAGTCAGTGCTTAATTTGAGCCGGTGCTTTCCGGTGCTCAGCACCGGCACCTAATCCTCGGCACCGGCGCTTATAGCACCAGTTAAGGACACAGTTATTTAGAGGGCACATGATTTTCCCCAGACTCAGGACGGTGAGTCATGCCGAGACTCTAACCCGATTCCCCAGCTCCGAAATCGGCAGCTCTAGCCATTAGGCCAAGTCCTCTCCAGGATAATAAGTGCCAGGGCTCTAGTCAGGAGGCAGTTTGCACCAGCACATTTCTCCTGTTAGCGCTGCCTCCTGAGGAGAGCCCCGGCACTTTTTATTATACAAATTAACCCCTGGCTATAGTCCCCTCTAATCTCAAAAACTGTTGTAGAAAAAATGGCGGCCTCAACCTAAAAAAAAAATCCAAAACTGAGACTTGGATATTTTGTGGCCTCCCAGTTCCAGATATATTTTGTGGCCTCCCACTTCGAACCCCCCCCCCACACACACACGCGCAAGCACGCATATACAAACTCTCTCTCTCTCAACCTCACACTCTTCATCACCAGTAATTTAAGACTCCAGCTGTTTATCTTGCCAGTGATTTGGACTTCAACTCCTAAACAAGATTAGCTACCACGTTTCTTAAAGCTGAGACAGCGTCATGAATTCTTTCTCTACATTCAACTGAAGCTCCATGGAATAGAGTAGCCTCCCTACTCAGACCTAAAGTACAGCCTACAAACTACAAGTTGAAATTACATTAACAATAATAAAACACTCCTGGGGATGTATTACAGAAATTGTCTTGGGCCGCAATGGTCGTGTGTGCCTTTGGTATAACATAAGGGGAAACAGACCCTTGAGAGGCCACTTCTATTTTACAGATCAAACTGGCACTAAATGTGCATTGGTGCGATTTAAAGGTTGTATTCCATTATTTGCATGGTGGTGTGGCCTCTTGTAAATGAGGGCATCCTGTGCACCCGCATCTGTAGTAAGCCCCAGAGGAAAAGAGCTCTTCAGGAGGCGCACTGGCTGTGCACCAAATAGAGCAGGTACCAGTACTGAATTTGTAAAAAGATAAGTGCCAGGGCCCTCATCAGGAGGCCACTGCAGCCTGCACCACATATTGCCCCATACCATGCTGTCACTGATAGTAACAACACAACAACTAACAATCACACTACTATAAGTGTGGCAATTCGGAATATTTCAGGTCCCCAAAGCTATAATAATGACTTGGGCGGCAGATAATAGTCGTTTGTAATGTATATTGAATGAATAATTAACTGTTGTTGTGGTCATCTCTGAATTAGCCAGACAGCACCACCTTGTGGCAGACTGTCACAAGCGCCAGTGTTGACAATTAAGTGCCGGTGCAGAGCACCGGAAACCGCCGGCTCAAATTAGCACTGGCTGGCACACAGGCAGTGAGCTCTCTGAGGCTGCCCCTGGGAAGACAGGAAGGGCGGTGCAGTCTGTCTGCAGGGCGGTCTCTGTCCCCTTTCAAATGCAGATTGCCTGGTCACTTTTCACTAATGCGCTTCTCCTACAGCTGGCACAGGCTTGTGGCTGAACTGGGAACAACCCACTTGCTGTGACATGGTGCATTGTTGCAGTATGCACCTGTGGCACACACTTAAGTTTGTGCTGCAGAACAGAGTCGGACATTGAGCCATATCTGTAATAGGGCTCCTGGTCATCACTCTCCAGGCATCTCTCCTAGCTTCCAGTGGGTGCTAGATAAAATTCACACTACGCTCCTTCACATACAGAGTGTCAGTCAGAAACCTCTAAGATTTCCAAACCGCCTCCTGCTCACTTTTCTAACATAGACCTTCATGGGACACTGACATATACATTTTGCCACAAAGGCATTCACTATGGAATCAGAGGTAACTCCAAAATAAGCCTCCTCCAGCCCCCTTCTTGTACACAAAAACACAATAGGTACTGCTTTGAGCATCCAAACATCACTCAGGCCCTCTCTAGAGCCACCTCGGTGACACCCGCGCTTTCTCCACCTACCACAAACGATGCACATAGAGACAATCACTTTGCAGAGCAAGTGCTACAACCCCTCCCAGGGGCGACTCCCCCCTTCCCTTTTGCCCCTTGGTTCCAAAACACACTGCTTCCCTTTCCCCAATAATCATTTTCTTGACAACATGATTTGGTGCATAGAAAAGGCCTCAGTTTATTAACATGGTTTGTACATCTCACAACTTACGTTTGGCCATTCATAAACATCATGTTACTTTAACAGCGTGCATTGTCCTCTAGCATTTGTTGCTGTTCCCATTTTAATGACAGCACTGTCCTTGTTTGAGGTGCCCCTTTAAGCAAGGTCCCTGTGCTCACGGTTCCAGGCTTCCCTTGCTACCGATTTAGTGGGCATCCGTTAGGACCTGCCCGGGCTGCAAGTGCCATTCCGCTTGCTCTGGACCTTTGCTGGCCACTCGCCTGCTCCTCAGTGCCCCTGCTGTGTGGCATCCCAAGGACCCTGTTGAGCATCTCATCTACTCTGAATCTATGTGCTGTCACTCGCTCACTCAGTGCCCCTGCCGTGAGGCATCCCAAGGACACTTGTGTGAGCAGATCGTCTACCTAACGTAACTGTTTTCTTCAGGGTATTTTCTTGGGTTTCTACCGCCACGCTGCCTACGGTTCCCCGATCGGTGGCAGCTCCCCTTTCCTCCTGTCCTGCTCACGAAAAACCCAGCTGTTCTAAGACGCCCACTATGTTAAGTATGAACATGTCCATCCCTACCCCTGTCAGGTGTCCCCCGTCTTCCAGGTGGTACCCCGAGGACCCCAGTTTAATGAACCCATGCCTTACGAAGCCCCAGCTGTTGGCCCTGCATATTCTCGCCATGGTAATGTTCAATTTTCGTCTGGACTTTTCGACTGCTCCCTGTTCCTGAGCCCCCCTCTATGCCCTGCGCACCACTATTTCTGACCAAATTACTTCTGCCGGGCGGATTAACCTAGCGAGTGATGCTAAATCCGTCATCATTTTTTCCAGCAGGCATCTCCTCCCCATTGCTGCTAGGTCATTGACCCCGAGGTGGACCACTACCGCATCCGGCCCGTGGCCCTGCTGCAGCGCCCTTTGTACCGTCGGGAGTAGTTGGACCCATTTCATCCCAGATCGGCCCAGCCAGGTCACCTCCGTGTTCTGGAGCCAGATCCCTTTGAACTCCCGACGCGCCGCAACCCATTGTTGTGCTCAGGTGATGTAAGAGTGCCCCACGATCCACACCCTCTTGTGACCTTCCGGCGGACCTAGATGGGGGGGGAGGCGGAAGAAAGCCAAGCTTAGTAAACTGGGGGGCGTATGTACCGTTTAAAAGCGTTTGATGCCCAACGCCCTACAGCTTTGATTTGTTCCGACCCCACCCCCAGCCCCGCTGCCGTGGTTGCTGCCCCTATGCGGAAAGAATGGGACCCGAACTCCTTCGGCAGGAAACCCGCCTTCACTAGGGCTTTACGCATGACCGCTATGAACTGAAAGCGGCTGAGACGTGACCCATCCCCATGCGTGAATAGGGGGGCCTGTGCTGGCCCACCCTCCGGCACATGCTCTTGCACCAGGCACACTAGGCAACACGAGTCATCTCTGATGCAATCGATCCTGGTGTACTTCCCCTTGCCCGCCTGATCCGTCTTTGATCGTCGCAGGGGGATTACCATGTGTCCTGCCCCTATCACCACGTCTGCTTTGCGTAAGCATGCGGTCCCCGGGGTTCGCCTGGCCGGGGCCACTATCTCGCTGACCCTGTATGCACTAAGAAGGCGAGCGCGAAAGCCGCCTTGAATAGCTTTGTCTCTTGCTCCCCGTCGCACACCTCCTCTAGCGCGCGGATTACCCTTTTTAAAACCTGAAAATCAATGGGCCTCCTGCTGTCCCCTGCTCTAGGCTGTAGCCTACCCCAACCTTTCATGGCCATCCTGCAGCAAAAGGACCCCGTGGAATCGTTCCCTGTCACTACTTTCCTGTAGTAAGCAACTGCGTTCAGATGCGTCTGAGCCCAGGATCTGGTTTTCCCCTCCTGAAATGCCCATTCGATAAAGCTGGTTACCTCGTCTGGCCCTACCCTTTGTAGCCCTTCGCTGACTGTCACAGTGGCGAAGGTGACCCAACACTTCCGATAGCGGTTCTCCATCCGGGGTCTAGCGCGTTGTCCAACAATGTTCTCATCCTGAGTCCACCAATTCCCATAGTCCCTCTGGCACTGGTGTCATGACTTGATCCGCCTCCGGTGCGAGCTCCCTGAACCTGGCCCACTGGAAACGAGAAATGGAGCCAGCCACTGAGTTGTCCAGCCCTGCAATGTGCCTTGCCCTTACCGCTATGTTTGCTGTTAGCTGGCACTCCACTAACTTATGCAATAGTTTGACCACGGCCGGGCATTTCGCTGTACCTAGGTTGATTGCTTGCACCACCGCGTGGTTGTCTGACCATAGTATTATCTGCCTGTTTGCCAGTCTGGGGGCCCATATGGTAAATGCCACTATAACAGGGAAAATTTCCAACAGGGTGATGTTGCCGGTGGTCCCATTCTGGGACCACCTGGCCGGCCAAGCTGCTGCCGTCCAGCTGACCCCAGGATAGCCCCACAGCCATGGCCCCCTGCAGCATCCGTGTAGTGTTCTAGCTGGTCACCCCGGACCCATGGTTCCTGCCATATGAGAGTGCCGTTAAAATTGGTCAGGAACTGTTCCCACTGTCCCAGGTCCTCCCTCACGCCTTGTGTAAGGCGGACCCTGTGGTGCTTCTGTGATAAACCCTTGGTCAGCAAGGCCAAGCGTCTCGCGAAGGGGCGCCCTGCCGGTATTACCCTGGTGGCGAAGTTCCGTTTTCCTAGCAGTTGTTGTACCTAACCTAGTGTCGCCTTCTTCTGCCGCCGTAGGTTTTT
This sequence comes from Calotriton arnoldi, assembly GCA_963921515.1. Lineage (NCBI taxonomy): Eukaryota > Metazoa > Chordata > Amphibia > Caudata > Salamandridae > Calotriton > Calotriton arnoldi. Next base: position 290,923 of record CAWUFW010013145.1, read on the forward strand.
TATGATTTGCAGCAACTCCGTGACCTTTTCCTGTGGTAGTCTGCAAGTCCCTGCCTCTGAGACTAACTCTATCCCCAGGAAAGACAATCTGGTGGTTGGGCTCTCTGTTTTGTGCTTTGCTAGTGGCACTCCCAATTCCTTTGCCATGTCCACAAACTTGCGCAGGAGGTCGGCGCATTCCATTGTTCCAGCCGCCCCTATAAATAGGAAATCATCTAAGTAGTGGACCCGACCCCCTGCGGGGTGATGTGTTCCCAGCTCCCATTCCAAGAAACTGCTAAATGATTCAAAGTAAGCACAGGATATGGAACATCCCATGGGTAGGCATCTGTCGTAGTAATATTCCCCTTCTAGTTGGAAACCGAGGAGGTGGTAGCTGCTTGGGTGCACTGGTAGCAAACGAAAGGCCGACTCTATGTCTGTTTTGGCCAGTAGTGCCCCCCCGCCTGCCTGATTTGGTCTATTGCGTCATCCAGCGAAGCATATGCCACTGAGCAGCTGCCCTGCTCCAACCAATAATTGACTGAATCCCCTGGTGGGTGTGACAGATGGTATATTAGTCTGAATATGCCTATCTCTTTTTTTGGCACCACTTCCAGAGGTGAGACTATCATGTTTGGTATTGGGGGGTGCGGGATAGGGCCTGCCACTCTACCCAGTTCGACCTCCTTGTCCACCTTCTGTCTCGCCACCACAGGGTTGTCACATACTGATTTTAAGATGCGGCTGTCCCGCGGGGCCACTGGTCCCTTGTAAGGGATGGGAAACCCCGCCGTAAACCCTTCTGCCAATTGTTGTCTGTCTGCTTTCTTTGGGTACTTATGCAATAATGTTAGCAGCCTCCTTGTGTCTATGGGGGTGGGCAATGACTGTCCCCTGCCCAATGCCTCACCCCCTTCCTGGGTTGCCCCACCTCGTTCGTCATTTCTTTGGCTTGCACTTCTCTTTGTTGGAATTCGCCCCTTTTGTTTATCCGCATTGGACCGCGGGGTGACTCCCCCCGCAATTACCACAGATATGTCTGAACCGGCATGCATGCCCCCATTTGCATTCACCTTTGTCATATTTCCAACAGGGTGCCATTCGGGTTTTCCCTGCGCTCCCGCCTTTGCCACCCGACTGGCCCTTGTTCCTGAAACCCGGTCCCTGCCCTTCATATTTCCCTTTGAACCCTGAGGGACGAAAAGTGGTTTCCCGTTTATCTAGGCCTTCACTGGCCCCCACCATGTGGGTCGTGAATCCCTCCATATCCTGGCAATCCCATTCCATTACTGACCAGGTCTTCATTTTCTCCCTGAAACCTTTGTCGTAACTCAACCAGTCCTCCCCTGGTACTTCTGTTGCGCCTCATGGACTTTTTGTTCATATAGTATCAGTGCTGCTGGACTCTGTGGGAACTTCTCTATAAACACGCATGCCAGGGTCCTAAATGCTTTCAGCCAATTTTCTATTGTCTTCTCTACCCTGGGTTTGCGTCTGTCCCTCCTGTCCTCATCCTTTTATCCTGTGCTGTGAGGTCTAAACCCGCTTGGCGCACCTCTAGCAAAGAGAATATATCTATGTATTCCTTGCTCCAGATCCTCTCCTTCACTGCTAGTGGGACGGATTCGCTAGGCCTAGAAGTTTCGTGGTTGTGGGTGGATCACTTGGGGACGGGCGCATGTACTCGCTTGCTGGTTTCCCTCCGGGGTTCTGGCCCTCACCCCCCCCCCCTTGGCTTGTAGGTTCCCGTCAGTCGTTGTCGTGTCAGCCAGTGCGTCCTTCGGGGCACTATTTGACCCCTCGTCCGCCTTGTCCCCATCCCCTTGTGGGCTTCCGGGGCTGCCTCCTGCCTTTTCTCTCCGTGTGTGAGAACCCCGTGCTCCCCCCTGTATGGCTGTCCCTGCCCCGGCCATTGCCACCAGGGCATCCAAGGGGCTGAGTATGGTTGCATTGGGCCCCATGCCTCCCACTGAAATTCTGTCTGGCTTCCCTCGGGTTTCCCGGGAAGGGGGGCTGAAAGGGCCATGGCCCACGCGCCGCGTAGTTGCTGACCCCCTGCTGCGTGCCATAATTCATTATTAGCCCGGGCTCTCCCCCACCTGTGCCAGCGTTACCCCATCCCCTAGCTCGCCGCTGCCCCGTGCGCTTAGAGCTTGTTGCTCACCAGCTCGCAGTCCATCGTGGCCTTCCAGAGGGGCCGCCTTGCTGGCCACAGACCCCTCCTCCTCGCTCTCCTCCATCTTGGTTTCTGAGGCGATCACCACGTCTGGCGGTGTGTTTGCCCTGCTCTTGCCCTTGCCTCCATCACGTGCGTCCGGGGCTCACCCCTTCCGTCCTGGGGACGCCGGTGTTTGTGGTGGTGTTTTCTGCTGCCCCTTGGCGCCCGGCTTAGACAGGGCCGCCGTGTTGGCTGCAAGCCCTGTCCTGCCTGGCTGCGTGGAGGGCGCTGGTGCTGGTACCTGCGATGATCTGTACCGCTTCTTGGTTGGTCCATCCTTTGTTTGGGCATCCATTACTGCTTTCTCCTTTAAGGCCACCAAGGCCTTTACTCTCCACAACAGATCTTCCAAATCGTCATCCAATTCCGGCCCAGAGTTGTCCCGGGGCCTCTTTTGGTCCTTCACTGGGGGTTCGCTGTCCTCCGGTGCTCCCCTGAATCGTGCCGGCACCTTCTTGGTTCTCACCGGTACCCCACGTTTCCCAGCCATGCTCCTCCTTAGTGCAGTACTGTGGCCTTCGCCCCAACACACAAGAGGCTGAAGGTTGTCCTTGCTCCCTTTCAAAAGGTGAAAATTTACCAGGCAGAGGCTTCACTTGTGTAACGCTTGAGCTGAAAACGCTCGTCCGCCAGATGTTCCTGCTCTCCCCCGCTCTCACCGCAAGAGTGCACAAAAGGGGGCTCCTTCCCCTTTAAATCAGGGCTCTGAAGCCGCCAGCCGTTCCCGCCTGCCGCACGCCGATCACGCCTGCTCTCCCAGCACAAGCACACAAAGGGGGCTCCTTTCTTTTAAATCTGGGCTCTGAGCGGCCAGCTGTTCCCGCCTGCCGCTCGACGATTTCGCCTGCCTTCACCGCACGAGTGCACAAAAGGGGACTCCTTCCCTTTTAAATCTGGGCTGTTCCCGCCTGCCGCCCGATGCGCCTCACGTCCTACGTGTTCCGAGCCGCAGCTCTTCCTGCCTCGATCGTCGCTGCTCCCTGGGCGCCGAAGCCTCTCTCACCCCGCAGTCTCCGATGCCTCCTTCCTTGAACCGGATCGCACGGTCCAAGAGTTGGTAGCCGGCCAGCCAGGAGTCCAACTCGTTGCTGCCGGACCGTTGCTGTAAAGATGCGCTCGAGGACCAAGGACCGGTTTCCGCTGGTTCCAGCCGTAGTGTCGTCGACTCCACGATCCTGCTGATCCCTTCTTCCTGCAGGCGTTTTTCCAGCGTCCGACAACAGGTACGATTCTTCTGGAGGGGTTCCTATGCTACGATGGGGTTTGCTACCCCCTTATGAACCCCTTGGCGGCTAACCCCCTCCTCTCCGATTGGGTGGCTAGCGGCGGTTTGTGGGGCGACCAATCTGGTGCGCTCCTACTTTCCCGGGCTTTGTTGGGGGAGGGCTCCCGCCCCGGGCGGCGTTTGCCACAGGCCCCTATGAGGTCCGACTTCGGCCCGTGCTTCAACCTGCACTAGTAGACCGAATAATCAAAAAAGTCAGCACAGTGTACAATGGAATGCCAATGCACTATGGGCCATGGTAAAAGAATGCAACGATTCAAGACCCCATACGTCAATAGTTTGAACCCATAACCACAAGAGAGCCCAGCACTGACAGTTGCAACATTTTCCCATGACAACCATATGTGGGCTTGAATTTAAAAAGGGGAAAGAAAGTGGCCAGACATGACTCCTACTCGGCCGCAAGAGATGATCAAAAACTGCACCTCACCCAGTGTACTTACTACGGCGACAGGAGGGTTGGGAAAAGAAGAACTCTGGTGCTGAAAGGGCACAGGATGTTTCATGTACCTGTTTGAAAAGTATTCTATTACTTGAGTTACATTCGAAGTTCACTACCTGCGTGAGATGAGTGGATACAAAAATCTCATGTTATTTGTATTTTATTTTGGATCTGCCTGTCACAGGTACCGTGAAATGTATTGTATCCATCATTCTTCGCTTTGTAGAAAAAATGTGTAGCTCCTGCCAGTTCAAAGAACTCGGTTTAACAAGCCTTGAATGAGTGCCATATTTCGATGAGTGATTTTCCAGATAGTTTTCATAGCTTTCATTTGAGCCACTATGAATATAGCTAATGCCTTGCATGATCCATGTGATTTTCAAGTAAACAGCATCCATTCCAGAACCCTCAGTTCATGTCCCATGGCCAGGGCCGGACTGGCCATAGCGGGCACCGGGTGTTTCCCCGGTAGGCCGCTAGGGTGGGGGCCGGTTTTGGACCCCTGGGGGGCCGTTTTTGTTACCGGGGGTCGGCAATATCGGCCCCCGGTAACAAAATCGGCCGAAACCGGCTCTCGCAAACTGCTCGGCTGCACTCCCCCTCACCCCAGGGGGGGGCCGGCTGAGCAGTTTGCCAGGGCCGATTTCTGTTCCCAGTCCGGCCCTGCCCATGGCTCTCGTGGGTCGTTGATTTGTCATTTTATTTCCATGGCCATGCGACCCAGATGTGTTGCATATCTGGCACATGCAGTTCAACATGTGGATCTTACCCCATGGCCCTTTCACGTCCTGCCTCCTTGCTGCTCAGTACGGTGTGTAACTGCCCATGATCTGAAGTAGCGGGAACAATCACTGTGGGCAGTTGATTGGCGTGATCGCCAATTTTCATTTGCATGAATGACATAGAAACAGTAGGGTACCTAGAGTTGTACGTCAGAGCTAATATGATATCTAGTGCTTATGAGGGGAGGTGGGTGGGAATAACTGGAAGGGCCCAAGGATTTTCTTATGAGCTTGCTGCTGATGCCACCGAAAAACAGGGATGCTAAATACCAAGGGGCAGATTTACAAGCCCCTTGCGCCACTTTAGCGCAGCCGTTGCGTCACTTCTGTGACGCAACGGCGGCGTAAAGCCAGCGCCATGCTGCGGGGTATTTACAACGTGACGCATCTAGGGAGATGCGTCACGTAGTAAAGCCCTGCGCCACATGAAACCTGCGTCAGGTTTCATGTGGGCGTTCCGGAGCAGGGGGCGTTCCGGCGCAGGAACGCCTCGCAAAAGTGGCTGAGTGAAATCTACTAGATTTCACTCAGTCACTTTCCGACCCGGTGCGTCTAAACCTTGCGCCTGCATGAAGCAGGCGTAAGGTGTGACGCACCATGTGCAAGATAGGCCGGGTCGGCACAGTGCTGGAGTTGCGTCGCGCCCGCGACACAACTCCAGCACTGCGCCAACGTTACGACGGCAGATGCGACACGCATCTGCATTTCCTTGCGCCATGATGCGCCGCATTGTAAATGCGGCGCATCAGTGGTGGCGCAAGGATGGTGATACGTGTCGTAAGTTTCCTGGCGCATCCCTGCTGATGCGCCAGGAATTGTAAATCTGCCCCCAAGATTGTTTAGTCTTGATTCTTCTTTATGCCTCTTTCTTCCACCACCCTACTCTTCCCGTCTCTTTATCTCATCTAGCAGGTTCCCTTGTCACTGTTTCCTATTGTTCTTTTCCTCCTTCTTCCTCCCTTTTCTGTATTTATCTTGCTCTGAGTCAAAGTCTGACGATGACAAACAAGTTGTGGTTCCCAAATATGAGTTTCCGGCACCAACCACTGCCAACCAGTGGCACAAATTAAGCCCTTATCATATCAAGCATTAGGAGTCTGATTGAAGTGATACGAAAGAGCTGTGTGAGTTTGTGTGCCCATGTTATGCACTGAATCTGTGTCTTGTATGGTTGTGTACCTCTTCTCTTTGGGTGTGTGTTAGGGTTGGCACCTTTCCAAGACAATAATACCTGTGATGTTGGTAGAAAACTGGTCAGGTGTCAACCCCGGTGTGCGTGTGAGGAACAGAAAGGTGAGTGTTAAAAGAATGACTCTATCCTCTGGTAAAATTGGAGGGACAATACAGGTTTTTGGGGCATAGACAAAGCAGTCAATGGGCTATAGTTAGTCACTGAGGGGCTTATTTACAAGCCCCTTGCGCCACTTTTGCGTCATTTTTAACATGGGAAAAGTGACGCAAGGGGCTTGTAAATCTGCCCCAATGTCTTTAAGGTGACTGCAAATATACCGTGGCTCCAACTTCTTATCTAGAAGCGGCGTAGTTTCACACGGAGGTGCACTCCCAGAGACATTACACCCCGTTTAATGAAAGAAATGGTGGTTAGGAGGACAGAGGTGCCTCGGCAGAGCTGTGCAGCGCAGCCTGACCGGCTTCTGCCGGCACTAGTCACGGCTATTAAGCCATTACATTTATGAGCCTTTACAATTCGCCAAGCTTATTCAATTTTTTTAAAGAAATAAAACGCTCAGTTCCAATAATCTCTCCCAAATCAAATCATTATCGGCCCTGTATTTCCAGAGTGTTTTTATTTCTTTTTTCATAGGCCATTCATTGGTTTATGGTCCCCGGAGGCTAATAGAGGAGAGGGGAGCCAGTCGGTCCCTCACCTCGGATGACAAGCAGAAAGACAAATTCTTAACCAAGTGAAGATGATGGCCCCCCGAGGGGACAGGAAGAGTTACTCCCAACGACCAGGTCTGTGGGAAAGCCGACAGAAAGCAAATGTTAGCACTGCCGCCCGCGCGCCATTAGAGGCGGTGCGAGCGCGCGACGCGCAACAACATGCGCAGACACACTGACAGAGAAATGAAAGTGAATGCCGTTGACGCGCAGTGCAAGGCTTAAAATTTGAGCACTGCAAGGAAAAAAGTCTACTCCTAGGAAATGAAACCATTGTGAAAATTCCCCATTTCTGAGCTAGCACGTAGGTGTCCAGCCGACTGAATGGATAGCTTTTTGTGCACAGAATTTTTAATTTGGAAAACAAAGAATCCTATTTCGTTAATTATTATTTATAATTTTAAATCCTAAGTCAGCTTGGTTGCCAGAATCAGTGCATCCAAACAAATTGTTGGCCTTCCGCATACGCAAACTAGGTAAAGCGCCAATTGAGAGGGAAAAATCGAATTGAAAAATGCAAATGAAATATCACTGCTCGAACCGACGACTTGATTCGCCGAGGGCACCTGAGTCTGTCCCCTGGTCTAGGGTTATCCCTGATCTACACCGCTTGGGAGCCAAAGCCTCAAAGGGACCCAGGTCCAAGTAACTCGGAAGGCAACCAGTTCTCACAGACTTCGTTGGTACAAAAACGTGTACAGAGAGAATAGCAGTGGGGAAATCCCTTCTTCAAGATAAAGCACTGTTTACTTATTTAGGAATCTGAAACCGGGCACACTTTGTGCAACAAGATGTATGCACCGGGAGGTGATGCTCTGTTAGTGATTCCCTGTGACTCCTCAAACATCCACCAGTGACCAGGTGCTGAGGGGCAGGTTTACAAGCCCCTTGCGACACTTTTGCGCTGCTGTTGCGTCACTTTTGTGACGCACCGGTGGCGTAAAAAATGTGGCAAATTTACAACGTGACGCATCTAGGGAGATGCGTCCCGTTGTAAAGACCTGCGTGACATTATACCTAATGAGGAAGATTTACAAGCCGCTTGCGCCACTTTTGCGTCATTTTTAACATGGGAAAAATGACGCAAAAGTGGCGCAAGGGGCTTGTAAATAAGCCCCAATGTATGCAGGGTAGGCGTTCCCACGCAGGAAAGCCTCGTAAAAGTGACGTAGTGAAATCTACAAGATTTCACTGCGTGACTTTTAGGACACCACTGCGTCAAAACCTTACGCCTGATTGAAGCAGGCGTAAGGAGTGACGAAGTGTATTGGGAATAGGCCGCAATATGCATTGCTGGAGTTGCGTCGTGCCTGCGACACGACTCCAGCAATGCGTTACTTTTCCGCCAACAGATGCGTCAGAATTTCTGACGCATCTGTCAATCCTTGCGTCATAGTGCGCTGTATTGTAAATACAGCGCATCTATGGTGGCGCAAGGGTTTTTCACGCAGGCGCTGGGGAACTGACGCATCTATACAGATGCGTCAGTTTCTTGTAAATCTGCCCCCATGTGTCTAAGGACACCATCAGATTCTGTCTGAGGTTCAGTGCAAGTGCCCTTACCTGAACTCTCGTCAGTGCACAAGTGCAGCAAGCAGGTTTTGAGGGTGACTGTGGACAATTTATTGGATTTGGAGCCATGGTGAAAGGATTTTCAGAGCCACCGAAAGCCACAGATAACACCATATCTGGCCATTTTTAAACTCTTTTTCTGCTACCAGTTAAACTAGTTTAATGCCCTTTGTTGCAATCAGAATCCCTGTTGAAGCCATTTGTGTTGGCGCTGCAAGGCTGGAGTAGAGCTCATACAGGAGTTACTTATTTACATATACTAGTCCTTTCCCTCTCCTTGCCTATTATGCAGGTGCTGCCTTCCGCTAAAAAAGCCTCGCAGTGACCCTTAAAATATTGAGATGAGGCTCAGCTCACTAAGAGTCTCTGCTAGGCTGGTAGGAAGTGAGGCTTCTAGAGGCAGGCATGAGCGAGTGACTGACCGACTAAAGGAATAAGTACTTATTTTTTTTTAAAATTTTCCCCATATCAGTCCTCGGAAACCTGCCATGTCTGACTGATCATGAGGGGGAGAGGCCTTCGGACCAGGATTCCCACTCCTCGGGAAGAGGAGGAGAAGCCTGAGTGCACCAAGACCATATACTTCCCCCTAACCAGGACACCATAAATATTGCCTCCCTGCATATGGTGCGTTGTCTCTTGTAGGGGAACAAGATTTTTTTTTTCCTCTGTAAGATTTTCGCGATCACTTCCCTCTTTAATTGATTACCCAACCCGTTTACATTCCACAATTAGAAAAAAGGGTGTTTTTCTGTGCACCTACCTGCCTTACTTCAAACGCCATTTCAGTTTAGGATCAACACTCATAGTACCTGCTTTACTGGTATCTAAAAGTCTTGTATTGCTAAAACGTCCATCCATCCCATTGCACAATAATTCCCCTCCCACTCCACTGCCTCATGCTGCACATGTGAATCTACCCATCTCCCCAATGCTTGACTCATCTGTCACCCCCTCTCCCCCCAAAATATCAAACCTGAGCTGGTATCCTGTGAGTTCTCTCATTTATGAAGTGGGTGGTGTGATCTACATGCTTCACTGTAGTCAGTATAATGTTCTCCACAAAGCGTTCTGTGTTGATGCACGCCACTTTTTCTGGAAAGCTCACCAGTCTGATATTATTCCATCTGGATTTACCCTCAACATCTTCCACACATTGAGAATCTTTGAGGAATTTGACTTCACCTTGTAATGTTTTGATTAGGTTGGTGTGATTATTTAGTGTCTCTTCTGCAATGGAAACTCTCAAGGAGAGTTTCATCATGTCAGTTCGGATCAGATTAATATCTATTGCCACAATGTCAATCTAGTGCTCAAGGGCCGACATTGTGTCTTTAATTACAAACCTCAGTTCCTTAAGTGATGTTTTCTCTTCATCTGTAGGTTTGTGTCACTATTTACCAGATTCCTTCTCCGAGGGCCTGAACACGCTGTATCTACCTCGATGAATTTCCAGAAGGCAAGCATCTATTCATCTCCTTTATAGGCATCTGGTCTTTAGCAGTAGTTTACTACAGCCTGGTGCTCTAGCTTGCCATGCCCCTAGCTCATTGAGTGCTGTAGTTGTTGGACCGTTTATCTCCCCCTGCATCGGGCGGATTATTTTGCTAGGCTGTGTGCTGCCTTTCTAGTGCTGCCACTCCTCTCAACTCATTCTGACTCTGAGGCATTTCTTTTAAAATCGAATTAGGTGTGGTGGGTAGAGGGCGGTGCACCCAGGGCCGGACTGGGAACCGAAACCGGCCCTGGCAAACTGCTCGGCCGCCCCCCCTGGGGGGGCTAAGGGGGTGCGGCCGAGCTGTTTGCAAGGGCCGGTTTCGGCCGATTTTGTTACCGGGGGCAGATATTGCAGGCCCCCGGTAACAAAACTGGCCCCCCAGGGGCCCAAAACCGTCCCCCACCCTGGCGGCCCACCGGGGAAACGCCCGGTGCCCGCTACGGCCAGTCCGGCCCTGGGTGCACCGCAGTTGTGTTGGGCCTGCATCTGCCTCCTGGTGGGTTCATCACAGCCTCTGCTGTCATTTGTGTGACACGTCAAGTTCAGAAGCGGTGGCCGGCTGACGTATTGCTTTTCTCACTTCACAGCAATTCCTGGCGGCCAGTACAATTCAGGATATTTGTATGCCTCCCCTGTATGTACCAGAACTTTTGCTGTCTTAGCCCTGCATCCACAGAGCCTCACAGACCTGGGGCCATCGGATGTTGTCTGTTTTCGGCCCATATCAGCAAGAACTCACAGAAGGCACGCCATCTTGCTAAAGGAGTAAGTACAATATCTGTTGGAATATGTAGGGGATGTTGTTAGCTTCTTAAATTCTTCAAATGGGTGAGACTGTCCTTGCTACTGACAAGGTGGCTTTAAGACTGTGCCAGGAATGTGTTCTGGCATGCACTCTATTTGTCTCCTTCTTAGCCGATTTCCCAAAAGCCTCAGCTACATATTCCATTTTGCCAAAATGGGAGGCATTTAAATCCCTTGCTTCCTCTATACGGATGACGTTGTCATTTTGAATAGAAATCTGGCTGGCCTGCAAAGGAAACTGGAGGAATTCAGTAAATACTGCCCAAGGAACAAGTTAATAATTAATTTTGATAAAAATAAAGTTATGACTTTTGGCAGGAAGCACAATGATTTTGTCTGGTGAATAGGACAAACTAAAATCGAGGAAACCGCTGAATATAAATATTTATTGATGATTTGTAATAAGTCCCTGATTTGGTCATCACATATGTTGACTCTAAGCACTAAAGCACTTTCAACAATTGGAGGATTAAAAACATTTAAGAGGGATTATGGGGGCCCTTCCCTTTCCTCTCTGTTGGCAGCATTTAAAGCATTGTTTCCTCTGCAAATCCATTATGGAGTCGAACTATTGGGTCTGAGTAACTTTAGAGACTGAAAAAAGTTGTAACGGTCTGCCTAAAAAACGTAGGGGTTTATTTATGAGCTATTGCGTCACTTTTGCGCCGCCGGTGCGTCACTTTTTGTGACGCACCAGCAGGGTAAAAAATTAGCCATGTTGCGTCATATTTACAAAGTGACGCATCTAGGTAGATGCGTCACTTTGTAAACCCCTGCGCCACATTATACCTGCGCCAGGTATAATGTATGCAGGGTGGGCGTTTTGACGCAAGTTAGCCCCGTAGAAGTGACGCAGGGAAATCTATGAGATCTCACTGCGTCACTTCTAGGACGCAAATGCGTCAATATCTTACGCCTGCCTCACAGCAGGCGTAAGACTGACGCAGGCACATTTGAAATGGGACATGCCCATGTGAAATGACCCATTGATGGAGTTGCGTCACTTTCGTGACACACTCCAGCAATGCGTCATTTTGCGCCTACAGATACGTCAGAAATACTGCGATCAAAGACCTCTGATTTTGATTTATGTGAATACCGTGAATTAATCGTCTCTTACCCACATCGGCTTGAACTTGCTAATGTAGAAATGTGCAATGTAAATTTTAAATTCAGAATTGGTTTCCATCCCCAAACTGCTTATCCCTTAGGGATATCTTCCTTTCACAATTTAGAAGGGATGTGTGACTGTCGACGACAGATGCATTGTACAAGATCACATGTTTTACTGGAAAGGAGTTACCTTTGTAAATGATGAACGGAAACAGGCCCTTGATAGGTCTGGCTATGTAGTTCTGCCTGCTTAAATAATAAAAGGAGCGGTAAGTCTCCAATGCCCTTTCTACAATAAGGCAACACAACTGTTAAAAAAATCCTTCCAGCGTGGATGCGCACACTCAGTATCAGGCAACGGTGGTATTAAAGACTGACCTTTTCTCAAAATGAATCTGTACAATGTTTGAGGGCATTGGGATTATCACGTATTGGTGAGGGTGCCTAGTACAGAAGTATTGGTGCACTGGGGTATTGAGTATCGGGGGTGGCTCCAGGGCACGAGGGGTTTATAACCATTGGAGCCATGTGAATCCCCTTTGTTCTTTACTTTATCACAGCCGCCTTTGCCATTAGGCACCTCAATTCCCTGGCCTCTCTTCATGTGGGGTCTTAAGCTCAGCAGTCAGCTTGCTTTTATCTCTATCCACCCTTCCCAATTTTTATGTAAGTAGGATGGGTGCAATTTCATGATATGATTGACTCAAGTCCAAACTTAGAGGGTGTTCCTAGTCTACTGTAGTAGCAAGCGTTATCCTTGTTGCCACCTAGATAAGGCAGTCCTCTGTCTAGTTTGGGGTATGATCACATCATATGTGGGACAGGGCAGGCTCATGATTGTCATTGATTCAGGGGTATGACCAGTTGCATACCATGTCTGTTCCATACTTACCTCATTGATTTTCCCCCCAGGTGTGGGTTGGGTAGGGGCACCCAGCTGGTCACAATTTTCAAAGTGCTCCACCTGCAGCCCTCAAGGTTGGAAGAGAAGGGTCTCAGCCAGGGATCAGCTGCTGGGCCAACTTCACAGGTTCATGCTCAAGAACACCTCCCATAAGGATGGCAAGAGGAGGGAGTCATGTGAGCATCTCTGCCACACGTTAGTGTTCTCATAGTAACCCATGGACTGGGCTCGCTGTTTTGTGATAAAATACTTTAAGAATCTGTCAGCTTCTGTCCGACGAAATAGGCTTGAGTAGGTTATAACCTAACAGGTGACAATGTATGTGGTGATCAAGTAATCTGGGTTGTAGCAGAAAATAACTCTACTAACGCCCCTTTCTGACTCTGAATGTGGATTTTCTCCTTAAGATCACCAGATTTCACTTCCAACGTCCCAGGAACTGGATTTGGTACCACTTGACAAGTCAGGACACTTAGCCAATGAGCCAAGGCACTGGCAGGTGAAGTCTTTGATGGCCCTGAGACTTTTTAACAGGAGGCAAGCACACACAAACCCTTGGAGAACCTTGGAAGCAAGATGTAGAAAGCAAAGTCCAGTCCTTTCACTCCCAGGACAGAAGCAGCAGGCCAGCACAACAAAGCACCCAGCAAAGTGGCTGATCGCCTGACAGCAATCCAGCTCTTCTTCCTGGCAGAATGTCCGCAGTCCAGAAGTGTTCTGAATATATGGTGTTAGAGGTCCAGTACTTATATCCATTTCAGCCTTTGAAGTAGGCAAACTTCAAAGAAAATTCTTTGTAGTCCACAAGGCCCTGGCTTTTCCTGCCCTGGCTCCAGACATACAGGGGGGGCTTTGTGTGAGGACAGGCACAGCCTTATTCAGGTGTCATTGTCAACTCCTCCCACCACTCTAGCTCAGGAAGGCCCATCAGCCTAGTGATGGGCCATCAGGATATGCAGGGCACTCCTCAGCTCCCCTTGTGAGTGAATGCACAAACAGCCCTACTGTCTTCCTAACCCAGACGTGAATTCAGCAGACAGACAGAGGCACAGAATGGTTAAGCAAAAAAATGCCCACTTTCTAAAAATGGATTTTCAAATAAGGAAATCAAAACCCAACCTTACCAAAAGATGTATTTTTAAATTGTGAGCCCAGAGACCCCAAACTCCTAATCTCTATGTCTTACCAATGGGAAGATACCTTTGTAAGATGTTACAAGGCAGCTCCAATGCTAACCTATGGGAGAGATAGGCCTTGCTGTAGTGATAAACGAAATTAGCAGTATTTCACTAGCAGGACATGTAAAACACAACAGTACACGTCCTTGCTTTTAAATGCATTGCACCATGCCCATGGGGCTACCTTGGGCCTAACGTAGGGGTGTCTTGCATGTAATGAAAGGGAAGTTTTGGACCTGACAAGTGGGTTCACTTGCCAGGTTGACAAGACAGTTTAAAACTGTTCACACAGACACTGCAGTAGCAGGTCTGAGACAGGTTTTCAGTGCTCCTCATGTGCTACAGGCCCACTAGCAGCATTTGATTTACAGGCCCATGGCGCACCTGGTGCACTTTACTAGGGATTAACTAGTAAATCAAACATACCAATCATGGATAAACCAATCACCAATACAATTTAGACAGGGAGCACTTGCACTTTAGCAGTGGTCAGCAGTGGTAAAGTGCCCAGAGCCCTAAAACCAGCAAAAACGAAATGCAGCACACAGTCACAAACAGGAAGTCAGAGGCAAAAGGACAGGGGAAACCACGCCAAAATTTGGCAGGTCTAACAATTATTATAACCATTGGAGCTGAAAAGCTGGCATCCCTCAGATTTGCTTGGGGTTTATTTGTCCTTTTACAGATATTTCGAAGACCAGGACCCTGAGGATATAACACGAGATACAAAATATGTCAATGTTTTAACTTATAAACGGTTTTAAAATAAATGTTGGTTTTGGGAGTGCTGGAAAAAAAGTGTCAGGCAAAGTTCAGGTGTGGCGAAAGTTTGACATTAGGCGATGCCAACGCAGCGCGCTGATGTTTTCGCGAGTCTGCTGACTTGTGGTCAGAGTAATGAAAGAGGACAGGGTTGGCCCTCATTCCACCGGACCAGCAGTGGGAGCATCTGGTGTCTGTGAAGTTCGAGAGCCTGCTTTTAGATCCTGCATGACACCACTCAAATAGGCCAGGTGCAAGAACGCTTTTTATGGGGTGGCCAAAACCACATCTGAAGCTGACAAAGTGGATTGTGCACGTGGGCTGTTCCCCGACCTTCCCCCAGCCTCTCTGGAACCTGGAAAGAGCATGTGGGAGCCAGCCTGGGACAGAGGTAGGATGGTAGGGGGGTGGAGGGGCTTAAAAGGCTGCCAACCTCCGGAGGGTGACTAGGCAACTCGAATGTTCCAATCCCTGTAAAAGCTTCAAAAGGTGGTGTGAATGGCAAAGTATGTCTGATTTCTTCCAGAGCTCATTTATTCGTCCGTCTTTTGTGTTGTTTTGCTGTCTTCCAAGGCATGCAGTTAACACATTTCACTACCAGAAGGCATTCAGCATTTTCCAGTCTCTAGCACATAAATGTTTGGGAGAGTCCAAAGTTAATAGGGGCTTTCGTGAGCAACGTAGTCTAAAAGAGGGCATGGACCAAGGTGCTGAACAAAAGACAGCACTTTGAGGATGGAAACTTGAATTAAACTGAACCATTGGTAATTACTCTGGGTGCATTCTGTTTCATTGCACCTGAGACAGGATTCCAGTATTAACGCAATGAGATGATAGTAACACAGCAAATGTCAGAACACCCGATTTTGCAAATGTCGGGAGTACCCGGTTTTCTTGTACCTCCAACCTCGTTCTAACACTGGTTCCCTTCTCTACCTAAAACCATCGTCTCTGTTCTCCCCGTTGACCTCTTGCTCGATCGACGCAGGGAAATCAAGAGGTAATTTATAAGAATAAGAACCAATCCTTATACCCACCAGTAACGGAGTAACCATAATATGTGCAACAGCGGTCCATGGGGATCCTTTATGATCCTACCATTTGTAGACATCACTGGTAGTGGAATAAAACTGTTATAAATTATCAAAATAAAAACATATGTGTCAACACTGTACTGGCAAATTTATGTGTGAGCCCCTCTTTTCTTTTCGGTAGAGATACATTTATTTCATAAACCAGTTAAAATACTGTACAAGTAATGATTATAATAGTGTGTTTATATACAATTGTGCACATAAGCATTATATACATCAGCAATCCCCCAAATTATTTTTGAAGTTTTAAACAAGAGCAAGTCATTTTACAGCCAAACATGTTTCTTTGATGTTTCGGCCCAATTACTACTTAGCGGGTCTTATCAGGGCTATAGCAATCAAAAGGGGGCATCTAGCATGGCCAAGGCCCAGCCTGCCCTCCTCTGCCTCAGTGCGGACCCGCCGCCTCATACTGCTGCCGCATGTGGTCTACCCGTGCTGTATGTGCAGATGGATTGACTGGAGGGCATATAGTCTGCGCATGAAGGAAGCTGTGAGGCTGTCTTCTAGACTTCCTGGACGGGTGCTCTTCATATTTCCTCATTGGCACCCTAGATAGAACCCAGACGCTAGTCTTTCTTCCTTCTTCACCCACCCATCAGGCTTGCATCCATGAGGTAAATGATGTCCATGGGCCTAGACGGTGGAGGACTCTTGGGTGGAGGGCCCCTGGAAGGGAGGTGCACGGGTCCTAGTTTCCACCTATGATGAAGAGCTAATACAGCAGACTCTTATGGCGGCAGAGTCACTGGAATGGCAATGCATTTGAAGAGAGAGGTTTTACACCGTTTTTTTTATACCTGGGATTGTGTGTTCCCTTCCTGGGGGACAACTACCATTTTGGCCCCGAGCTACTTTTACAGGAGGACTCTTCACCAGCTATGCTTACACCAGCACATAAACTCCACACTTCACGTTTCCCTCTGTTTATTTTAGGGCATGCTATGATGTGTATATAATGTCCAGGGTATAAGCAACCCCAGGTTCATCGTAACATCACAACACAAAAACCAGTGACAAAAGCAAGGAGTTGACTATATAAAGGAAACTACATATAATTTATGGAGCGAACTGCAACAGTAAACGTGCACTTAGGCCCTCCAGGCTCAGTTGGGGTGGTAATACGAGGTACAGTGTTATCGATTTCGGCTAGTATCCCCCCCACAACTACCGGCCATTGTGAGTTTTTGGCCAAGAATGGGGAATAACCTGAAGCTCCTGGAATTAACAGGCCAATTACTACATGTGATTTCTGAGATGTAGGCCCTTTTATACACGCATTTTCCACCTCTGCAGTTGGAAATATTAGCCGAAAAGTTAAACTTGTAAATATGTTGGATAGTTAATCCGCAAAAATCATAATAACCATTTTGCACAATTAATGCCTTACAACAAAGAGCCCATTTCGGTCCTAGGTCTTCAAATGAATGGAAATGAGTCACAATTGTGTTTTCAAAAGCACTGTTGTTCAGTAAACTGCACTACGTTCATTGTCTATTGCAGGATCAGCGATGAAGATTTGGCCATTCCCAAAACACACAGCCTTGGTTTCCAGCAAGTGTGTCTCTGACAAATCACCAGCAAGGCCAGGTAAGTGCCACAGTGCCTTGATTACCCCATGAATGATTATAGACAGGGCTTTAAGTGAACCGGGTTCTACCGGGTCTCAGACCAGGTAGTAATTATGATAGAGCATTGAAACGGGTCCCTATCGGGCCCTGTATTCAAGTACTTAACCATAATGACGCATTTTTGACCAATGAATGTAAAACAACATTTTTGTACTCCATTTCAGCGATTTCGTTTCTGTGCATATTTCACTTTTACTTAATATTGCATTCTCTAATATTGTTAGCTCTTTCTATGATGTGTTTCTTTTTTTTGTTTAACATATAACACTTGTATAGCGCATACATTCAACTGAGACGCCTCTATATATTTATAACAGGCCACGACTAAGCGCTCTGGAGTTGAGGCTGAAGGCAGTGCAAGCTTCTCACAGGCTGGCCTGTCAGTGTGTCAAAAAGGTGTTCAGAACACATGGCCATCCAATCCTAGGCCTCTCTGCAGAATGCACAGTGGAATAGTTCGGTACTGCAGGGGAAATTGTGATTCTGTACCAAATGTGTGTGCAGGAGTTACACAGTTGTCAAAATATTTAATAGGCAAAAGTAAAAGACACTGCAGTACTTACAGATGAGTGGGTGTGTTGTGTTTGGAGGTAGTGAAGTGAGGAGATGCAAGGAAGTGCATGCAGGAGAAAGTGACAAGACGGTGCTGAAAAGGAAAGGGCGGAGGATGTGGCCTAACGGCTAGGGCGGTTGATCTCAAATCTGGGGAACCGGGTTCGAGTCTTGGCAACGACGCTCAACATCCAGTGCGTCTGGGCAAATCACTTAATATCCCTGTGCCTAACAAAAAAAAAATGAATGTGTCCTTATGTAACACAACTGGTGCTCATGTAATGCGCTCTGATACCTAATACCTTCGGGTCAAGTTTGCGCTATATAAAACTCTGGAAAAAAATAAAAAGGCGAGGTGTGTGACATGCAGATGGTGGAGAGAAAAAGGGTGTACATGTCTAACATAGATTGAACCTAACAGGAATGATTGAGACAACCTGTAGACGACTACCCCTCCCACAAGCCTCAGTAATGTTTAATTCACAGTCTCCCCACTTAAGAATTGAAACATTTTCAATATTAATTATTTAAATCATAATCAAGACATTGTTGTTACTCATTTATCTTAAACAGCTAACAACCATTGACAAAACCAGTAGACCTGGTTTCTCAGTTGTTGTGTATATTACTGGATGCAATAACAGAAAGCACAGCCAGGAACCAAAATACTGGCCGGGTGGCACACTATGGGAATCACAGCAGTTTCATTTACTCGTTTAAGCCACACCCTTTATTGCATGGCTCACGCCCCTTCTAGAGGCCCCACCTCTTTTTCAACCCACTTAAAGCTTTTATCATAGTGTTAGACAAAATACTGTTACCTTTAGTCTGTTCTTTCTTGTAAAAAAAATAAATGATGACACTATTTTAGAACACAAGTGATTAATTAAACAAAACAAAATCCCATCCTAGTCAAAAGCTTGGCTCGCCCTCCTGAAACTGAGTGAGGTAGGTTGGGAACAATTGCTGCTTTTACCTGTAGCACAGATGGGAAAGCCAGACCCTTTACAGCTCAGTTCAGGGATGCGCCTGGGCTCGATGCCAGCTCAGTGATCAATCCACCAACACAACCTTTCATTATGGGGAAGAGCCAAAGGGAGGGAATGGGATATCCATAGAACTATATGGCCGGGAGAAGAAGGGGGTTGCGCATCAAATTTGCCACAAGCCAGTTCAATTCGGACTAGTTCTTTTCACTCCTGTGAAAACCCCCCTCCACCACCCTCCTGACTGCTTTCTTAACCTGGTAGAGTTAGTCAATCAAGCTATAAGCCCAACATTAAGAGGAAATGCTGCCATCAGGCGAAAAAAGGCCTCCCAGTCCACTTCCCTAACAACCCATTTTAATAACAAGAGCAATAAGGGGATTTATTATGCATGCAGTTCTCTGCAATCATTTCTGGGGAGAAAATGAGTTTGAAGCCGTGGGCGACAGTTGAACTCTGGAACGCTCCTAAAATAAAATGGGAAAAAAGGGAAAAAAAGTTGCAAAATAAATAAAAGTGCAAGAAAAAGTTATTGAAGGCAGCAAGCCTGGACGGTAAAACGTTACTTTTCAATACATGGATCAGCCAGAAAATAGAGTTTCACAGCGACTAGATGAAAGCCCAGGCAAGAGTCCACTCTGCTGCCGCCTCATCATGATTTCATAGCATTACCATTATATTCTATATCTAGTCAAGAAGATGAACCTGTCTCAGACTAGGGATATTTCTATGTGGCACATCTGCCCTTTGGTGTGACCTTGTAATTCAGCGGTATATGTGATCTAAGTTTTACTCTCAGATATCATGTGTTTCTAGTATTGGTTTTGGTCTGTCCCAAAGACTATGCTGTGTTCATTGTGTGATGTGAAGGTTGAGCTTTGGGTCCCATTGAAAGAAGAGCATAACTGGTCTGGTTAGATGGTTAGGTTACAATAGCTCATTTATTAAGGTGTGAGTGTAAGATGTTAATGTAAAAGAGTTGAACCTGGAGCGATGTGCCACTTGATCATGAATCTCCTAGGTCGGTTGAATGTTATTTGACCTGTAGTTAATGTTCATTTCTGCCTGGAATGAGATACGTGGCAAAGCACTACAATTTACTCACCAAAATTCAAAAACACAATGTAGAGATTCCACGCAAACTCAAAAACAAATAGATGAGACATCTCATCTAAGTTTCCATCAATTCAACAGAACCCATCGCTGAATACATCAGAGAATAAACCTATTGTTACTATGTCAGCGTGTCACCCAAATTGAAGAAATGGGCTATACAGACACTGATAAGGTAACATAACGTAATATAACATAACACCCAAAAACAGTGATTTTTCTTTTGAAAGTATCTGACCTACAAGTTGCATTCACGGGTCCACATGCAGGCAGGGACTACTTTCGCCTCAACCATTGGAGGTTGAGATGTTTTGCCTCTGATATCCCGGGGTCCATACCACTGTCGCTCTGCAAACTGGGCCAAGTACAACCAATTCAGCAATTGACTCTCCTCAATGATAGCGATGGGGAGCAGTCACAGCCTTCTCAGCAAAGTAGTGCATGAGTTCTCAATCTAAGCACTCAGCAAGTAAACACTAGATTAATAAAGGATTGTCCAACCCACACTTTCAAATACAAAAGTACTTTAATGCACACTAAAACTAAATATTACACGTATGAAAATTTACACAATGCAAATTAGCCTCCTAGAACTGGAGTGTCTGTACCTCTTTCTGCTGTTAGCCCCAGTCTCACCCTTAAGGTTCAGGCGGTTCCCTTCCGAATCAATACCTAGCGTGATTGGGTTCAGCTGTAGATTACACCAGTAATTCTTATTGCACATAGTCTTTCTTTCAGCTCACTGTTCCTCACCCAATGAGTCACTCAGTCCTGACTGGTCAGAGATCTCGGGCGGCTGTCCTGCTCCTCCTTGCTCATCTGCTCTCCCTCTTTCAGGCTGAGCATGAACCTGAAGTTCCCATTGGCCTCCTCTGTGGTCACATCAGTGATGACACAGCAGCTCCAGCAGGTGGCAGCAGCTGCTTCGGGAAGTGTTGGATCTCTCACAACTGGTCTGGTGGGTGCTCAGTTCAGGCCTGCTGGGGTTAATCAGGTCCAGCCACTCACAGGCTGTGCCCGAGAGGGATGTGAGGCCTCACATATGTGTCACTAGTCGGATGGGTCCAATACTCAGATCATGCAGGGGTCTAAAGTTGTGCACCTAATCAGGTCACTCCACAGCATCACATTTCGGGTACAGTGGCTCAGGTCACACAACAGCTTCACAGTTTAGGCACAAAAGCTCCGGTAATACTGTACCTTCAAAATTCAGGTGCAGCAGCTTAGGTCATGCTAGAGCTTTATGACTCAGGCGCAGCAGCCCTGTGGAGGGCAAATCATTTGATAATCTGTCCACTGTAACTCAGGTAAAATTGTTTCCTTTGAAGTATCTGGAACTGACAGGCTCATTTAATCAAATAGTGGTCAGAACTTTCAAAGCAACATCACGAACCATGGAGGGGTTGTGGACCAGAACATAAAGAGGTTCTAGGAGTTTCCTTTAGGCATAGGACTTTGCTACAGGTGAATCAGCAATCAGATGCTGCATTATTGACTAAATGGTCCCCCAATCAGGTGAATTTATGAGCTAAGTGGACAGGGCCGGACTGGGAACAGCAAACAGCCCTGGCAGATTGCTGCTCGACCTGCCCTGGAAGTGTGTGTGAGGGGGGGGCAGGGGGACAATATTGCAGCAAAACCGGCCCCCAGTGACAAAAACGGCCCCCACGGTCACAAAACCGGCCCCCACCCCTCCGACTCACCGGGGAAATGCCCGTTGCCCGCTACGGCCAGTCTGGCCCTGTATGAGTGATGGATCTCCTCAGTTCAACGGCCAATGGATCAGGCAGCATTTCTACAGGCTCCATCCAACCTAATGGGTGCCAGCTAAGATCTTAAAGGTGTTTAGGAATGCAGGTGATAGCTGCACAAATGTAGGATGCTGCTAGCTGATTATTGTAGTCTCTTTGCATCTTTTCAACAACTGGTCCATTTCTGGCACAGATTATTTGAAGTTATCAACGGCAGCCCAGAGGTGTCAATGGGGCCTGCAGTTGGCCATCCCAGGTGTGGTCAAACAGGAGGAATCAGGTATCGCGCAGGATGCACTCAAGTTAATCCTTTAAGTGCTACTCAGGGCTAACTTGCTGATTACAGTGCATTAGCTTAGCCAATTACATCAGATTTTCCATGAATAGTTACACTTAGTGATCAGTTTTATTATGCGGGAGAGAATAAATGGCCCGCCCAAGTGTCAGGTTTTTTTTTCTTCTCTGCATGAGTAAGAAACCACCTGGTAAGTTTGGCATAGCTGCACCTGTTATACATCTGCCATTTGAGCCCTCTACTGGAGTTTAACACAAAGAAGGAGTAGGACAGGTGCCAGGAGGCTTTGTAAATATCAACAGAATTCTGGAATGGCAGTATAGGATGATATTACAGAAGTTACACATTATGTATTATTTATGTATTAAATGTACAATATGTTAATTTTAAGTTAGCTTGAAAAAGAGGTTGAAATTTGTATTCATTGAAAACAGTAAGTGAAATACCGCACTGTTTGGTTGTCTGTAAAAACAGTCATGAAAAATTATTACTTAATTAACAGCACAGAGGGGCATATTTGCAACAGGCAGCGATAATTATCGCTGACCTTGTATACCACATTTTTTTCTATCGCTGGAATATTTCGCCAGGCTAGCGTTGTATTAACAACGCTTAGCGCCATGGCGATGTATATTCCAGCGATAGCGCCCTTTTCCATGGAACATCGCTGGTTTTCCAGCGATGTTCCATGTAAAACGACAATATACTTGATGATACGACCCTGGGGTCGTATCACATGAATCCACCTCCCATGTTAAGTATGCCTTAGTCAGGAATTTAACAGACGTTAAATTCCTGCGTTAAGGCATACTTAACGCAATTAAAATAATCGCTTCCCCGCATTGTAAATATCGCAAAGCTGCCTTCGCGATTTTTACCCATGTTGTTTCCACAGACACGCCTACTTTGCATCTCATTAGCGATGCGAAGTTAGGCGTGCTGGAAACGGGAGCAAAATCAGCAAAACACGCGATAGCGTGTCTTTGCTGATAAGGCGATATAATTATCGCCACTTTTCGGCCGAAAACGACCGCAAAAGCGGCCATAATTTTTTAGCGCCGCATTGTTAATATGCCCCTGAATTTTAGAAAAAAAACACCCCTTGCTTTGTTAATATTATTCTGTCTCTAGTAAGTAAGTAAGTAGGTACATTTATTGTTTTTGATTAATTAAAACCATTACAAAAATACACTCTAATAAAACATTTTTGGTTAGTTAGCCTATTCTGTCTCTAGAATGGAGAGATTTTCTAAACTGTTCTCTACAAGGTGCAGCAAAAAATGGACACTGATTGCAATTAAGATTTTGCTTACCATGAACAGAATACTACTGACAAACAGTTAATCATGGCAAAAGTGTGCAGACAGGTTTGCACGTGTGGCGTGTGTACACACACACACACACACACACACATCTCTCTCTCTTGCTCCTAGGATTTACAGGTGTAGGAATTCCTCAGAATTTTGGTTGCTAATAACTTTGCGCCCGGTTGACGAAGCTCCACAAAACTTTGCAGACCTATTTTTCCTACATTGTTGGTGATTGGTGAAGAGGGTGCTAAGATAAAAGGGAGTCCCGAAATGCGTTTTTCCACCAATGCATTTTCCATTAGGTTTGATATTTTCCCCCTACCTATTACCACTTTTACAGGCACATGCATCAAGGTAGGATTTTGTGAGTCCTTAATTGCGATTATTAAGGAATCGCAATTAAGGACTCGTAAAGCCTAAGCATGTAGGAATCGCTATAAAAATAGCGATTCCTACACATTCCTTATTTGCGACTCGCAAATTGCGACTCGCAAATAAGGAATGGCTTCCCATTCATTCCTATGGGCCTACAGGCCCATAGGAATGAATGGGAAAGTCATGCGCAATTTGCGAGTACCAATTGGTACTCGCAAATTGCGCATGCAATTTCAAGGGTGCAAGAGTGTCAAAAGGACACCCTGTTGCACCCCTGAAATTGATCTGTGCACACATGTTGCGCACACACATGTCCTTTGGACATGTGTGTGTGTAAACTACAACTTTAAAAAATGCACTTTAGTGCATTTTTCAAAGTTTTTGCAAATTACCATGAAGTTCAACTTCATGGTAATTTGCGCCCCCTAGTAGCGAAATCACTACTTCAAAGTGGTTCTTGCATTGCATTTAAGGAATCGCAAAATGCGATTCCTTAAATGCAATCGCAATTTGAGAACTCGCAATTAATTGCGAATTCTCAAATTACGAGTGCCTTGACCCTTCATGCATCGCAAATGCCCTTTTTGCGTGCGCAAACGGACGATTTTTGCGAATTGCACCGTTTGCGCTTGCAAAAATGGTTGATGCATGTACCTGTTAAAGTGGTAATAGGTAGGGAAAAATATTCATAATTTTCTATATATTTTTTTAAAAAGCACAAGGTAATGCCTTGAGAGTACCGCAGTACCACAAATAAATAAAAAAGCAATAAACATGTTAAAAAATTAAAAATCCACTGTAGTAAAAAGTCTACGTAGTACTGCGGTAATACCTAACAAGCATTGGCATAGCCAATAGGTCTCGCCTTTGGGATCTTATAAGTGTTTAGCTATATATTTTGAGTTTGCGTAAGTGTTTAAGCTGTTTAAATGCTGGTAAGTTGTATGTACCTGTGTGAATGTTTGCTTGTTATGGTTCTTTTTTTGTTATGGGGGGGGTGCATAAATAATAGGAGGGTGAAGGTTAGTTAGTTAGTTAGTGATAGTGATAGAGTTAGTTAGTTAATGAGAGAGAGTGAGAGTAAGTTAGTTAGTGAGAGAGTTAGTTAGTGAGTGAGAAAGTTAGTTAGTGAGAGAGAGTGAGAGAGTTAGTTTGTTAGTTAGTGAGCGAGTTAGTTAGTGAGTGAGAGAGTTAGTTAGTTAGTGAGAGAGTTAGTTTGTTAGTTAGTGAGAGAGTTAGTCAGTTAGCGGCTGAGTTAGTTAGTTAGTGAGAGAGTCAGTTAGTCAGTGAGAGTGAGAGAGTCAGTTAGTTAGTGAGAGAGTTAGTTTGTTAGTTAGTTATTGTGAGTGAGAGAGTTTGTTAGTTTTTAGTTTGTGAGAATGAAATAGTTATTTACTTAGTTAGAGTGAGAGTTAGTTAGTTAGTGAGAGTGAGTGAGTTAGTGAGAGTGAGAGAGGTAGTTAGTTATTTAGATTGAGAGTGAGAGAGTTAATAATAATAATAATAATACAATCTTTATTCGGCATATAGAAATACCATAAAAGATACAATATATCAAAAGAAAAAAAGGTTACAGATACAGACTTTAAAAACAGTTCATCAATCTGGGTTCTACATAATACAACTTCAACCAGTAAATAAAAAGTTTACACATCACATAAGACCTATCCCTCACCCCTCTAATTCCTCTTCAAACTTGGGTTGGGCCTATACTACACCACAATTAAAAGGTTACAAATAAAAAGAAAAGAAAAAAAAAAACATTTTAAAGCCAGTATAAATAAATGGCAAGCAGGAAATCTATGGACTTCCGCTGCCCCTTGTGATCCTTAATTTAGATGCAGCCCTTAAAAAATTGGTGATACAAAAAAGTGCAAAAACATCTGGGGCCAATTTTAAAAATAACAAGGCAACACGCGCTTGTCTGAATCTGGCTTTCTTTAAAATACCCTTCAGAAAAAGACTTCTGGGGTGTGAATAAAATGGGCATAATAGGACGAAATGAAGGGTGTCCTGTGGAGACCTGTGGTCGCAGCCACAGGGCCCCTTCATTTCTATTGACAATGTAAACCCTGCCGGCTCTGCTAATACATGATGCAAAAGGTTTAGCCTGAACCGGGTCATCAAGAATCTATCATGGGCACTGCTTATACAAGACAGGTATGGTTCAATGCCCTCAGTAGACTTAACTGCTAGATGTTCTCTCACCGACGGTTTGGCTAACTCTCTGTCTTCCCGGAGCATCGAGGCATACTTGAGGAACCGATCCTTGACCAAGGCCTTATCCTGCATGCTCATTTTAGAAGGATTAGTGAATAAATCTGCACATCCCATTTTCTCAAACGACTCCTTCACATATTTTAGCCAGGGGATTTTTAGCCCATGGTCAAGGGAAAGACAGTCTTCTAAAACCTGCCTGCTTAAAGCCGCCTCCTCATTAACCCAAATCATTACCCAGCAGACTAGGGGTTTGACTGCCATCATGTCCGTGATGTATCCAACACCCAATTCTTCATGGATAATGTGGGCTGGCGTGCTTTGGGGGACTCTTAACAGGTGCCTGAAATACTTGTTCTCTTCGATTTGCAGTTGGTTAGCCTCAATAAATCCCCACACCTCACTTCCATATAGCACTTTAGCACAACACATGGAGCTATAGAATCTCAGAACCTGCTCTGGGGACCAGCGTCCTAACCTATGTGCAAAATTCATTATTGATCCTGTACATCTGGTCATAGCTCGGCATTTCTCTTCCAATAAATATTTAAAATTTAATCGGCCGTTAATCGGCCGTCAAATAAAATCCCCAGATATGAAAAGGACTGTACCTTTCCTAGACAATGAGATCCAATTGTGTAGTTATAGGATTTACCTGGCTTCTTCCCCACTTCCATAACATAGGATTTTGCAAGATTGGGGGACAAGTCCAGATTCTCCATAAATGACACAAAACCATCTATTAGGAGCTGCAGACCTTTGGGGGTACGAGCGAGAAGTACCGCATCGTCTGCGTAGAGCAGAACAGGAATCCCACGAGTACCTATCCTGGGGGTGTCTACCTGTAAGTGTAAGTGAGAGAGTTAGTTAGTGATTGTGTGAGAGAGTTAGTTACTTAGTTAAACGGGCATTGAGAATTTACGTATGCAAATTGCTTTTGTCCGCACACCCGGGTTGAAACTGGGTTTGCCAAAATAGTTACCTAATCGGCTCTAAATTACAAGAGACCGCAATAAAAAAAAAGGCATTGTATGCTTTAATTAACATCAGGATGAAGTTAAACAGCATGAAAACATGAGCCTTGCATCTAACACGGATGCAGTCTCGGAGAACGGCAGTGGGGAACGGATTTGGGACGAGGGATGAGTTCCTTAGGCAGAAAGCAGTCTAAGCGGTGGCATTTTGTCAGCTCCTGGGATGGTTAGTCGCTGGAGAGGGCGGTCGCGACGGAAGGAAGTTGGCAGTCTTGAGTGGTCGCGGTCCGTGGGTGGGGCAATTTGACTAACGGGGTGTTTGGAGTAAAAGCAGACTCACGGGGACGTTAATGGAAGGAAAGGCAGGCTCACGGGTGGCATAAGGGGGGGAGCGGATTCGCAGGGGCAGATTCACGGGGTCGAGTCGAGGCAGACTCACGGGCGGTAAGGGAGGAAAGGTCGTGAGGCAGCCTCACGGGGGAAGGCAGACTCACGGGTCGTGAGGGGGAGCAGACTCACGGGTGATAGGGGGAAGCAGACTCACGGGTGGTAGGGGGAAGCAGACTCACGGGTGGTAGGGGAAGCAGACTCACGGGTGGTAGGGGGAAGCAGACTCACGGGTGGTAGGGGGGAAGCAGACTCACGGGTGGTGAGAGGGGGGAGGCAGACCCTGGTTGAAAAGGGAAAGCAAGTGCAAGACAAGCACAATATGAAAAAAAATTAAGAGCAACGGCAAAGCGACGGCAAGAAAAGCAGTTGAGAAGGGATAGCGAGGGCAACCGGGCAACCAGGCAAATGTAAACAGCTGTTTTCAAGCACTCATGCTTGTGCTGCCATCCACCTTGCGGGAGCGAGCAGCGGCGCGAGAGCCATCTGTTTTCAATTAGCGCGCGCGCCGCTGCTCACTCCCGCAAGGTGGATGCCAGCACAAGAACGAGTGCTTGAAAAGAGCTGACCAATTTCTAAAGGTCATCTCCTAGGCAGCGCGCATAGACCTAATAATGAACATGCTACTTAAATAATGTTTTTAAAAAGTGTGCAGTTCCCCCTAAACTGCTGTAAAAATATACAGAAAATTATGAAATCAATTTCTATACCTATTAACACTTTAATAAAGTGGTAGTAGGTAGGGAACAACAATAAAACCTACTACTATCTAGATCTCGCACCCTAACCCAGAAAGCAGCGAAACGCACTACTCAGACAAAAAGTCCTAAAAACAACATGACTGTCTTTAACCTTTGGTAAACACAGCCATTAAACCCATCAAATACCGCCATGTCATGCGCATGTTGTGCGTTATATCACGGACTTACCGTATTATACCGCAGCACAATATATAACTAAGGGCCAGATGTAGGTGGCCAAATAGCGAGCGCTAACGCTGAAATTCGCAGAATTTCAGCGTTTGCGATCGCTAATAAACCATGTGAAATGTAGATGCAGAAACACCGAATCGCAAAATAAGGAATCGCTAAAAACAACGGAAAACAACTAGCGATTCCTTATTTAGCGAAAATGCCACACCGACTCACTATTTAGCGATTAGCAAAATTAGGAATCGCTAAAAAAATTTGCTAAGCAATGTACATAAACTCGCTATTACCAAATCCTTAAAAAATCGCAAATTAAGAGTCGCAAATTAGCACGAACTCAAAGCAGGTGGTAACCAGGTGCACAGCATATAAACAGCCCCAGAATGCATTAGCCTGAACACAATGGCGGCCCTCTATGTCATTGCAAGGTGCTTACGGATACGAGCTGCAGCACAAAGGATCTGGAGACGACAAGAACGCGTATACAGATTGCGCATCACCTTATTCCAACTCACAGAGGCTGAAATCCATGAGAGGTACAGGCTACACCCAAACACCATCCTGGACCTGATACGGGACCTGCACCCAATCCTGTAGCACCAGACACCAAGGGCGCACGCAAAACCTCCACATGTACAGGTACTCTGTTGCCTGCACCTACTGGCATCCGGCAGTTACCAGGGGGTAATAGCTGCGGCAGGTGGAGTCTCACAGAGTTGCCTGTCACGTTTCTTCAATACATTCCTGGATGCCATGTTGCAAAGGATGCCACACTATATCAAATTCCCCAGCACACAGGCAGAACTGCACAAGACAAAGATGGACTTCTATCAGAAGGCCCAGTTCCCACATGTGATAGGGTGCATTGACGGGACACATATACCAATCTGCCCCCCCTCTGCGACTGAGTACATCTACATCAACCGCAAATCCACTCATTCAATCAATGTACAGGTTATATGTGATGCGTCTCACATCATCACCGACATAGTTGCAAAATTCCCAGGGAGCACGCATGATTCCTACATCTTCAGGAACAGTGGGATCTATACCTGTCTTGTTGGGGGTGAATTTGAGAAGGCTACCTGCTAGGTAAATCCATGTGACACACCCTGAAGTATACATTTGATGCAACGATTGCTGACTGTGAATAATTTTCCTTTCTTTTACACTTAGGTGATAGCGCATATGCGGTGCGGGCTTTCATCCTGACTCCATATCTGAACCCATCCACCCCAAGTGAAAGGAGATATAATGTGGCACATAAATCTACGCGCAATGTGGTGGAGCGAACATTTGGACTCCTCAAAAGCAGATTCCGCTGCCTCCACAAAAGTGGAGGTGCACGGCAGTACTGGCCACTGATCTGCTGCAAAAGAATAGCTACATGTGCCATGCTGCATAACCTTGCCACAAAGAGGGGGACACCCGTGGAAATCAGTGAATCAGAGGATGAGGATGAGGAATGTCCCCAGCCACAGCACAGCGCTGCAGGTGTCGCAGCTGCACCAGATGGGAGACAGAGATGGGCAGAGATCACACACAACTATTTCTGAGTAAGTAATGAGACAAAGCTAGTAACTGCAATTGTGTGACGGTGTTTAATTGACCTTCAGTCAGGCAATTGGACAGCACACCGCAACACTATGATGGCCTCACAGTGCCTGGTCAAGCCAAACATGGCATAGTCACTCCACCATCAACATCCCTAGTCCCATCATTGTGTCAAATGGGTTACGTCACCCACCACACAATGGAATGTGATGGCAGTGCTTATCTTCTGCGCCCACGCGCAGCACTGCTGCGTTCAGCAGGCACACTGTCCTCCCCAGTGCTGTGTCCTGCGGCTGATCCGTGCCTACCACTGCGCCTCCTGGTCTCCTGTAACGGCTGCACTTGGCCATCTCCAATTGCATGGCCACCGAGCGCCTGCTGAGGACATGGGTGGCATTGCACAGCCTGTTAACTGCCTTAGTGTACCCTTCCAGTCTCTGTCTGTCCCTGCGCCTTGCACCACGGTCGCTATCAATCTTGCTGCATAGCAGCCTAACAGCATCAGACATCTCCCTCATGCCCTCAGCCACGGTGTTGTTGAGGCAGTATATGGCCTCCTTCATGTCGTTAATGTTTTTATTGTTTGCCACCATCTGGCGTTGCATTGCCCTCATTGTTTTGCCTTGCAGGCGCTGCACTTTAAGCATCTTCCCTCCAGACCAGAGAAGACACTGGACTCCTCTGCCTCAGGACTGTGTGCCCTTTGTCGGCATCTTCGTGCACCTGTGTTGCCAACCTCCATGGGGGACTGTGTTACAGATGCGTGTACATCATCATCCTGCGGGGTCTGTTGTGCTCCCTGGCTCTCATCCTCTGTGCCCTCCATCTCCTGGAGGCTACCCACTGAATACCTCTTGGCTCGTGGTGGTGGTGGTGGTGGTGATGGTGGTGTGACGTCAGCAGGTGATTGGACATCCTCCTCCAGTGTGCTTTGCTCCCTGGAAGCCTCTTCTGTCTCCCCTTCTGCAGCCTGTCGCGATGTGTCGCCTGTGGATACAGGATGTACTATTACTCACTTGTCTGGCAGCATTTGCCTACAAATAAATTTCATGACTGCCAATCTAGCTGTCTGTCCCTCGCTTGCTTATCTATTGATGTGTGTGACATGCATATGCTTTTTGTGGACTGACTGATATGCTATTAGTTGGTAGGGACTACATCTCCCATGATGCATTGCTGATTTTAGGCAAAACATGGTCTGGAGTGGGATTCATGCAGGGGGATTGGGGTTAGGGAGGGGGGCACAGCATGCTGTGCATGCATCTTACCTTGTCTGTTGGACCCTGTGGCTGAATGCCACTGACGCTCTCCGGCTGGAGGGTGGACTCCACCATTTGTTCCAATGCAGTCGGTGCAGGCGCTGTTGATGTCCCCCCACCTGTCTTTCTAGCTTGTTTGCGCCGTTCGGCCACCCTCTCCTTGGCATATTTCCGGAGATCGTACCAGCGCCTCTTGAGGTCCTCTGTTGAGCGATGGGTGACGCTGATGGCATTGATTTTCTGCTGGATCACTAGCCAAATCTTCCGTTTCTGTGACTCAGGGACGTGCAGGGATTTTTTACCAAAGAGCTGGTCGTGATCCTTCACCACCTCCTCTATTAGGACCTCCAACTCCCTCTCACTGAACTTGTGTTTACGCTTTCTTTCTCCAGCATCCTTCCCCTTCTCCTGTGAGTCCATGGTTCTGTTTTGGTGTATCAGCTAGGTGGTAGCTGTGCAGCTCCTGTGCTTTTGCTCCTGCTCCCTTCCTCTCCAACAGCTTCAGGATCAGTGTAGCTGCATGGGTGTGGCCACTTCCTGGTTGTGAGGTCATCAGGAAGCACAGGATTGGCTGATTCACAGCTTTGCAATTTTTTGAAATACCGGATTCGCTAATTACAGATTAGGTAATATGGAATTGGTATTACCGATTCGGTAATGAGGATTCGGTATTTTTAATAGCGAATTTTACAGAATCGCTAACTTTTAGCGATTTTTTTCTACATCGCATATAACAAGTTCTTAATAGTGAATCGGTAAAATTCGCTATTAAGAACTCGCTATTTCGGTTTTACCTACATCGGGCCCTAAGTTGTTTAAAAATTATAACTTTAAAACTACTTACTCTATTCACACATACTACTAAAAATACCATTTACACCAAATAATATATTTTCCTGCCACATTACATCTATATCCGTTAACACACTTTCACGATACGTCTCTATCAATTACCACACTCCACTGTACGCCACTACACACTATGCCACT
The DNA here is from genome assembly GCA_963921515.1 of Calotriton arnoldi. NCBI lineage: Eukaryota > Metazoa > Chordata > Amphibia > Caudata > Salamandridae > Calotriton > Calotriton arnoldi. The sequence continues at coordinate 322,782 of CAWUFW010013145.1, forward strand.
TTACTCTATACCACTCCACTCATCGCTATTACACTCTACGACTCTCCACTCTGCCCTAATCTACTGTACGCCACTCCACTATACCACACTCCACTCTACGCCACTCTTGTTTACACTTTATGCTATTAACCTCTATGCCATTCCTTTTTATGACGCTCCAGTGTATGCCAATATACTATATGCCCTTCCTCTCTATGCTACTCCACTGTACACTATTCCACTGTATGCAACTGCACTCTCTGACACTACACTCTGTGCTGTTTCACTCTATGACACTCCACTGTACGGCTCATCAGTGTATACCACTGCACTGTAGGATATTGCTCTGTTGCAAGTGCACTTTACACTACCCCACTGTATGCCACTCCATTATACGCCACTCCACTCTACGTCAATGCGCTGTATGCTTTCACACTGCACATCACTCCATTTTATGGCACTACATTCTGTGCCACTCTACTCTACGCCAATCCACTCTACCGTACTGCACTCTATGCTATTCCACTGTACGACACTCCACTTTAGGCCACTCTACTCTACGCTAGTCCACTAAATGTCACTCACTCTACGTCACTACACTTTACGCCAGTAACACTCAACGTTTTCCACTCTACACTAGTCTACTGTACGCTACTCTACTATTTGACACTCCACTGTACGCCACTACACTCTACACTATTCCACCTTACGCCACTCCACTCTATAATATGCCACTCTACGCCTCTCCACAGTACACTATTATGCTGTACACAACTACACTTTACCCCACCACACTGTACCCACTCCTCTCTACAACACTCCACTCTAAGATTAAACTCTACAACACTCTATTCTACGCCACTAGACTGTACGCCACTCCACTCTACACCACTCCAGTCTATGCTATTCCACTGTATGCCACTACACAGTACCTCACTCCACTCTACTCTATGCTACTCCACAGTATGCCACTCCACTCTATGCTATTGCACTCTATGCCTCTCCACTCTAGGCCAATTCACTCTACCCCACTCCAGTGTACACTGTTCCACTGTATGCCACTCCACTCTATGATATTCCAATGGATGCCACTACACTGTACTGCACTCCACTCTACACCAGTCAGCTCTACAACACTCCATTGTATGCTTGTCCACTCTTCCACTCCACTGAATACCACTCAACTCTATGCTATCCCACGGTATGCCACTCCACTTTAACATTCTCCAGTGTACCCCACTGCTCTGTACACAACTTCACTGTATGGTATTCTGCTCAACTGTATGACTCTCCAGTCTACGACACTCCACTGTACACTACTACACTATACCCCAATACACTCTACACTATTCCACTGTATGCAACTCCACTGTATGACACTCCACTCTATGCTATTCCACTCTATGCCACTCCACTCTACACCACTCTAATATACATAATTCCACTGTACATCACTCCACTCTATGCCACTCCACTCTATGCCAATCTACTCTACACCACTCCACTCTACGCCACTCCACTTTATGCCACTCCACTCTACTTCTCTCAATTCTAATCTACTCCAGTCTACATTACAGCACTGTATGCCACTCCACTATACGCCACTCTACTCTACGGCAATGCACTGTCTGCTATTCCACTGAACATCACTCCATTCTACACAACTCCACTGTACGCCACTTCAATGTACACAAATCCACTCTAGCCTACTACACTCTACCCTATTCCACTGTACAACGCTCCATTCTATGCCACTCTACTGTACACTGTTCCACTATATGCCACTCCACTCTTTATCACTACACTGTACGCCAGTAACAGTCAAGTTTATTCCACTCTACACCACTCCACTGTATGCTGCTCCACTGTCTACCACTACACTGTACCCTACTCCACTCTACAACATGCCACTCTACTGTATACCACTCTACAACACTCCACTCTACACCACTACACTGTATGCCACTCCAATCAATGGCACTCCAGTGTGCTCTAATCCACTGTACGCCACTACACTGTTCCTCACTCCACTCTATGCCACTCTACTCTATACTACTCCACTGTCCACCACTCTGGTCTGTGCTTTTCTACTCTACGCCACTAAACTCTACACCACTCCACCCTTCCCCACTCCAGTGTATGCTATTCGACTGTATGACACTCCACTGTACGACACTTAGGTATCGGTGCATCAGTTTCCTTGTGCCTGCACCAAATGTCCTTGCGACACCATAGATGCGCTGTATTTACAATACAGCGCTCCATGGTGCAAGAATTAACAGATGTATCAGAAATTCTGACACATCTGTTGGCGCAGAAGTAAAGCATTGCTGGAGTTGGTCGTAAAACTGAAGCAACTCCAGCAATGCATAGAACACATAGGCGAGTCCCATTGTAAAAGCTGTGCGTCATTCCTTATGCCTGGTCTGAGCAGGCATAAGGACTTTAATGCAGTAAAGTCGTAGAGTGACGCATTGAAATGTCAATTTCACTGCGCCAGTCCTACCTGGCTTTTTTGCATTGTTATGAACCCCAATGTACCCTAATATAGGTAGTTACAAGACCTTTTATCTACATCTGTCCTACCATTGGTCTACATAACGGGTTTTGGCGCTGACCTTTTTCCTAATTAGGTGCTACATGACTGTCCTGTGGTTTTCTCCGAAAACTAGCCTCATGTATTATGCATGAGGAGTCTCAGTATCACAGCAGGATTACCATCTTCTGCATATTAACTCTGTATAAGGGTCACGTCTGTCTTCATCCTTGCCCGACATGCCCACGTTACACTTTTAGGTAGAACCCCTGAGGGTACCTTTTGGGTATATAAGCACTACATCTTCGCTGGGCAAACTAGAGGAAAAAAAGACTTTCATGCTGACAGGCTGTCGCGAGACGCTGAGGTTCCTGCACGCAGATACTTCAGCACGCAGTGGTCTGACATCCCTCGTGGGGTGTCCATCTCGAGACCAAGACGGGATCCTTCGTTCTCTCACATCAGGTGATGGGGGTGGCTTTATCCTGAGGAGATTCTTGGCTCCACACCTACTTACATGTTAGGTACACCTAGGTACATCTAGTTAGGGTTTGCATCGTAGGAGTACACATTATTCCTGTCATGTATCTATATGCCTGCATATATTCATTGTTTTGGCACTATGGTAGAATTCTACTTTTTCTTTACTCTATTGGTGCTTATAACCGTATATATCTGTTTCTGTCTTATGGTTGCAAGTTGTAGTTAGCTCAGTACACTATAATTTGTGACTATCAGTTTTTTTTATTGTAAAAAGAGAGGGGCATATTCTAAAGAACGTGTGATAACCATCGCAAATTTAGCTTAACGCAACTTTGCATATCGCAGTCCATCGCTAAAATATAACACCGTCTTAACGTCCAATTCCCAACCCGGCGGCACCATGCGATAGCAGCATGATAACGCGCCAAATGACCGCGTAAAAACCAACGCGACAAACAAAAAATGCGAAACACGAACGCCCAAAAAGTTGCGATGCCACAAAGCGCGATACCAAAATTAACAAAAACCAACGACAGGCCTGCAATACCCATGCGTGAAAATGCACTATAAAAGCAAAAAAAAAAAAATCCAAAACCAATCCAAACTGCGTAGCACCATGGATGCACCCGGACCGAGTGCAGAGGACAAGCCGAACTCCACAAGCCCCACGGAGGACCAGCATGGAACCCCGTGTTCGGGGAAGGGCAAGGAGAAGAGGAAGAGGAAGAGGAAGACAGGGTTCAGTCCGCAGGAAGACCGGATCATTGTCATGGAGGTGATAGAACACCATCAACAACTGTTCATCACCTCCACTGCGGCACTGGCAACCCAAACGGAAATATGGCAGTCCATCGTCACCAACGTCAATGCAGTCGGAGTATCGAGGAGGCCAATGGAGGATGTCAAGAGGCGCTGGCATGAAGTGCACAGCCAAACCAAGGAGAAACTCTCTGCCAACAGGAAGGCAGCAACGGCGACTGGAGGTGGGAGTCCTGCGCCACAGGAGGAGCTGGATGAGCTGGAGGAAATGATGGCCACAGTCATCAGTGTGGAGACGGTGGCAGGAGTTAGGGGCCTGGACACAGCTCGAAATGACCTGACCCAACAGCAACAGGGTGAGTAACCACCAGGGACTGGGGGATGGGGGGAGATGGGCACAATGGCACACATGCACAAACATGTGTAGCACACTGCACACACACAATGACTGTGGAACATGTCCCTGATACCCTTGCAACACTGCAGCACACATACAAACACCAAGTAGGCCCCCGTCCACCATGTGCACATATGGGCCCCCTCCAAATCACCAACGACACAACCGAGCCATGCACATGTGATGAATCCAGAAAAGCAGCGGCTGTGTGAGCCACACTGACCATGCAAGTGACACTGCATGCCCGATAGCATGGCAGCAGCCAAAAAACATGACATGGTGCACGAATCGACATGGAGGTGGCCCAGTGCGGATCACATCCATAAAGGAGCAGGTCACACTCTGACATATCCACGTGCACCCACAACCCATGCCGTCCAATACACGCAGCAGACGAACAATGCACAAGGCCACAAAATCTGTCCAAGAGCACATATGACCCAAGTCGCAAATATTTCAGCCCCCGAAAAGCACACAATTCAAAGGCACACCGCCTCAAAGAGATAAGGGTACACGAAATCAGAGCTGCAGGGGCAACTCCCCCACAATGCAGCACAAACACATAGCAATCACAGAACATCAGCAATGACGGCAATGTGGCACAAAGTGCAACACCTACACCACAGGACAGAGGACACAACAGGTTCCGCTTGTGCGTAGTAACTGTCCACTCACATCTGGCATTGCCTGAAACTGTGTGATGATAATGTACGGGTACTACCACACATCTGTCATGTAGTCGATAATCCCACTGTCTGCCATCAAATAGCCAGCTCCACCAAAACAGTCACAATGTACATTGGCATGCAGTCTGAATGTAAACATCTGCAAAGCGCCAACATACATGGGAAACTCTGTTAACCTGCATCTCCCATTTACATTGCAGAGGGACAATCAACACCTCCTGCAGAGCAGACCACACATCTCATCAGTGATGATGAAGAGGACAACCTGCACATATGTCAAGACACCCTCCAATGGCTAATGGACAGCCTCCGCACCCCATCCCCAGGAGCAGGGCAGGCCAGCTGCCTCGAGGTGACCCCACCACCTGCACAGACCACACAGCAGGAAACACACACCACCACGGCTGTCTCCCAGGACCCCCACGAACAATACATGGAATTTCAACTTCGTGTGTTGGGTTGCCAGGCGGAGTTGGCTGATCAGCTGCGGGTGGGTTTCGAGCTCGTGGCAGCCAAACTGGATACCATACGTGGGTGTCTGAGTCCCATCAGGGACCACGTACAGTCCCTAACGGACACCCCCTGTCCGCACCATGCTCCACGACAATCCTTGGCTGACCTCGCTGGGGCCATTAATAGGATACAAGAACTGTCTAGTAAGACAGGCACCAGCGATGACAGCACAGAGTTGGCACAGATGCGGAGGACAATGGAGACCATGGAGCAGATGCAGGCTGGAAGTATGGCTGCCACGGCTGAACACCAGCGAGATGTGCTGGGATCTTCCATGCCCTGCAGTTCATCATCTTGCCATTGCTGCCACTGAGCCAGTCCCAGATAAATGCAGTGGGAACTTCGACACACACATCTCCGACCCCTGATGTGTCTGTGGCACACAGTGATGCAGCCCCATCACCTTTGCACCCTGATGTGTCAGTGGCACACAGTGATGCAGCCATTACACCGCCACACACACCGGACACACCCAACACAGAAGAAGTATCAGAGGAGTAAGATGTGGATGGTAATTACTGTGTGAGGAAGGAGGCAGTAGCATCCATCACCTCCATATGGCCTGTCCCTGCCTGGCTCTGCCCTATGCATCATGCCCTGGGACAACACCTTCCACTGACCCCCGGAACACTCTGTGACATTCACCCGGACCCCGACACGGACAGCCATATTTCCACTGCTTGACAATTACACAGCAATCCAGCTGCGGACTGCACTCCCCCTCTTCCAAATCACTTTTCAATCCCCAAAGGACTCTGGTTGGCCCACCACTGGGCTTCCATGTTATGTGGGCTTGGATGGCCATGTACAGTTCCCTCTCTGTCATTCACCAGAATGTGAATAAAACATTCGAAATCATACAGATGTGTCATGACTATGTTCACTCACGTATGGAAGTATGGCTGGATGTAGGGACAATGATTGCATAAGAAGGTACACCCTGGTAAATGACATCAATGCGCGTGTTTATCTCCGAGACACATGGCCAATTGGATGACTGTGAAGGTGAGTACTAGCTGTGTCCCCATTGCACATTAACAACAATCTCACAACCCCCCAACGTAGGCACAAGTCCATGTATTGAATAGGGCTGTGTGTAGGAATGACCAAATCGGTAGCAGGCCAGAAGTGGTGTCCTACATCACATGTGACAACAGAACTTCATGTCGCATACCTACTCACACACATCTGTTTATAACATTGCTCAACATGGTCAGAGGTTGGACACCATACTCACATTGCTGAAGACACGTAAGTGCACAGGTCGGCCAGCAACTATCCCAAAACAATGTCTGGCTCACAGAGGTGGAGCTGTCAAAAGGGACCCACCCCCATTGTACATGCGTCAGTCAGTTCCTCCCTGTGTAGGGACGATGCTCATTGTGGCACACGAGTGGTCAATCTAATCAACACTCATCCCAGTTAGACACCAGTGGAGTTGTGTAGACTTTATTGGCATGTGCGTGTCAGTACGGACAAGGCAACGGCCACAACAGGCAGGGACATGCTTAAGACACTTACACGCAGCATGGGAACATGTCGAGGTGCAGGAAATGGGGAGGCAAAAATGAACACCAATCATCACGGATGGCAACGGTCTCAGCCCGCCTTGCCTTGCTGGACGAGTCATGTGTTGTTTGGCGTCTGCCCATTGCCCCGTGTGAGGGGGCACGACTCACAGCCCATGGGGTCTGCATAGTGCTCTGCCACCTGACTGCGCCAACTGTCTGCTCTGCTGACAGTGATCAGGTGAAAGGGTCCGACAAGTTCACATGTCGTGCTACATTGCCATGTGTGTACTCTCCCCCCCAGCAGTGTGTCCGAATTGATAACGTTGCCAAACGACGCTGTGCTGCTCCGACCATGGAACTGCATCATCTTGCACAGGTGTGTGTACACACGTGTAGTACAACGCACATGCATTCAGAGTCCAGACGAAGGCAGACATGTCCTCTGTTGTGATGGGATATGTGAGCATTCCCCACGATGCAACAAGGTGTTGGGACCTGTGCTGTGGGTGACAATCCGATGTGGCTGCAGGAACGTAGTTACTCGTCCATGAATGCCAGCGCAGCTTCATGTGCAATGTGTTCCAATAGTACGTCGTTGTCGGGTTCAAGGAACACCAGGGTGAGCCAATCCATTAACTGGTCTGGGCAGATGTGCTCAGTCCACGCCGTTTCCCCAATCCGCAACACAGCCCAATAGGGGAGCGCCTCGATGTGGTCACTGCACACGAGGAGTTGTGCAATCTCCCATGCGCAACTGCCAGCACATACGCCAAGGATCAGTGCATCCCATGCACGGCTATCCAGGTGACACTCCTGTTCGTGGGCCAACAGGGGGCACATTGTCAGGTCATAATCCAATTCAGCTACCGTTGCGTTGGATAGGCAGACCTCCATGGGCCACTCGAATGTGCATGATCGACAGTGGAACCAGGGCTGGACGCAGGTGACGTAGGCAAGACGGAAACTCAGACGGAAACTGATTCACAACACTGCCGTTGGCAGGGATCCCAACAGATGCAGCATTCGTGCACGGTACAGTTCCACGTGACAGGGGTTGTGCATGTGCCCGGGAATGCCTGCCATTGCGTTTGCTGGTCTCGTGGCACTGGCACTCCTCAGACCGGCGGAAGTTCGGTGGACGATATGCCACAGCTCTGGGCAATGAGTCGTATGTGTGTGCAACGTTTGGACGTATGGGTAGTTTTTAACCAATGTGTCAAGGGCATCCTTTGCAGGTGTAGGTCGTGCAGGGACAAGTGTGTGTGGGGTGTGGGCATGTTGGTGTTTCATTAGCGCAGTTCGTGGTGTGGGAGTCGTTGGAAGCTGGTATGGTATCTCACACAGGGTGTGCCAGCCGCATTCAGGACCAAGGTCGAGGGTTTGGTTGGCCTTCGGCCTTGTGTGTTGAGACAAAGGAGCTTTCATTCCTGATTTTAGTCTGACTACTGCTTGCATGTTTTAATTGTGATGTGGACTTCGCGCTGACTTTGATGCCAGGCCTGTGATTTGGGGTGCACAGATTTCGAGACACACGCAGCTGTTGGCATGTTTGCATGAGCCAAGGGCCCAATTGGCCTTGTGCTCCTTGTTCAGTCTCTCTCTCTTTCTTTCTCTCTCTCTCTTTCTCTCTCTCCCTGTCCTTTGATGAGTGCCTGACACACCTTCTTATCTTGGATATTGTCTTGCAGGCTGTGAGTCACAGATTGTCCAGGGATGCCCTGCCATGACTCTTCAAAATAGTTGTTTGTTTACAAATTAGAATGTGACATTTTGTTTGGTCTTTCAATGGTGTATGTATGAATCAGGATTTCAGTGCTCACATGTATGTTGATTGTTGCAATTGTGCGACATCAGGCGGGTGGTTTTGTTCATGTTTTCGTGCAGTTGATGTGCTGTGTCTTGGTCCGGGGGAGGTGGGGGGTGCCCGGGGTGGGGCCCGGGGGGGGGGGAGGTGGGGTGTGGTCCTGGAGGTGGTGGCAGTGGGTGTTGTGACCCTCTTGGGTGTCTGGCACGCATGTTCAGTGGCTCCATGGCATCTGTTGTTCTTCAGGTGTGGCTCTGGGCTGGGCTCTCTTTTGTGGTGCAGGCTGTCGTCCGACTTTGCACCAGGTCGGAGCAGCTGTTCGTTTCCTGCTGCTAACGGGCCTTATCGCATGTTTTGTGATCTTATCGCGGATCTGGCTGGTCGTTGAGAATGTTGAGGAGTGGTGTTGTTGCTGCTTTTTGCACGGGAATGCCTACTCTGCATCTCATTAGCGATAGTTGCCGGGGTCATCTGTGGCGTTGTTTTTTGCGGCTGCTATCGCGGGTAAACTGGTGTTATGGGCTGTTAACACCAGCTTGTGAATGGGGCGATGTATTTATCGCAACTTTGGCTGCGATAAAGTGCCGTTAACTCGGCGATAGGTCCTTGAGAATATGCCCCATAGTTTTTTATATTATGACAACTATAATGTCACTTTAACCCTTGTTTTTTTTTTGTGAATTTCTTGGGTTTTTCTAACGTAAAGTTGTATATTATTACTCAATTTAACTATTATATCACGGTAACCTTTGTTTTGTCAGTAGATTTCTACAGTTTTTTTTACATAAATGCAAATACTACCACACTTAACTATAACGCCACTTTTACCTTTGTTTTTTCAGTGACTTTCTAGAGTTTTTTTAATGTAAAATAATAATGTTTTAGTAACATATTTCACTATGCCAACCGCACACACGTCCTTGGCCATGCACAGCATGAGATTGGGCACAGGGCCTGGCCCCATGAGCGCCCAACCATCCCATGGCCCACTCCCAATTGCTTGCCAACCCCTATGGTTATGGACTGTACCAAGGGCCACACTATTTTTTTGTGGTGCTGCAGTACTCTGTGAAAATTAATGGGTGGCTTGATGGGCATCACCAAGCTGGGTGTCGCATTAGTACCACGGTATCACAGAGCCAAGAAAAAAATATTTTTATTTGACCCAAGGAGGGATCCCTCTGGGGCTCCCGCACAAAGGCCAGGGGGTCAGGTTCCCCGAACTTTCACCCTTATTCCTTATTTTATTTCCCTATGACAAGGGGAACGAGTTCCCGAGTCATGAAGTGGTGTTCGCAACATTTTCTTCAGTGGGCGGACAGTTAATTAGATCATGTGTATTGTGCTCGCAGTGCCACGAAGGTACCACATTGCTATATATACATACATTTTTAACCTTAATTTTCAAAATACATTTACACCAATTCACAAAACGTACAATTTCTAGATCAAGATCTAGCTTTCTGCCAAATGTGGTGCAATTCCGTTCAGCCATTTTGGCTGTATTGCTGTTCAGTTTTCCTATGGAAAATTGCATGAGGGAAACATGTTTTGTCACCCCTCTTTTTCTCGGCCCCTGCTTGACTGATCACCTGATTCTTTCCAGGATGGAGCTGAACTACCCACTATTAGATGTTCACTCATCATCAGATAACAACACACCCACCATCAGATGTCCTAACACAACCACCAATTGATCCCCAAACATGGCAAGATTCCCCCACACACACCATCAATCAAGCACCAACACACCATGAGACACCCATACATCTCATCCGACACCCAAACATGCCTCAAATGACAATAAACATTCCATCAGACGTCTGTACACAGACAGCCATACACACCTTCACACATGATCAGACAGCAACACACACACCATTCCATACTGAAAGATGCCTTGAGACAGCCACACACACCCACACACCCACCATTAGACACCCAGATGTCCACCATAAAATGCCCAAACACCTGGCATTAGACATCAATACACACATCATTGTTCACATACAACATGAGATGTGCACACAAACCATAAGATGCAAACCCACCAACTCTCAAGCACACTCACTCACCATCTCACACACACACACACCATCACACCCTTACAAACCTAATGCCAAATGTCCAAAATATCACCATCAGATACCAAAACACACATTTTCAAATACCTGTGTACACCATGAGATGTCTAGAAGTACATCATCTGATGCCCATAAACATAAGATGTAAATACACACACACCTTCTGAGGTCAACACACCTACCATCAAGCACCAGCACACCCACAATCACACACACACCCACCCTCACACACTCACATAACCCCTGAAAGATACCTATACACCCATTAGCGCTGCGGGTGCCGTTTGTGCTGATTTTACAGAGTGGACAAGCTCCCAGTACTAAAAACCAGCACAAGCAGCACGATGTACCAAACTCCGCTGCTCGTTGAACTCCGCGGAATCTCGCGGAGGTTTTAGGTAACTCAGCGGAATTCTACAGCCATAATAGTTACACATTAATGGAATACAAATGTTGAAGGAAGCCATAAAGACACCGCAATACAATAACTAAAGTACTGTCACACACTGTTATCTAGGGAGTATGTTGAAACTTCTGATAGTGCCCTCCCATGTCATACACACTTAACAATGGGAAACATGTTTCACACACAAAATAGCACATTACATAAACCCAGGGCCTGAGTCACAAAGGTAAATGTACACTTTCGTGTAAGTTTACAATTGTTTGCTATTCACAAAGGGATTTACAAGTAGTATCTTTAAGAGTGCAGAGTCTCCGCACATAAAAGGTATTATTATGTGCAGAGACTCCGCACTCGTAAAGATATTACTCGTAAATCCTTTTGTGAATAGCAAACAATCCTAAACTTACACAAAAGTGTAAGTATACCTTTGTGAATCAGGTCCATTGTCTCTTAAATCTTATCTATTCTGATCACACACGGATGGAAACCACATTTCGAACAAAAAAGCATGCAATACCAACTTACAATATGCAAAGTACTATCATACACTGACACTGAAAGTATATTATCACATATGACAACACCTCATGACCATAACAACACAACATCCACTGAGGTGCTCTGTGTCAAACACTTCCAAACTTACCATTTCTATTCAGTGTCACTCCAGCTACTAAGGAACACAATCATGCAAATCTTTACACATTCAAAACCATACTCGGTCCCTTGATCATTTCTCATTTCCACCTTTCGCAGCTGATGGTGGGGTGGTACTTAAGGATACGTGAGTACAGATAGAGACATTAATTGAAGGTGGCAGCTTAACTTGTGAATTTCTGGCATATTTAGGTTTTATGCCGTAGATATTATTGACTTCCAATCATCCTTAAGTTCCTGCAACTTTAGTTTTGTGGGGAATAGACATGACACATGTGCATCAGATTTAAGCATAAATAATTTTCCTGGCTGTTAATTGAAAATGCTGGTCCGCGAGGAAGTGCATTTGACCGTGTTTATGTAAATCCAGTGCTTTTAGCATTTAGCTAGGTTCAAGAGGGGGATTTGGGCTAGAGGGAGTAAAAGGCCCGTGATCAACAAAAAACCCAAAGCGTTTTGGGCTTGTGCGAAGATTAAGGGAGATGAGAGAGGGATGCATGGTAATCAGAAGCAGGTCTGATGCGCTGAATTAGCAGTTTCAAGTCTCATGCTGGCATTATTTTTGCAGTAGGTCAGGGTTCTCCAAAGTCGGTCCTGGAGGGCCAGTTCCATGCCAGATTTGTAGCCTATCCCCATTTAGATAAATGTAGTTATCTTAAAATCGGGCACGGATCCGGCCCTCCAGGACTGCGTTTGGAGAACCCTGCACCAGATCCTGGTAGGATATGGGGAATTACCCATCTAAGCTCGCTTGAGTGGGCATGGCATGGACCTGTGGCACAGGCCCTTGCCAAATAACGGACAATAAGCAAAAACTTTGCTTTTGAAAGGTTGCAGAGTTTGTGCTCATGCCAACAACTGGATTAAAGTACCACACTCTACTCTTATGCAAAAACTTACACATAAGTACACTAGGGAACCCACACTTCCCCAATGTTTTCTTGGATCTGGCCTGGAGGAGGAGATCTCCTTTCTCAAGCACATCTGTCAGAAGGTGTGAACTTCTCTTTAGTGCCAGGGCTTCTTGTAAGGTGAGTATAAGGTTGGCTGCTGCCTTTACCGAGATGGTTGTTCCTACCTATGCCCAAGCAGAGATAGGAGCCTTGCCCTCTATAAAAATCTCTAGGCCGAAGAAACCTTTCATCAGTTTTCATCATTAACTAAAACGAAATTATAATAAGTGTTGATAATTAAATACCAGTTGCCATTTCCCCTTCCACCACCAGACATCAATACTCGACAGGCATAATTATGCAAGAGAGGCCACTGGGAAGGGCATATTCTCCACTTGCCAATGGAGCACCGTCCCTGGAGCTCATAAGATAGATGAGGGGTTCTTTGGATGGTACAAGCTTTCCTTCAGAACTCCCTATAGAGATTGTGTCTAGAGCGTTTGTTTGGCACATTTTGTTGTAAAATGCAACATTTGACCAAAGACCGCCCAAAGAGATTCAGGCAAACTTGCCTCACTCGCTCAATTGGTACAATTCAAACTCGGTGTTAATGGTTCAACTCTTTGAAAGGTCTATTGCAAGCTGGCACAATTCAAGTCCCAGCTTTAGGGGTCCAAAGGTGGCATCGCAAAATAAATTAATTATAATTCATATAGAAAAAGCAAGCAATCTCGGTGATAGGTGAATACCTAAAATGGGAAAAGATTCACTTTATTCTGAAACACAAATACACATTCATCATTTCTACTCATCTCCTTCAAGTTTCTTCAATGTTAAAGCATGTCAAAAGCACCAAAATATTGGACCACTCTAACAGGGAAAAACAAGTCTATGATTGTTGAGCGTTTTTGAGAAATGTGTTTTAGGTTGACAGATTGACACTGCCTTTGGATTTTAAACTTTAAAATGTGTGTTTCTGCGTGTTCCTTCTGCCTGAGCCTTCATTCTGGGGTGAAACCATCCGAGAAGCGGATGAAGGAGTACGCTGGCATCAGCACGGGCTGAACTCAGAAAATTCATCTATTCTACAGCGTGTATGCTAATAAACAACTTTCTACACAGTTCCTCATTCGAGGAAACCCAAATCTAGGCGCTGTAATTACAAGCGTGAAAAGTGCCCAGTTAATCCGTTTATGTAGCTCGGACGGTTGAAAGGCGGAGTCACCCTGCTGGGGTATATATATAATCTTCCGCGCACGCTGACTTCTACAGCAGGCAGTCAACCCCTGAATCCTTTTAGTGACGCGAATTGGCCCCAGGATGGCCGTGTACATCCCCCGCTTCCCTGGTCACTTACATTTGAAGATGAAACAAACACACCCCTACCAGGCTCCTATTGCGCCGCGCGAGCCTCCTGTACTGAAGTCTCCTAGCGCCCTCCTTTGCCCGTTTGCTAGCTGACTGAGAATCAATTTCGGTGGCACCTCGAGACCTCTGCATTAATTCACATTGACTGTCGAAAGAACTTGTCAAAGATAAAAACAGCCCTTAATCCAGAAGGTGCTATTCTTAAAAGCACCTTGTGGTGTGAGCGCTGCACAGATGTGGAGGGAATTCTTGAAGAATACAGATTGCTGTTAATTGTTCAGATAAATTACTCTTCAGGGCACAAAGCACAAATCATGCTGTTGCCAGCATTACAGTTTCCCTTTATAGAGGAGGCTCCTTTCACAATCAGGAAAAAAAAATCTCCAAGTGAGAGTGTTACCTTGAGATTTATATGTGTTTTCTCAGGCTCGTGGACAGGAGGTGCTGAGTGGAATTTATTCTTATATACCTCCTTATCTGCACAGGAAGCAGAGCCACAGCCTTGGGGCAATGTGATCTTGTGGTTAAATTGTTGGGCACAGATTTACTAAGATTTTGTATTGGGGTTGCGTCACCTTTTGAAGCAGCCCAATGCCAATTTGCGTGGCTTTGCATGACTTTATTAAAAAAAAGTAATGAAGTGCATAGCGCTGCCTTGCGTTACCTTGCGTCATTGCGTTGGGGATGCGTTACATGGCTGGAGCATGGTCGTCCCCGTGCATCTACCCATGTATTCTGACACAAACCCATATTTACTAAAGTCAGTAAACATGGGTTTGCACCAGAATATGTTCCTACCCAGGCAGGAGTAACGAGGAAAAATATTTGTATTTCTCCTTGTTGCTTGCTCTTTGAATATGTGCTGCCTCAGTGGCGAGCAGGAGCAAAGAGACCTGCTCGCCACTGTGCAGCTCATTAAGTAGGGGCATGGTTTGGGCCGCGCGACCTCGGGAGCACTTTAGTGCTTCCGGGACAGTGCCCAACCTGGCCCTATCATTGCCCATGTCTCAACTAGGTCCGGTGCGAAACGAGTGGGAGAGCCTCTGTAATATGTCCAGGGAGATGCCAATGTCCCACGGGGACTTACCATTCCTTACAAACATCCATGTCAATGGCAATGCCATGAGACAATCTCTTTGGGCTAGGGGTCGCAAGTCCCCCGGCTGTATATATTATTTACACACACAAACATTTTTGTCAACAAAAATTTGCACAGTAACCACATTATTTTCATCTTGTTTACAAGTGAGGCCAGGCCTCAACAGAGACTCTAGTACATGGGAATCAACTAATCATAACTAGTCTGTTCCTGTGCGACCCACAAAAAACATAACCGTTCTGAGTGAGATCATGACTGGCTCTGTTACCCTTGCTCTAACACCTCCCCCGTCCAAAGGATGGGTCCTTCCTTATGGGAGGGCCCCACCTTCCCTATCGCAGACTGGGAGCTCTCCCGCCTTGGGAGCTTTTGTGCAGTGGGCCCAGCCACACTTAGGATACCTACTGCGTGCAGCACCCGCTACACCCAAGTTGCTCGTCTCGCAAGGGCCAGTGCTAGTTCACGCCTACTGCGCGGGTGGTTGGTAGGTAAGGGCTGCATGTCAGTGATCGCCCTGGACCCCTGCAACCTCCTTTTGACTTGCTGCCAGCACCCCTTGGAGGGTCCAGTGACTCCGATGTTAATTTGGTATAAAAGAATGCTATAAAGGGACCCGAAGTGTCCCCACCAATCATGACCTCACTCTCCACAGGCCAGCAAAGTTCACCTAAAGTGCATGCTGGCCCTGCCAGTCCAACAAATTCTTCAGAAACATTGTGTTACCTTCTTTCGACAAGTGCACTCCATTCTGTAAGAAAAATTGCTCACCTCCATGAGGTATGGCTAACAAACAAGCTGTCCTAAACAACTTACCCACTGTCCGGTATAACCATATCACCAACTCGTTGAGAGCTCTGACTGACTTACCACCTCGCCAACTCAACCTCAGGACAATATTGGACCATGCAATTATGGCCTCCGGGAACTTCTTTGAAGCCAACACATTTCAGAGACAATTAGTTCAAATAAGTCCTTCCGACCTCGCTCCGTCAAATCATTGCCTCCTAGATGTACGATCATCAGCCCTGGAAGCGAAAGTGTCCGGGGCAACATTCTGTCCAATGCAGTTCTCCGTTGGGCTAAGCATAGCCTCCCTTGCCCCCGGAAAGTCAGTTGATATCCTTCTTTCTTTGCTTGGGACGCATAGTCACCTGCAGTGGCCCAACACCAGCACATCTGTAACACTTCTTGTTCCAGCATAGACAGGAGGCAATGAAGCATCCAGCGGCAGTATCACCTTAACATGTCTTCCACCTGTGTAAACAGGAGACTACAGTAAGGAATGGGAAAGTTATGAAAAACGGGACATTTACAACACTTTCAATCTCACATAGCGCTTGTAGCAATCAGACTCCCACCTGCCTATCCTTTGAACTATCTGTCCTGTAAATCCAATGCTTGCTGCAGCAGTGGCTGCACCAATCCGAAATTGATGGGAACTATACTCTGCAGGATCCAAGCCTGCTGACACCAGAGCCCTGCTGAGCACCTTGGCAAATTGAAACCTTTGAGTGACGTCCCATACACGTATACCAAGGGGAGGCCTACTGTCCCTTGTTACTTGATTAATGCATTCTACCCAGCAGCAGCCCGTGGAGGTAAGAGCGGTAGGGCCGGGTTGGAGGGGGGGGATTCGGCAGACGACCACGAGGGAAAATTAAACAAGTAATTAACTTTTCTCATCGTCGTCTTTCGAAATCCCCCCTACCCGGCCCTACCGCCCCACCGCTCTTACCTGCAGGGGCCACGGCTGATTCTACCACAGTCATGTTGTCGGACCAGAATACCACTGATTGATTGCATAACTGCTCCTGCCATATGTGAGGGCTACCAAAATGGGAAAGAGTTCTAGGAAGCCAATGTTCGCCACCAAACCAGATTCCACAGTCTTCTGGCCATCGCTGTGCACACCAAGATGCCCTCAAAATGGAACCAAAGCTTGCGCTGCCTGCAGAATCTGTAAACAGACCTAACTCCTTATTGGTCTTGGCATTGGTTGGCTATATGATTGTCCCATTAAAATCCTTCAAAAATGCTTCCTGTATTCTCATATCCTGGCAGGCCTCACTTGACAACCTAGTATGATGGTGCCTCAACTTCAGACCAGACATGACCAGCGTGATTGATCTGGAAAATGGGCAGCCCATGGCTATGATGCGGAGAGCAAAATTCAACTGCCCAACTACCCCTTGTAACTGATGCAGTGTCACCTTCTTGGCTTGGCTTCCAGACATTCCTCCAGTGCCATTGTGAATGCCCTGACCTTCTTCTGGGGGAGCCTAGATACACCTGCCTTGGAATCCAATTCTATCCCAGGAATTCAGTTGTGGTACCTGGCCCAGAGGTCTTTGCTTGTGCCAGAGGTACCCTGATTATACCCATCAAATCCTGTATTGATTCTAACACCCTCACACACTCCTCTGCTTCAGGCGAGCAGGAAGTCATCCAATTACTGTAGTGCCTACTGGTGCCCTGATCTCTGCCTAAATACGCACTCCAAGAAGGTACTAAACATCTCGAAGTAAGCACAGAGACTGGACAGCCCATGGGCATACATTTTTCAAAGTAGAAGACACCCTCAAATTGGAAACCCAATAAATGAAAGTCCTCAGGGTGCACCGGTAGCAGTCTAAAGGCAGATTCTATATCACCTTTGCCAACAAAGTCCCAGCTCCTTGAGCACTGCACTTGCCTGATCTAGAGAGTCATACTTAACTGAGCACAGTGTCCCATTGATAGCCTCATTGATAGATTGACCCTTAGGAGCAGACAAGCTGTGTATCAAACAGTCCTCCCCAGGGACTTTTTTGGGACTACCCCTAAGGGGGAACACACAGAATTCTTGCAGTATGTCACACCCATTCAAACCTCAGCCGGAATCCTGAAGATTCGCTTAAAAACTTTGTACAAAGACTGAGCTGCTGTGTTGCTATAAACATTCAATCATGACACCATTGCTTGGCAGTTGACCAGGGAATGGGCCTTGACCAATAGTGGGTGCTCATTCCTGTTTTTTGGGGCATCTATCCCTTGACTTTTTAAAACACTTGGACTTGGGGTGTGAGGGTAGGCTGCAGAAAGAACAACAGTGCTTGAACTTGCACATCCCTGGGGCTCTGAAGCAAGATCTTTTATTGAAGTGCTAGCATGACTCCTTTTTTGCTCTGCCCCTGAATTACTGGTTGCCCCTGTGAAGACCAAAATGGCTTCCTTGGGGTGGCCTCCCCTTCTACGGCTTCATGTGGTGCAACCATTCATTCACATCGATGTGATCCCACCCTAACGTGGGTCTAGTGGCCTTAATACGCCTGAATTCTTTCTCAGAATCCCTCTTTGCAGTGCCTCCAAACTCATCATGCGCACCAGCTATCCTATTTTGGTTGCACGCCAATTGTCCTTACAGGGTTAGGTATTGCTCTGCCACAATTGCCTGTAAAATTGAGAAACCTTTGATCCAATTCATCTTTGTCTCCTCCACCCTTTTCTTGTAAGGCCACTGCTCACACTCCCTAGAATGCGAGCACTCCTTGCACCGTTTGCTCTCCTCCCAGTCAGACACATCTGCAATTAACTCACACATATCCACATATGTGCCTTTCCAAATCTTCTCTTTAAAATCTGCATGCACGTGCCTGCCCAACTGATCAAGCTCCCAATGTACACGCCCCAAACTCATGCTTGGCAATGGTGGTAACATAGCTGCTGGCGTAGCTTTCTTTGGGAGGGGTAGAGCCCCGGCTGCTGCCGGTACTGCTTGCACCCCACTACCCACTTGTGAGGAACTAGCCACTACTGACCCCTGCACCACCTGCACATCTGAGGCACCTGACACTCGTGCCTGTCCTTGTGTACCCTTTTCCGCTACGCAATCCAAATGGGCCACTAGCTTCCTGGCCCTTTCAACAGGGCCGCTCCCCGCTACACCTGCCAATGTACCCCATTAATAGTGCAGACTACACCAATACCTTTGAAAGCCAAAGCAAAACACTGGCTAGGTTCATTACCAACTCAGGTTGCCATGCACTGCCTGCTGGTGTGACTCTAATTGCCATGCAGCTATTACCGTTATGTACACTGCTGCTGTTCGCCGCCGGCACTGCCACTGCCGGAGGGCTGCCTTGCCCTTCACCACCACTTACACTGCCCCCCAGCACAACCTCAGTGGTGACCTGCGGTCCTTGACCCCTTCACTACTAGTCCATGGTCCCTTCCAAGCCTCTTCACTGGGCGGAATGCCAACTGTGGTGCAATCCCTGGCCTATTAGGCATTTCTGCTGGCACTGCTGGCTCTACAGGCTGCCCCCCTTGTGGGCCCTGTGGGCGCAAAAGTGCCAGAATCTAAACCATTGCATCCATCCTGCTTTCCATCCTGTGCATCATTTCTTCCATATTACTACCAGGGCGGGCCCACTTGGTACCCTTTCTAGCTCCACTTGTCATCCTCGCAGAGTCAACAAAACATTTGCTTTCTCAATCAATCGAAATGAGGGCAATCCCTGCTGCTAACCGCACCCAAGCAGCAAGCTCTGCCTCACAGAAAACAAATGTTTTTTTCCAAAAGCACAATAAACACTCTGAAAGTGCTTAATTTTGGACCAAATGCCACCAAAGCACTCTCAAAGCTCTTAATTCACACAAAATGCCACAACACAATTTACAAATGCTCATTTTTGCCCAATCCCACCAAAGGCACTCTAAAAGTGCAAAATTGTGCCCAACACAGCATTCCAATAAAGATCAAATGGGCACCAAAGCACTCTAAAAGTGCTCGCGTTCGCTCAAAATGCTCCCTAAGAGCACCCCAAAAGTACTTAAATCACCACAAACGCTCTCTAAAAGTGCTCAGTTCTGAAGAGCACTCTCAAGGTCTTGAAAATACACCGCGACAGACCTTGCCGTACTTCCCTTTACCTTGTAGCCCCCTTGCGCCCTCCAGAGCCGCCACCAAGTGTCTAATTACCAATTAAAGCCTCTCGAGTCAGGTGAGAAAGCTCTCTAACCTGTGCAGCTCCTGGCAGAGCGTAGAGATGGGGGCAGCCAGCCAAGCTACTTCTAGTGAAGCAGGAGGTTGGGGGCGTCGTGAACCATGAACCATGAAAACAGCAGCATTTGTCCTCGGCGGCGAGCAGGAGCAAAAAGACCTGCTCGCTGCCACACTTTTCCTTAAGTAGGGGCATGGTTTGAGGTGCACATGGCAGCGCCTGACCTGGCCCAATCACCGTCTATGTCTCAACATGGACCCGGGGTGAAATGCCCCGATCCTGCGCATAGCCCCCCGGCACCCTGCCATATCATCGACTCTCCCGAGTGGGAGAGCCTGTGTAAGATTGCATCACATAACATTTTGGAGCCAGGATAAATGGGTTTTGATCCTATTTAATTATTTATGTAGTTATTTATTATTTTTTTACAATGTTGCCTAGCCAAGCAATCCGTGGAGTGGTCCACAACCTCACAGTGAGAAATACTAGCGAAAGTCAAAATAATTAATGATACAGCATGATGTAAGAAACAAGAATGGAGGCTATAGTAGGTCAGAACTGAGCACCATCTACTCCTTAGTGATAGCCTCTTCAGTTGATGAGTATACCCAATTACAAAATGTCTGGTATCTTCCATGGGTGACGGTAAAACCACACAACTCCCAGTAATCTTAGCTAATGTCTCCTGCTGCCTTTAGCTTCCAGAGGGGAGGTGCAGGCATAAGCGGAGACAACAATGTTATTGCCTCTACTTCCTGAATGTTCCTAGCCAGGGCTGGACTTGCCATTCTGGCATCTCCCTGCAGTAGGGTGTAGGTCAGGGGACTGTTTTCAAACCTGAGTGGGTTGTCATAACCTGATGACCTTAACATATTGCATGGCCAGATTCTAGTAGCGGTCTCCTCCAGTGTGGTGCTGGGTTGAACATCTTGCCAGGGCTGATTTTTGGTTTCCGGTCCCGTCCTGTTAATGGCAATTTTTTAAATATGGAGGAAATTATTGCCTTTAATGGCAATACCCATGCAGCCACTTTTGCTGTGTTTGCCATCATGTTCTTAATCAAGGCTAAATTATTTTTTTATATAGAAAAGAGATGGAATTTGCTGTATTTCAATAGAAATACACTGGTTGTATGTCAGAATTTTGTTGTCAGAATCATAGTTGATGTAACTTGTCCTAACTTTTGTCTACGAACATTTTGTTTCAGACTCTATATTTATGTTAGGACGATATTCTGACAATGCTATTCTGGTACCATACCATTTCAGATCTTTGCTTTTGTTTGTTTTTACTTTATGCAGAGTAATGCTTGTTGGGGATTTGCTCTTGGGATATCTTGTGACACCTCCTCTGGTCAGATTATGTTGTTGTGAAATAAATTGCATAGTTCACGATGCAGCATATCCAGAATCTTAGCTCCTCACACTTGACTATGTCTGTGTGCCCCTGTACAGTTTTCTTTCTTGTCCTGGTAAATACAGGATACCTTTAGGGCACACTTAGCAGCAGTATCAGGAACTATATATAGTTTGCAGCATTGGACCGTGAAAACCCCCTCACTTACCATTGGTGCCTTTGGACCATTGCAAGTCAAAATGCTGCACGCAAGAACCTCCTACTCTCAATGTAGACTCTTTGAATATTACCTACTGTCGGTTGCCAGTAGGTAGATATAGTTACAACCTAGTTTCCATTGGAACAACATTTTTTGTTTTGCCTATAACTTTGACGCCGCTTGACAAATCTTCACAAACTTTTCAAAACTTATACTTTAGTCGGTTCAGCTGCTGTGTTGAAAGTTTTGAGGTGATCCGTCAAGCAGGGGCCGAGAAAAAAAAAACATGTTTCCCCATGCATTTTCCCACAGGGATTTTGAACACAACTACAGCCCGAGCGACTTCACATATTACATCACTCATGACATGGTCAGTGACAACACTGATGACATCACTCATGACATCTCAAATGACATCACTGATGATATCACTGATGACATCATCCAGTGAGTGTAAGTGTTTTCTAAGAATTTATGAGTCTTAAACATATATAATAAACTGCTGCAAAATGTAATTAGTATACTAGGTGTACTACTACGAGGGATACTACTTTTAATATATAATATGTTAATAGCTGTGTATATCTGTGTGTGAGTGGGTGTCTGAGTGGCTATAGGTGTGTGAGTGACTGTATGGGTATATAAGTGGGTGTGTGGGTTACTGTGTGGGTGAGTGAGTGGCTGTATGAGTGGCTGTATTGGTGAGTGAGTGGGTGTTTGAGTGGCTGTATGAGTGGGTGAGTGGGTGTATGAGTGACTGTATGGATGAGTGAGGGGATGTCTGAATGCCTGTATGAGTGAGTGGCTGGGTGTGTAAGTGTGTTGTATGGGTGAGTGAGTGGCTCTTTGAGTAGGAGTTTGGTTAAGTGAGTTAGTGTGTGAGTGACTGTATTTGAGAGTATGTGTCTGAATGGCTGTATGGGTGAGTGAGCGGATGTGTAAGTACTTATATGGATGTGTGAATGGGTATGTAAGTGGTTGTGTGAGTGAGTGTGTGTTTGATTGTATAGGTGAGTGGCTGTGCTGAGAGGCTGTATATGTGAATAAGTGGGGGTGTAGTAGCTGTATGGGTGAGTGTGTGGCTGTATGCGTAGCTGTATGGGTGACTGATTGGTTCTGTGAGCTGGTCTATGGAGGAGTAAGTGGATGTATGAGTACTGGTATGGGTCTGTGAATGGGTATGTGAGTGGTTGTGTGTGTGTGGGTGGGCGTACAAGAGGTTGTATGGGGGCATGAGTGGGTGTGTCAGTGGTTCTGTGGATGATGTCATCAGTGATGTCATTTGAGATGTCATCAGTGCTGTCACTGACCACATCATGAGTGATGTAATATGTGAGATAATAAGCAGTGCACTGAGGGGGCGTAAGTTATAGTTAGCTCAGGTAACTATAACTGCTGAATTTCGATGGTTTTGTACGAGTGATATTTGAGCTTAACTATAATGTCCCTATAACCTTTGATTTTTCCAGTGACTATATATATATGTAAACAATACCTACCGTTAGGAGCCTCCAAGGTGAGCCACTGTGGCAAACTGGGTAGGAGTAATTCCCCATCACCAGAACATGCATGTAACCATTTGAGAGTTTCCTAAAATAACTTGCCTATAAGATGGACATGTTGTCTTGTGGCTAACTACCAGGCTATAAAACCAGAAGGGCTGAGCTGTAGTGTCTGCTTCTGCAAACGCCAGAGGAAATATTAGTGTTGGAGATAAAAGAAGTATCTCTGGGGATGTATCCATGACTGGCAGTCATTTCCATAGTTTTTAGAACTGTCCAGAAAGCTCAAGAATAACTGGCAACAACATTTGTACTTCTGCCGCTTCCTACATCCTCACTCTGGCAACAAAAAACTTCCTCAGAATTGCTTTTTAAATGACTGGGAGGTCTCTAATGTTCACCTCACAAATCCTGTTAATCTCCATAATTGTTGCAAAGTGGCAGAATGGAAAAACTGTCAGTTAACCCTTTGGCTGATATTGTTTTCTCTATTGAATTACTGGTGAGGTCTAAATGACTGCTCAAATTGTGTGATTTTAAGCAAATTACTTCACCTCCCCTTGACTTACCTTCTTGGCCCTCATTAAGAGTTGCTAGAGCATTATCCCAAGAGGGGATATCGTACTGTGCAGCTACAAGCTTCCCAGTGTCTCTAAGCCCTTGATTTATTGTGTCCACAAATCTGAACCCTGTAACTATGGGCCCGGAGACATTGGGCCCTGACTTAATAGCAAAACGGTGGTGTATGTGAGTAGCTGGTGTGCCTACCCACTTCTAATCTCCATACTTTAGCATGAAGGAGCAATAAACATTCCCCCAGTGGTGAATAGTAATCGCTCTGTTCTCCAGCCCCCACATCATGTGCCATAGCCTAGTGAAGTTCCATTAGCCTGGCTGAAGAAGGGTGACATACCCTGAAACCGGTCCCAGGATGCTTGTTTCCAGTCCAGGGAGGACCTGGCCTGGCAGTTCGGTCTGGACTGTTCCCATGGGGCACAGGGTCAAGACTGATTTGCATATGGCTGGGTCCAAACTGGGGTGGCGTAGTGGGCAAAAGAACGATGGATTTAACCCAGATCTTTTGACTGGGGGAAAATGTTTGCATTGTCTGCATTCCGTCCATCATTTGTTTGCTGTAACACTTTTCACCCTAAGTGGGATGGGTATGCCCAGACGTGGGTCCCTTGCTCACTGCGCCACTGGATTCAAGCTAGCCTGGCTGAAGAAGGGTGGCATACCCTGAAACCGGTCCCAGGATGCTTGTTTCCGGTCCAGGGAGGACCTGGCCTGGCATTTCGGTCTGGACTGTTCCCATGGGGCACAGGGTCAAGACTGATTTGCATATGGCTGGGTCCAAACTGGGGTGGCGTAGTGGGCAAAAGAACAATAGATTTAACCCAGATCTTTTGACTGGGGGAGAATGTTTGCATTGTCAGCATTCCGTCCATCATTTGTTTGCTATAGCCTAGTGAAGTTCCATTATTTCCTCTGGAAGTGACAAAAACATACGGAAGTGGACCTTATATTCCTAAGAACACCTGTTATTCCCCATTCTGTGGGAAATAATTGACATTCCTCATGTATAGCGATACCGGCAAGAATCCGAGATCCCTGCCCTCTGAAACACAGCAATTCTCTTACATCAAAATGAGGTGAGGGAACCAAGAGGTGGTGGGACAAGACATCCGCTGATTTGCATCCAGTGTCCCATTATTACCTACCTCTACATGAATGCCTAAAAGTGCTCTTTAACACTTGTAAAAGCAGGTCATTTATCATTTTCTTGGTTAAAGATTGTTACTGTAGTTCAATAATGAGATTATTGAGTGCACCACTGGAGGCAGATCTCGTTGTAAGCTGTGTAATCAATATGTGAATGAATACATTAGGGGGGATTGATAAGGCACATCACTGCCTAGAGACATACCTGACGAACACTGTGACTCAGCGGGGATTGGGAAAGAAAGGCACCAATGCCAGCTTCATCATTCGGCCATTGGCAGTATCTGACCCACGCAGTGCAAGATATTTAGGGGAAGTGGCATGAACTCCACATCGGATAAGAGATCACTGAGCAATATTGAATCCTGAAAGTATTTGACTTCATCTATCAACCTCAGTTGACAAGGAAGGTGGAGTAAATAGGTGACACTAGGGACAGGGTTGTCTGGACATCAGAAAGAACTGCTGTAGCCAAAGCCCCATTCAGAGGAACGCCACTTATTCCAAGAGACCACCTCAGAGGTGATGTGTGTGTCTTACAAATGCCATTAACAATGATGATATCATCAGCCATAATAGAAGACTATGACTTTGGCTATGTCAACAACTGATAATGAATGATTTTGGTCAATGTCGCAAGGGTGGTAGCCCAGCTCCAAATGACACTGGAGAACAGGTCAAAAGGCAGAACCAGCAATAGGGATGCAAACAAATCTCTACGGGTAACAAGGTTGGACAAAGTTTAATATGAGTACATCAGTGCACAAAATCTGATATGAAGAGCAATGGAAGTGAAAAGGAGTCTGAGCAGGAAGAACAATAGCAAATCAGGGGTAGATAGTTGTAAAGAAGCTGTAAATCATGACGCTAGAAGTGGCATCATGAATGTGTAGTGAGCCTTGAACACTCCTTGAATATGTCTCCATTCACCATTCATGCATCTAGAAATTGAAGGTACGTGGACATAGATTCAGGAGGCAATGTACATGTGTAGAAAACGTCTCATCTGTGACAGATCCATCATACTGTATTCTGATAAAGTTTGGAAGTCTTGGGTGATGCTATTAATCCAGTACAAAAGTGGAGAAAGCACCAGCGAGCCCGCTACTGTGTAGGCACCCTTTCCATGCCCGGAACCATCTTTATTTATGTTTGCCATAAACAGTTGCTGGCAGACTGCAGAGTTACTTGCCCCTTCGCCACACTACTGCTGAGGGCACCACACAGAACACGTGGATTTAATTTACAATGACTAGGGGCATTCTCCTACAGGGAGGTGTTGGTGATAGACAGTTATAGGCTCTCTGTCTTTGGAGAAGCAGCTTTCTAACTGAGACTTCCCTTGCCCCTGGACACTAACAATTGGTTATTAATCGAAGCCTTGTCCATGTCCGCCGAAAGGAACGTTGGACATAGCTAGGCTGATAGGAAACCATGTGACATACAATTGTGACTCGGAAAATTGTGAGAATTCACTGCGGCAGTGAACCACTGGGCTAACCGATGAGTGCTATTATGAATAAGTAAGGAAAAAAACATACAGCAAAATACAAGTATTGGGTCACAACTAGATGCGGAATATATCATTAAATACAAGAAAGGGCAATACAAAAACTGAACTGACTTCACGCGATGGTACCCATCTCTACGGCCATGTAATCAAGCTTGTTGCATAGGTAGAAACAGGGTGTTTGTAAACTGCAGAGATAGGTGTATAAAAAATGATCCATAGATTTCTTCTCACACAGATTTAAGTGAGAGGTGCAGTGAAAAAATGGAACCCTAACATTTGACAGTATACACCTTAATTCCCGTTGATAGGAATAGGACAGTGAAGCCTTTAAGTAGAAGTATCTACATCACAGTTGTTTTTCACAGAAAGAGAGCAAGTGTTGAATGTTAAGGACCTCTGGTAGTAGTAACATACTACAAAAGAGACCGATGCCTGCTAATGTGAAACAATAAATGACTTAACTGAAAGAAGCAGAGGCTTTTTGGGGAAAAATAGCTGATCGCCGCTAGAGTTCAGCTGTGAATCCAAGGGTGCAAACTCATAGTCTGAGAATGCAAGGAGTTGTTTAGCTGGATAACTTTCCACAGCGAGGCTTACACCCTGCACACAGCAGTGCGCTCTGCAAAGCCAGAGTGAGGTAATTGCTCGCTAGACACCTGAGGACAATATGTCTGATAAGATTCGGTGGCTGTGATGAAGCAGACAGGCCGGATAACCAGGCAATAAATCACCGCGATATTCCTGGGGAAGGTGGAGCCGGCTGCAGGTAGCAGACTTCAGCCCAGAGCCAGCGGGCGTGACCGAGCCCGAAGCTGGTGGCGCTCCCTTTCACTTTTGGAACCCGGCCAGCAGACACCTTGAGGCGGAGCCGCGCAGTCATGTCGAACCAGAATTGGAGCAAGGGTGTGGGAGCTGGGAGGTTTCCAAGAGCCGTGAACCACCAGCCTCGACATGTCACCTGAAGGGAGGGGGAAGCTGGCAGGTACTCCAGCCCCCCCTTCCAGCACCTGGGCAATATTCCTAGAACCGTCCGCCATTACTGGGGCTGCGCCATTCCTGGTCTCGCTCAAGTAATCTCAGTGTGAGAAAATCTCTCAGACGCACTTCAGCACCAAAGCCACCCTGTAATTGTGTTTTATAACCTGTAATTACATTTCAATTTACAAAAGCAATGTGTTCTGTTCCTGTAAATCAGTAACCTATAGTTTACAGTTGGTGAAATTCTGCAAATGGGCCTACTGCAACTACACACTCTTGCTACCACCACCTCACGTGTGACTGTCACGCCTACTACACCTGCGCACAGTTAATACTGCAAGAAAAAACTCACAAGCTCTTTACCTTAGAAGGGGACTCTTATGCCTACTGTACCTATACACCACTGTACAATCGCAACAGGAAGCGACTCTCTAATATCACGTTCAACATCATAGTAAAGTTCTGTAGACTCTTACATATCTGTGCTCTACTGGTAGTGCCTTAACAGGCAGTGGTTCTCACTCGTTCTGTACCTGTGCACACATGATCACACCCCAACAGGTAGTGTCTCCCACACTATCTGTGCCTGTGCATCACTGGTACCATGCAACAGGAGGTGACCCCACACCTTCTGCCCCTCTTCTCTAGTGGTAGCGTCACCACAGGCAGTGGTTCTTACAGCTTGTGCACCTGTGGACCTCTGATATCACATTAACACTACAGGTAGGCACTGTCACACCTTCTGAAAATGTGCAGTACTCTTACATCTTCTGTTTCTGTGCACCACTGGTCAAACCCCAACAGCTAATGACCCTCACACCATCTGTACCAGGCCAAAAATGGTACCACGCCACAAGAGTCACTCCTTCTTTGCCTGTGCACCACTGAAACAATACCCCACTGAGTGCCTCTCACATCTTTTGAACCACTGATCACATCTCAACAACTAATGATTCTCACACAATCTGTGCCTGTCCAATAATGGTAACACGCCGCAAGAGGTGACTCCCACACCTTCTTCACCTGTCCACCACTGAAACAACCCCCATAGAGTGCCTCACACATCTTTTGTACCTGTGAACCACTGATCACATTTCAACAGCTAATGATTCTCACACCATCTGTGCCGGTCCAATAATGGTACCACGCCACAAGAGGTGATTTCCACACCTTCTTCACCTGTGCACCATTGAATCAACCCCCATGGAGTGCCTCACACATCTTTTGTACCTGTGAACCACTGATCCCATCTCAACAGCTAATGCATCTCACAGCATCTGTGCTTGTCTAATAATGGTACCACGCCACCAGAGGTGACTCCCACACCTTCTGCGCCTGTGCACCACTGAGACAACATCACACTGAGTGCCTCTCACATCTTTTGTACCCTTGAATCACTGATCACATTTCAACATCTAGTGGCTCCCGCATTAATTGTGCCTGTCCAGTAATGGTACCACGCCACATAAGGTGACTTGCACACCTTCTTTGTCTGTGCACCACTGAAACAACCGCACATGGAGTGCCTCCCACATTTTTTGTACTATTGCATCACTGATCACATCCCAACAGTGGGTGACTCTCACATAGATTGTGCCTGTCCAATAAAGTACTATATGAGGTGACACTCACACTTCTGTACCTGTGCACCTCTGATATCACATTGACCACCACAGACAGGAACTGTCAGACCAAATATAAGTGTGCAGTACTAATGATGCTTCCACAGGCGACACCTCTCACATTGTCTGTTTCTGTGCACCCCTGACAACACATTCATCATCACAGTCAGAGGATCCCACATGTTCTGTACCTGCGCACAACTGGCCACACCCGAACAGGTACTGACTCTCACACTGTCTGAGCCTGTGCATCACTTGTGCACATCCCAACAAGTATTGCAGAGGCCGCCCCCAAAGGGGGCCTAGAGGGCCGGGGCTATAACCGATGCCGAGCCCTGGAAGGATCTAGTTCTGGGTGCCCTAAAGTGCCCAGAAGTGGAATAGGAGTAGCCCAGCGCACTCCACGGGCGCCAGAGAGGCGCCATGCCCCCCCGGCCAATGGAGGGTCTGGCGAGCTACAAACCCCCCAATGGGGGGCACTGCCGGTAGAGGCGGGAAAGTGGAGGGGGGATATAAATCGCCGCTCACCCTGTGCAGCTCCTATCATCATGGAGCAGGGGAGCGGCGCAACAACGATTTTGAGGAAGGAATTTATGAGGCTCTTACCTGGTCGAGGCGAGGCAAAGCTCTGTACGGGACCCATTACAGCCGGAAGCTCCACGAAGAGTATTGACCGCAGGGGGCTGCCGAAATTTGCTCAGATCGTGGGTGCGCCGAAGAGCTCGAACCTCGGGTATGGCCGCTCCAAGGTACTGCGGAGGAGCACCGTCGCAGACTTGCCGGGGCCGAGCTCGGCGGTTTTTCGGCTCCCAGAGCACAGAGTCGTGCCCCTCCTCTCGCCGCTCCATCGCGTGCTGAGGCTCGGCCTCTGTACCGCAGCATGGGGCTTTATTGCACGGCGTGCAGACATATTGCACGCAGGTGCTGCTCGGGCCCCTGGGCTGCTCAAGTTCTTGCAAACTCCTGGTTGCTCCACCCGAGAGGCGTCGGCGCGTGGCCCCTTAGAGCAGCAAGCGGCCGCGACCACAGGAGCACGAGTGAGCCGCGCCGCCCCTCCTCCCTTTTTCTTCGAAGAGGTCCTGACGCTGCTGGAAAGCCACGAGGACGGGCAGAGCACACTGAGGATCCCTGAAGGCCGGCAGGTGGTCGGCGTTCTGGGACGTTGAGAGGGTCGGAGCCTGATCGGGGGAGCCAGGATGAGGCACACGAGAGGACATCGAGCTGCCCGAAAAGAAAGTAAACAAGGAACAGGGTAATTGGCCCTGCTCAGTCCAGCATAAACACACGTAATTGAAGCGCTCCATCACGCTCGGGTAGAAGTCGTGCAAGTTGAAACTGAAGGCAACAAGTCAAGAGACAGAGTCTCCAGGCACACGTGTTGCTCGCTGGGGGTGTAGCTGATAGCAGCTGCTGACAGCCTCCCGGTCTGCGTTGGGCTGGGGGACAGGCGCAACGGGGCTGCACCCAGTGGGCAAAGGACACATTAATCGGGACAAGGACACTTGGTGCATAAAGGACGGCGGCAGCACCCCGTGAAAGAAGGGATAACAAGGGGCCAGTTAAAGGCCCAGTTGCACTGCTCAAAGGCTTGGTGCATAAAGAGGGCGGCAGCACCCCGCCTAGAGGCATACGTGATGGAAAGCCAGGGCAGAAACGGGCAGCCAGAGGAGTTGGGTGATTTGCTATGAAAAATTCGGGCTGCATCAGAGGTCCACGGGACCAGCTGGCTGCAGTCACACTTGGGCCAAGACGCAGGAGAAGGGGCAAGCAACCAGCCGCCTGAAAACACCAGCATGCCAGCACCCAGGAAGAGACGGAGGATGGCGTCCAAACCACTGCGGATGGCGGCGCCCAAAAAAGGATGCCAGAGGACTGACCTGCCGCCTGTAGCCATCCCGGCGACGGCAGGAGCTAGTAGTGACGCCAGCAATGCAGCAACAAGGGGTGAGCATATTGGTACAATAGTGCAGGAATGCTTAAAATCAATGGCACCATTGTTGCTTGAGGGGCTGGGCTCACAGGGGTTAGGGACAGCGGGACCACAACCTCAAGGGGGAGTATCCGGGCTACCATGGCACTTGATAGACCCGGGCTGCGCGCGACAGGATCGCTCTTAGGGGCAGGTCACACAGGAGACATGGGGGAGTTGGGTCCGCCGTAGCAGCATGGGGCAGCGCAAGCATGGCGAGCGACCCAGCTAGAATAGTCTTGGCTTCAGAAGCACACACTAGGCCTTCGCTAGGCCCGGCATCAATGACCACAAGGGCCACGTGGCTAGCGAGCCTTATCCCCCTGGCAGTAAATGAGAGGATATGGAGGAAGGAATTTATCGACATTTTCTCACTGTTAGAGATCCAATTAGACGGCCTGGACCTGACAGTGTGTGACAAAAAAGACGAGGATAGAAGGGAAAGTAGAAGGGAACGGAAAGAAAGGAATTTTGCTAAGTGGCTGGATGCATTTAGAATAATAGCGTGCATAATTGTTGAGAAGTTCCCGCGCTGCGCCGCCAATCTATGGCTATACGAGGCCAACATCCATGGGGCACAGAGGCAATTCCCTGGGGATGCATGGTTAGAATATGACAAAGGTTTCAGATTAAAGATGCAGACACACCCAGAAATGGAGTGGAATGAGGAAGATGTGTCTGGTTTTATACACAAAATTATGATGGCAAAAGAGGTTAAAACAAGGGCAGGAAAAAGCGAGCAGCCCTTTCGGGGTTCTTTCTACAAACAAAGGGCAAGTCATTTCATAGGCCCAAAACATTTAATACATGGAAACCCCCATCCCCCAATAGGTTGGCAATCTACTGGAAATACGATTCCAATGAATGCACCTGGGGGGCTTTGTGCAAATTCCAGCACATATGCTCCACGTCTGGCGGAGGCCACCCAGCAGCAGGATGCAGATGCAAGAAAGAGCATAGAGGGGACAAGAAAGAGAAGAAAAGAAATCAGTAATTCAGTCAAGGAAGGAGGGAGGGCCAAAGGGATTACACAACTACCGGTTAGCCAAGTCCCCCATCAACACACGGCAACTCTGTCGGCTAGCCAACAAATACCACAACAAGACAGACGCCACCGCAAGGTTTTGAGGTAGGTTTTGTTATACCATTTGAGGGCCCACTCCCGCTGGGCGGTGCAAAAAACCTAAAATCAGCACTACAACACCCTGAGGTGGTTCGCAAAAAGCTAGAAAAAGAGAAATCCCTGGGTAGGATACAGGGCCCCCTGCCTCTTTAGATAAATAAAGGGTTAGTAATCTCTCCCCTGGTGGTAGTTCCCAAGAAAGAACCAGGTTAGTTCAGACTAATTCACCACCTCTCTTTCCCTGAGGGGACGTCAGTGAACGACGGAATCAGCGCCGAAGAATGCTCCATGGATTACCTTACAGTTGACGACGCCATCGACTTAGTGAGGTCCTCAGGCCAAGGGGCCCTCATGGCGAAAGCAGACATAGAGTCTGCCTTCCGCCTCCTCCTGGTGCATCCTTCAAGCTTCCACCTCTTGGATTTCCAGTGGGAAGGGGCCCTGTACATTGACAAAGCAATGCCCATGGGGTGCGCAGTATCCTGCGCATACTTCGAACAATTTAGCACCTTTCTGGAATGGACCATGCATGACAGGCATCCCGCGGGGGGTAAACTTCACTACTTAGATGACTTTCTGTTCACAGGCCCCGCAAAGTCAACAGAGTGTGGTGACACACTGGCGGCATTCCAAGAGTTAGCCGGGGAGCTGGGGATCCCGCTGGCAGCAGAGAAGACAGTAGGTCCTGCAACAAAAATCACATTCCTGGGAATAGAACTAGACTCAGTTGCAGGGGCAATGCAGATTACCCGAGGAGAAAGTGAGGGATTTCAGGGAAGAGATAAGGTGCCTCTGCGGCCGCGACAAGGAAATGCTCTGCGACCTCCAGCGGTTGATTGGCAAACTCAATTTCGCTGCCAGGGTCATCCCCGCTGGCAGAGTTTTTGCCAAGCACCTAACTCAGCTAACAGCAGGACTCACTCACAAGCACCACCATGTCAGGTTGGGGGCAGGGGTCAAGAGGGACCTGCTTATGTGGGACACATTCCTTGCAGGTTTTAATGGTGTCCTGCTCTGGAGAGAAGGCTGGGTGACAGCCAAGCAGATAGCCCTGTTCACAGATGCAGCGGGTAACACAGGTTTCGGGGCAATCCTGGGCGATAAATGGTGCGCGGGCCAATGGCAGAGCAGTTGGCACAAACAGGGCATCACCAACAACATTACAGTTCTTGAGCTTTTCCCCATTGTAGTGTCCCTAACTGTCTGGAAGCGGGAACTGAGAAACATGAAGCTGACGCTTTGGTCAGACAACAAAGGGGTGGTACAGGCAATCAACAGAGGCTCAGCCAGGTGCCCAGATATGCTGAGACTAATGCGTCAATTGGTTAAATTACAGTTGGAGGGGAACGTAGACCTGAGGGCACGTCATGTACCAGGGGTGGAGAACGCAGTGGCGGACGCCCTTTCTCGAGCACAGATGAGCAGATTCAGGAATTGGCTACGGGAGCGGAGCAGGTAATGACCCCCTTTCCAGAACAGTTATGGGGCCTGGCGGGATAGACTTGTCAGTGCTAGTGAACCAATCCCTTGCCCCAGAAGCGGCCAGGCCCTACAAAAAATATGCAGAGACAATGATGCAAATAGGAGGAATCCAGACACTGGAAAATGTGGGCGAAACAAGGAGGGCGGTCGAGCGGTTCATCCAGTGGGCATTCACCAGCAAAAGGTCTAAATCGTGGGCGCAGGCCCACCTGTCCGCCGTGGCTCACTTCACAAAGATATGCTCGGGCCAGGACCCCACGGCCTTCCCACTACATCAAAGCAGCGATGAGAGGGTGGAAGCAGACAGAGGGAGTAAGGACAGACAGTAGGCGACCCATAAACTTCACAAGATTTGGCCAGCTCATGGACACTCTAGGGGCTATAGCAAGGTACACCTTCGAGCTCTACCTTTTTAAGGCGGCCTTCTCAACCGCATTCTTTGGGGCATTTCGCCTCAGTGAGCTAGGAGCAGGTAATGACCCCCTTTCCAGAACAGTTATGGGGCCTGGCGGGATAGACTTGTCAGTGCTAGTGAACCAATCCCTTGCCCCAGAAGCGGCCAGGCCCTACAAAAAATATGCAGAGACAATGATGCAAATAGGAGGAATCCAGACACTGGAAAATGTGGGCGAAACAAGGAGGGCGGTCGAGCGGTTCATCCAGTGGGCATTCACCAGCAAAAGGTCTAAATCGTGGGCGCAGGCCCACCTGTCCGCCGTGGCTCACTTCACAAAGATATGCTCGGGCCAGGACCCCACGGCCTCCCACTACATCAAAGCAGCGATGAGAGGGTGGAAGCAGACAGAGGGAGTAAGGACAGACAGTAGGCGACCCATAAACT
Organism: Calotriton arnoldi; assembly: GCA_963921515.1. Classification (NCBI taxonomy): domain Eukaryota; kingdom Metazoa; phylum Chordata; class Amphibia; order Caudata; family Salamandridae; genus Calotriton; species Calotriton arnoldi. The sequence goes on from CAWUFW010013145.1 coordinate 357,246, forward strand.
TCACAAGATTTGGCCAGCTCATGGACACTCTAGGGGCTATAGCAAGGTACACCTTCGAGCTCTACCTTTTTAAGGCGGCCTTCTCAACCGCATTCTTTGGGGCATTTCGCCTCAGTGAGCTAGTAGCGCCCATGACGGCTGGGCCAGCGGGGCGGGGCTTGCAGGCAGCCAATGTCAAACCCAAATTAGCGGAGGTTGAGCTATTACTGAGTCAGTCAAAAACAGATCAGGCCGGAAAGGGGGCGGTGGTGCAGTTGAAGTGCATCAAGGACCACAGATACTGCGCTGTCTGCTGCCTCCTTACTTACATGGCGCTGCGACCAGCAGAGGAGGGTCCACTTTTCAAGCATGAAGATGGGAGCCACCTAAGCAAATTTCAGTTCACAGCAGTGATGTGCCAGGCCCTCGCCAAAGCAGGGCTACCCCCAGCAGCATTTGGCTCCCACTCATTTAGGATTGGCGCAGCAACCTCAGCAGCACAGCACGGGATGACCGAGGCAGGGATACAAGCAGTAGGCAGATGGCGGTCCCGGGCATACAAGACCTACGTGAGACCCCAACTACTGTAGAAACGCTTGGTAAAGACATAGGGGCTGCTGAATGGGAGGGGGCGCAGCCTCCAGTGCAAGAGGCCGTCTGACATTTGTGACCATTGCCTCAGCAGGAGGGCGACCCCACCTGGTATGGGTGGTGGGCCACTCCTTCGTATCCAGGATGCAGTTTTGGTGGCAGCGGGGGGGACACAGGGGGACAGGAAGACCAGTCAACACATGCATCCGATAGCTGGGGCAAAGGGGGATGAGATGGAATCAGCAGCCAGCTACCCTAAGGGACCTGCAGGCGGACACAGTGTGGCACCCGGACATCTTCATAATCCACCTCAGGGGTAACGACCTGGCCCAAAGGGGGAGGAAGGCACTCCTCCAAGACATCCAGATGGACCTAACAGAGGCAGCAAAGTGCTTTGGTACTACGTCCATCATTTGGTCAGAGCTGATCAGTAGAATGCTGTGGCGGGGAGGCGAATCATCAAAAGGCAGTCGAAAAGTCGAGGAGAAAGCTGAACATCTCAGTTAACAAGTTCTGTAAAACCAACGGCTTGGAAAGCATCAGGCACACAGGCCGCCCAGAGCTCTATGGGCGGGACAGGGTTCACCTATCGCAAGATGGGATGCGTGTTTTCTGGGATAACCTGTGGGGCGCAATGGCTCTAGCAGGCTGCAAATAAATAAAAAAAAAGAAGGGAGGATGCGAGGGGGAGCAGCAGGAAGACGTTAGCCTCCCTGATGGCGTGGCGAAGAAGTAAGGGAACAATGGTTGGTTATGAAGACACACCAACAGGGCGGTGTGTAGGAGTAGGGCCACTCACTTTGGGATGCCTCACAGCAGGGTGAGTTGGCCTAACAAAAAGGGGGTAGCAAATGGAGACGGCACTCACAGCTCAGACCCCGCCGGACGGCAGGGCACAAATGAGACTAAAAAGGTAGCAAGTTGGGGCCTAACTCCGGGGAGAAGCTACCCCCCACACGCAAAGAGTGTGGAAACCAACCGAACAATTGTATGAGCCAGAAGTGACAAGAAAGGAGATAAGCCTGCAAAAGAACTAACCAATGAACTGTCGGTGCGATTTACGAATGTGTGTTGTACATACGATTTACGGCAAACAATGTGTATGACAAGCAAAGTATATGATTTATGACGACCAAAATGTGACAGTTCATAATTGATGATTTATGACCAAGGGGTCATACAATTTATGACCAAAGTATATGCATGTATTCATAATAAAACTGTGGTCAACAATGACCACCATAACCACAACGCATGTTGACTGTTTTATTCTAAGGAATACAAGGATAGGAGAGTGCATGTACACTGGAGTGGGCCCAGTGCGGGGGTTATTAACTCTCACACCACGTTAAGTTCTAAACCATAGGCTGATATAAAACCTTACCTTACCTGGGTCTCAGACATTCAACATAGATATTTACTGATGAGACAGGCAGAATAGTCTACACTTTCTGGTTGCTTTTCCAGAACCAGGGGGCATATTAGCAAGGGCACTATCGCCGCTTTAGCGGCACTTTTTGCCGCTAAAGCGGCGATATTTTTATCGCCCTATCAGCAAACTGTCTCTAACAGCAGTTAGCGACAGTTTTCGGGCATTAGCGCCCGTTTTTTTACCGCTTTGCATGTCAGCGATATTTATCGCTAATGACATGCAAAGTGGGCGTTCCTCACTAAAAATACACGCAGACAGTCGCAAACACAACTTCACACTATTCGCAAGGCCCGCGAAGCGATAAAAAAATGTGCGTTAACCCCGATTAGCGCTGGATTTTAACACCTGCTAGAAACCTGACTTAGCCATTATAGTCTATGGGAGGTGGATTCTACGATTAAGTCCCCACCTGCCTATAAGCGAGTTTTTCCTTAGCGATGGGAATTTATTGCAAGGAATTCTCGCGCTAATGCTGGGAATCGCCGCTATCGCTGGATTTGTTTCGCATTGGAGATAAAACGTTGCTAATAACGCGTTATCTCCGCAAACGAATCCAGTGATAAAAAAAACCACGCTAACCGTGGTTTGCGTTAATTAACGCACGCTGTTGGTAATAGGCCCCCAGGTTTGTTTTTTAACAACTTGCCATGACTCTCGTTAATCTCAGTGCGCTACACCCATTTTGGTTTTTTTGTAACTATTACACTGTATTAAGGAAGCGTTATTTACTCTCCATGTTAAAACAAGGTAAGTTTAGGCAGTGGAGAGCTTTTTTTATACAATAACTATCTTCACTCCATCTTTGTTATGTGGTAGCAACCTGCATACGAAGAGCCATACGTCCGAGGGCACTTTTAAAATAATGGGGCATATTAGCAAGACCGGCGATAAAATTATCGCCGTTTTAGCGGCAGGAAACTGCCGCTAAAGCGGCGATAATGGGCTTGCTAATATGCGTTATAAATTCCAATAGAAGCCCAGGTTAGATGTCCTGCACATCTAACCTGGGCTTCTATTGAATTCTATAACGCATATTAGCAAGCCCATTATCGCCGTTTTAGCGGCAGTTTCCTGCCGCTAAAGCGGCGATAATTTTATCGCCGGTATTGCTAATATGCCCCAATGTTGTTAGCAGATTTCGCAGACATATTTTAATTATTTCCTCTTTAATAATATCTGTTTGAGACAGTACTTTGCACAGTTGTATGAACTGAAGATCGTTGGGATCACACTCTGCACTTTTCATGAATACTGGTGTTTTCTGACTTCCCTGTGATTATTTAATAGTGTCATTTGTTCAGTTCTTCATGGATGAGTGCGCATATTGAGTTTTATGACGGAACAATGCATTCCATTGCAATGCATGACTTTAGCACTCAAGCTTTACAGCGCGAATGCCTTTATCACACATAACCATTACCACGCTTGCTTTTACAACCTATTTTATTGTAAAGCACAGCATGTATGTTAAAAGTCTATGCGTGTTAAATGTTTTCCCTGACCTCTGCCCTCAGTTCTCAAGCTGGTCCCCAGTGACCCCCCAAGACCCATTTTAAAAATACCCGGCTGCTGTCCTAATCCTTAAAAATAGACCCCCAGCGTGACCCCCCCCCCACTGCCCCAGCCCTTTTTAAAATAAATACCCAACTACTGCCCTAAGCCCTAAATCGAGACCCCAGAGAGATCCCCTCCTGGCCCCCAGCCCATTTTCAAAATATCCGGCCCCTGAACCCTAAATCTGTACCCCTGTGCAACCTCCCCGACACCCGCCCCAGGCCCAATCTCCCTTTACAGGACGACGACGAGGCAACTCTTGTGAGGCACAGCAGAGGTCGTCAAGTGGTAAAGGCTCTGTGTGGTAACAGCCGCTTTGTAATGGCTGTTTCCCATATTTACTATCATAGCTTGAGGCTGTAAAACCTTTCATACCTGTGCACCTTTGGTAGCACCCCCACAGACAGTGGTTCTCACATGTTCTGTACAGGTGCACCTCTCACAAATCACATTCAACCCCATAGAAAGAAACTGTCACACCTTCTGTAAATGTGCTGCACTGCTGCTGCAAATACAGGCAGTAGCTGTCCCTCCTTCTGGGACCAACTGATCACATCCCAACAACTAGTGACTCTCACACCGTCTGTGCCTGACCAATACTGGTACCATACCACATGAGGTGATACCCACACCTGCCGTAACTGTGCACCAAGGAAACAACCGCACAAAGAACACCTCTCACATCACCTGGACCTGAAATAGCATTCACTATCACAGGCTGAGACTGTAGAAATGTGCAGCTCTGATGGCACCCCATAGACCAGGGTTCTTACGTGCTCTGTACCTGTGCACATCACATCACATTCAAACTGCAGACAGAAACCGTCACACCTTCTGTAAATGTGCAACACTAACAATGCTTCTACAGGCAGCAACTCTCACATCTTCAGTTTCCGAGCACCACTGACTGCACAGCCATCATCACAGTCAGATAATCACGCACCTTCTGCCCCTTTGTACCACAGATCACAACCCAACAGACAGTAAATCTCACATGTGTTTCTGTGCACCACTGACAACATATTGATCATCACATTCTGAGACTTCAAACCTGCACCCGTGCACCACTGATCACACCCCAAAAGGTAGTGACTTTCCCACAGTCTGTGGCTGCGCATCACTGGCACTTCGCGGTGCCTAACACAATTTCTGCACCTGTGCACCACTGAAACTACCCCGCAAGGAGTGCTTCTCACATCTTCTGTACCTCAAATCGCATTCACTATCAAAGGCCAACACTGTAGACTCTTCTGAACTTGTGGACTGCTAGTGGTACCCTCACAGATAGGTTTTCTTGTGTATTCTATCACTGTGCATCTCTTATATCACATTTAGCTTCACAAGCAGGAACTGTCACATCTTCTGTTTCTGAGGAACACTGACAACACATCCACTATCTCATTCAGAGAGGCCCACACCTTCTGTGCCTGTACACTACTGATCACACCCCAGCAAATAGTGACCTTCATACTATATGTGCATCACTTTTACCACGCCACAGGAGGTGTCTCTCACAGCTTGTGTACATGTTCACCACTGGAACAATCCGATAGCGAGTCCCCTTCATTTCTTTTGCACCTTACATGGGCCAGACCCTGGCTTGGCCTGACCAGTTACTATTGACAGAACAAGCACTGGCAATGCTAAAAGTAGAGGTGAGTGAGTGAACAAATTAACAGGGAGTATAACAAAAAACACACTGGTCCCTAATAACAATGCTTTAGATACAAAGAACCAAATGGCAAATAAAATGGATTCAAAGGAGTTTATGAAAAACAATTTCAATACACATAGCGGCGCAGTAAATATTGGTGCAAAATAAACGTGCTCTCTTTAGATGTGATACACTCAAGTGATAAATCGCGATCAACGTGTATCAACAAACACATGAGCAGCACGGCCCGTTACAGAAAGTTCTCAACAATCATATAGGGTCCATGTTGATATTGATGAGGCATAGAAGGTAGCAATATAGAGCGTGCAGAGAGGGGGAGGTATATATGGAGAAGCAGCACATGAGGGAGAGAGTAAAAAACACATGCCCTCTCAAGCAGGAAGGAAAGCCAACAAATAAGAAGCATGCATAAGATGATGGATTTAGGCCCAGATCTCTGTACTGGGGAGTGTTTGACATTGTTCAGCATTTCGTCCACCAAATGTTCTTTTTGCATTTGTCACCCCGAGTGGGATGGGGATGCCCAGACGTAGGTCCCATGCTCACTGTTCCACTGGATTGAGGCTATTTTGGCTGATGAGGGGTAATACCCCGAAACCGGTCCTAGGATGCTTGTTTCCAGTCCCGGGAGGACCTGGCTTGGCAGTTTGAGCTGGACTGTTCCCATGGGAAGCAGGGTCAAGACTGATTTGCATATGGCTGGGTCTAAACTGGGGTGACATGGTGAGCAAATAAACAATGGTTTAGGCCCAGATCTCTACACTGAGGGTGAGTGCTCTACATTGTTCAGCATTCTGTCCATCAATTGTTCTCTTTGCAACAAATAAGAGGCAAGCAGATGAGAGTGACAAAAAAGCCAGTTAATGGTAAGCAATGGGCTTGCCTTACACTGATTGTAAATTTTGGTATGGTCCACAAGATGTCTTTCTCAAACACACTTAAAATAAGGAAAAAATACATTTGGGAACGATGGCTATGTTTTTTTTTTTACTGAAGCAAACAGCCCCAGAGCAGGCACATCCTATTTAAACAGAGAAAGGATAATTCTATCATCTAGCCACAAGGAAGACAACACCTGAAATGCAAATGGACTGTTACGCAAAATGCCATCCAATTTACAAAATTACTCTTGAATGGTTTAATTACCCCAGCTGGAATAGCAGGTTTATTTTTGGTGCTTCACAAAATCTAGCTGTAGTGAGGACGCACCCAAGTGTTTGGTTTCCATACATTGCTGGCTTAGATAGTACATGTAGTTCTCTTTGCATTGTAGTACTTGTACTCCCATTTTAAATGTAGGACTACCAGTTCCACAATGCAAAGCAAACATAACATTTGTCCTAGATCAGGAACTCATACATGAATTTGTGGGTCTTGTTAAGCTGTGGTAATCCTACCCCCTAAACCCCCAGTCCAGTTTTAGGGTTACCACAGGGTATCGCCCTAGATACAATCAGACTAAAGCCTGCGGACTACATAGTGGTAATGAAGTTCATGCATGTTAGTTCTACATTTATTTGTACTTGTTACCTTTGACCTTTTGGCGGCAGTAAGATGTCACATTTTTTCTGTGCTAGGATGTGGAAATAAAGCATTCCTCTAAAACTGTGGGGCATATTCACAAGGAGCTATCGCCGAATTAACGGCACATTTTATCGCAGCCAAAGTCGTGATAAATATACCTCCCCATTCACAAGCTGGTGCAAACAGCCCACAGCACCAGTTTACCCGCGACAGCAGCCGCAAAAAACATCGCCACAGAGGACCCGCGCAATGATCGCTAATGAGACGCAGAGTGGGCGTTCCCGTGCCAAAAGGCGCGACAACATCACACCTCAACATTCTCAACCACCAGCCACATCGGAGATAAAAACACAAAACAGGCGATAAGGCGTGTTAGCACCAGGAAATCGACACCTGCTCTGACCTGGTGTAAAGTCGGACGGCAGCCTGCAAACCAAAAGGGAGCACAGCCCAGGGCTACATCGGAAGGGCAACAGATGCCATGGAGACACCCATCATGTGGCCCGGACACCCAAGAGGGCCACAATACCCACCGCCACCACCCCCAGGACCACCCCTCCCTGGCACCCCCCGACCAAAGACATGCCACATCAGCCACACCTAAACATGTACAAAATATTCCACTTGATGTCGCACAATCACAACTGGTGACATGCATGTGTCGTCACAGAAATGAGCAGCACACATTCACTTTCGAAGCAACAAATGAAACTTTATTAAAATGAACACCGAAATGAAATGAAGACACATGGCCGCTCCCCTCGGGACAATACGTAGGTCACAGCCTGTAAGACAAAAAACATGATGAGAAGGTGTGTTCTGCGCACATCAGAGGACAGAGAGAGAGCGAAGGAGAGATTGAGGAAGAGAGGGAGGGAGAGAGAGAGAGAGAGAGAGAAGAGGAGAGAGAGAGAGAGAGAAGAGGCGAGAGAGAGGAAGAGAGGGAGGGAGAGAGAGAGGGAGAGAGAGAGAAGAGGAGAGAGAGAGAGAGAGAAGAGGAGAGAAAGAGAGAGAGAGAGAAGAGAATAGAGAGAGGAAGAGAGGGAGAGAGAGAGAGAGTGCCGCCCCTGCGCACCCAGGCCACACTGCTCACCTGCTGCCACCGGTGTGTCTCCAACCACGTGCCGGTATGCATAGCAGGACACCAGGTCACACATCTGAGTCAGAGCCGTCAGCTGAAACAGAGTCCAGATACATGACTGGCACAGTACACACACTTGCACAAGACAACAAAGCCTGCCCGCCCATGCACACCCAGGCAGAGGCACCTCAACCCCTCCAGCCGCCCATCGGAGCATGCCTGCCCATGCACACCCAGGCCTCAATGCTCACCTTCCGCCACCGGCGCGTAGACAGGAGGTCCCACCACGTGCCGCTGCAAGCCACAAGCCCGGGGCCCGCGGACATGGCATCATCCACATCATGCAGCACCGCTCCGCAGGCCATCAGGTCTCACGTTTGGTGCTGGGTCTTGATTACTCCATGGCATAGGACATACCAGTGCACCCGGCACCATCGCAGGCTGCACACCCGTTCAGCCAAATGGGTGCCACCAACTCTGGGATCCCGGAAGCAACGCCACGTGGCAGTAGGCCCGCGCTGCCCGCTGGCTCTGGCCTACACTGCGGTCCAGCAGGGCACACAAAACCTGAGCTGTCCGGACCGCCAGGACGGGGCATCATCGCAGGCTGCACACCCGCTCAGCAGCTTAAGGTGCCACTGACTCAGTGCACCCAAAGTCACCGTCCCGTGGCAGGGTGCCTGTGCTGTCCGCAAGGCCCCGTGTGCCACTAACCCTGTGCAACCCCAGTCTGCGCCACGTGGTGGTAGGCCCGTGCCGTCAACAAGGCCTCGTGTGCCACTAACCCTGTGCAACCCCAGTCTGCGCCACGTGGTGGTAGGCCCGTGCCTTCCACAAGGCCTCGTGTGCCACTAACCCCTTGCGCAAAAACTCATGGGCCCTTAATGATTGAAAACCATGGAGCGTCCATCATCCAGTAACCACCGGCAGAGGGGAATGTGACGTCGTCGGCCCCTTATGTTGGCGGAGTCACATGGTCTGTGACGCCTGTGCCGGATGGGTGTGGTGTGCGTGCAAACCTGCCCTCAGGGAGTGGCTGTGACATGCTGACAACTAGACCAGTGACCTGCACACCACCAGCGAGTACGCCTGCGACGGGTAGCAATGAGGGCCCCCCCTCGGAGCATTAGCGGAGTGGTCTGGCCTGCCGTACGCCGGACCAGCGCAGTGCTTGCAACAATGACTCGTGGGCTCTGGGCGTGGTTCAGTCCATGTCCGGACAAGGAAGTGACTGATGCGTGTGTCCCTGTTGTAGTGTTCACGGGACCCGGTACACAAAATGCAATGTAGCACCCTCTGACTAGCATCCCACAGGATGAACATGATTGACGCAAGGGAAGTCACTGTCCCTACATTCATCCACACATTCACACATGAATGATGAAAGACATGACAAAGCAGTGCGTCACTGGATGTTTATTGCACATCCAGTGCAGTTATGCAGCTGGAGCGGTACAGGGCAATGCCGAGCACACTACTCAATATGGGCATGTGGAGGGCCAGCCAGAGTCCATCCGGGGATGCCATGTACTGCGGAAGAGGAAGGGTACAGTATGCAGTCTGGTCGCCATGTCATTGGTCGTCAAACAGGATGTGGCAGTCCATGTGGCTGTCCAAGGTGAGTGCATCGGAGTGTATCGGGGGTCAGTGGAAGGTCATGAGGCCATGTGCGGGACCAAGCAGAAACAGGCCAGGTGGCGGAAATGTATGCTAGTGCCTCCTTCTGAGAGCCAACCCATCCACGTCCTCGGATGTGTGCTCTGCGCCACCTGTGGGTGTTGCAGTACCGGCTGTGCCACTGACACATCAGGGGCCTGAGTGGATACGCCTGCCACACTGGGAGGCACTGACACACCAGGGGGCGGAGATGTGGATGGTGTGGGGGCAGCCGCATTCATCAGCGACACGCCTTGTGGCAGCAATGCCATGATGAAGTACTGCAGGGCATGGTAGATCCCTTCTACATTACTATGGTGTGCAGCGGTGGCTGCCTTCCTTTTCGCCTCCATCCGCACCATGTCCTCCATGAACCTCCGCATGTGTGCCAGCTCACGGCTGGCATCGCTGGAGCCACTCTGAGCGGACAGGTATTCTTCTCTCCGCGACATGACTCCAGCGATGTCAGTCAGGGCTGGTTGGAGACCATGGGGCGGACGTAGACACCCATGGATGGCGTCCAGTTTGGTAGCCATGAGGTCGAACCCCACCCGCACCTGCTCACCCGTCTCCCTCTGGCCCTCCAGCACACGGCGTTGGAAGGCCATGTGTTGTTCCTGGGGGTCTTGGGAGAGTGCCGGGGCTGTGGGTGCCTCCTGCTGGGTGGTTTGGGTGGTGGGAGGGGTCTCATTGATGTGGCTGGGCTGCCCTGATCCTGGAGGTGAGCGGCGGATGAGGTCAATGATGTCTTGGATGGTTTGGGTGTCGATGCTGGTGTTGTCCTCCTCGTCATCAGTGAAGAGTGGCTGGGACTGCTCTGCAGGAGGTGTTGACGATGCCCCTGCGATGTGAAGGGGAGATGGTGTATTACAATGTGTCCACATGTATGTAGCCGCATGGTTGACATTCAGACAGCATGGCATTGTACATTGTGACAGTCTGTGGGTCTGGGCGAGGACCCAGGGTCATTGTGGGTGTGCACTGTGCCTTGCTTGCTTGTGCATGTGTGCCATTGTGGCCATCTCCACCCGTCCCCCCAGTACCTGGTGGTCACTCACCCTGTTGCGGTTGTGTTGTGTCCTGTCGAGCAGTGTCCGGTCCCCCGACTCCAGCCACAGTCTCCACACTGATGACTGTCGACACCAGCTCCTCCATGTCATCCAGCTCCAGATGTGGCGCTGGGCCCCCACCTCCGGTCTGCGTTGCTGCCTTCTGGTTGGCGGTGAGTTTCTCCTTGGTCTTCCGCTTGATGTCATTCCATCGCCTCTTGACCTCGTCCATTGTCCGCTTGTGCTCTCCGACGGCATTTACCTTGTCGACGATGTCCCGCCATATTCCAATTTTGGTGCCCAATAACACGTTGGAGGTGACGAAGAGTTGTTGATGGTGTTCCATCACCTCCGTGACTATGATCCTGTTCGCCTGCGGACAGTACTTGGTCTTCCTCGTCTTCTTGTCCTTGCCCTTCCCTGTCCCCGAGGTCCCAGGCTGGTCGTCCGGGGTGCTTGTGGGGTTGCGCTCGTCCTCTGCGCCTGCTCCGGCTGCCTCCATGGTGCTTGGGTGTTGGTCAGTTTGTGTGTGGGTGTTTTTTCTACTTTTATGGTGATTTTTGACGCCTGCCAGGTGTGTGTTGCAGGCCTGGGGCTGCTTGTCGCTGATTTCCTCATCGCGCTTTGGCCCATCGCGTGTTTTTTGCTGTTGTGGTTTGTGTTTTTATCTCCATCGTGGTGGTTGTATCGCGGACATTGTCCGCAGTTTCGGCAGACTATCACTTGCTACCGCCTTGTTGTGAATTCCACGTTGACACGGGGTTATTTTCCCGCGATAGGCTGCGATATTGAAAGTTGCGTTACGCTACTCTTGCGGTAGTTATCGCACGTTCTTGTGAATATACCCCTGTGTGTTTAGTAGAAATGTGCAAAGAGCTCACAACTTTCTCAAGTGCACATGCACTCAGCTCATCCCGTCGAGTTCCTATTTTCTTGCAATTTGGTATTTTTAGTGTTGAATTAGTAGTGGGATACACAGGACTACAAGTAGCATAATACAAAGGAAACTATGGACTGGATGAGCAATCTGGCATGCCTGTGGGGCTCAAGAACTTTGCAGTAATAATGAAAACCTATAGATCTACCATTAAGCCTAAGAGTACCTCAGTGTAACAATGTAATTTACCACGTTAATGAAGTTAGTCACAAGAAAAACATCTGGTACAATGCATTAACCACCATCCATCAAGAACGGCAGATAGCTGGTTCTCATCAAAGAAGGCATGATCAAAGCGAGAAAACATGAAACAAATAAACAAATAAACAAATAATAATTATAAGACAAACACCAATTAAAAACCCCATTGGCAGATACATGAGAAACAAGGTGAAAGCAATATCAATGAAACAGCATGACACAAGTAATTAACATAATACACGTAACAGTTGTTTGGATAATGTTCAGCATACGTAATATCAAAGCTGAGACCTGAAGGACCTACCTGCCACGTGGCACACTGTAAAGTTTGACACCTTCAGCCAGTTCCAACAGGATGATATGGCAAATTCATGACTGAGCAAAATTTCAGATCCACAATAAGACCCCACAGTGAAAGCCACGTCTCCAACGTGATACAAAGCCAAACAGTCACTCAAGGAGGTCACTGGACCTACGCTCCGAATGAAGCAAAATCGTACCAATAAAGCAAGATCTTACATGACTGCAACCCATCCAGGGTTATCGCTGCCTGTGGTACATAGGTTTCAGCAAAAAAGAACACAGGGAAGGGGGTGCTGTTTGTCTGTGACTGGCTGTGTGCTCTCTTGCTTTATCTTCAAATGTAACCAGGGCTTAATTTGTGCCAGTGGTTGCAGCTGTTGGGAACCATCACTCATTTTTGAGGACCAAGAGTTATTTTATTCATCAGACATTGACCAAGGGCAAGAGGGAGATTGGGATAAAATTGAGGAAGGCGGAGGAAGAAAAAGATGGGAATTCAGTGATAAGGTAGGGATTAAAAATATTCTGCAAGAGTGTGATAAAGAGGCAGGAAGTGTAGGGAGGTAGACGTATAAAGCATTAGATGGAATCAAGCTATGCTGCCTTGGTATTCAGCAACCGGACATTCACCAGTACCGACAGTGAGCTCATGAGACAACTCTAGCCCCTGTACTGTAAGTAACTGCCCAGCCAGGAAAGTGTCTGGCTTTAAGGCTGATCTTTCACGTTTTCCTTTTCTTCTTGTCAATTGGTTTTAAGAAGCAGTCACACTGACTATCACATGAATAGCGACCCCACAGAAGGTCTGGTACTGGCACTGTAAAGACTTCAAGACTGGTTGCACAGTTCCATTAAATATGTAGTAGCAGATACTAGGGTAGCACCGTGCCCATCCTTTAACAGAGCAGCAGCCCTCCTGAGATGTGCCATTTTATCTTATCAATTGGATATCAGAACCTCTGAGAAGTGGTGGTACAACAGCTCTTCTTAGAGGTACTGGCATTGTGTAATAAAATAAATCAGCCTTTCTACAAGTGTTACTACAGTACCAATAAAATTACAATTGCCCTGCTGGAAAGTGATGGTACTAGCTCATTAAGGGCCTCATTTATGAGAGGTTTGTGTCATGTTTGTACCAAGTAATTTGGTACATGTGTGACGCAAGCCTCTAAGTCAGATTTTTGAAGCCACGCAAAGCCACTTTGCGTGGCTCTGATTGGCTTAAAAAATCTGGAGTAAAGCAACGTAGTGCAAGTTGCTGGTTTGAGTTTCTCTGCCCTGGGTAGACTTTCAATGGGTGTTGCGTGGATTTTCCCATGCAACTTCCATGGATTTTGACACATCCTCAGATTTACAAGAACTTGTAAACCTGGGGATGCGCCAAAAACGTACACCTTCCCAGGGGAGGCATAACGAGGAGAACTATCTCTATGTTTCCAATTTTTTCCCTCTTTGTATAGAAAGAGGAATATGCCTCCCAGGATTGTCTTTGTGCAGGAAGGCGCCCCTTCCTACACAAAAACAATCCTGCATGCAATGCAGTCACCCTTGCACCATGGTGAAAGGGTGCCAGCATTGGTGCTAGGCTGCCAAAAGGGCACCAACGCAAGGAAAAGGACAGGAATGCGCCGTATTGACTTCCTCATAAATGAGGCCCTAAATATATAAAACACACAGGAGAAGTGCGGGTCTTAATCAATTAAAAATGTATCAACCCTGCTCTGAGATGCTGGCACTGTCCCATTAAAAGGTCCCTTATTTTATATAGATTTACATGGTGGTGGCATCATACTAGAGTGACTTCAGGGTGGGAAAGGTGGAGATACTAACACTTCTTTTTTCCCTAGTTCCAAACTTTCAAGACCGCTGTCCTGCATGTATACTCACGGATCAGATAGTTTAACAAGATGGCTAATTACAATTCAGTTCAGAGGGACTCAACTACAGTGCAGAACTGCAAGGAGCAAGCATTCTCAATTTTTCCAAAAAAGGCCAAATGATGTACTTCACAGAACAATTTTATATGCATTTATCAAGATCTCAAAGCATCTGAAATGGCCAAATGAAATATCACAGTATGTTCATACTTAGCCAGCCAACCCTTATCCTCCTCATGGGTGTTTGATTTTCACCGCCATCGAGACATCTTTCAAAGAAGGGCGGCAAAAAATGCATTTTAGCACTATTATACTAACAAAATGGCCACAGATTCATTGAGATATCATACATTTAAAAAAATCTTTGTATGCCATAGACTGCAATGTAAAGCATATTTGCTAAATGATACCAGTATACATTTTTGCTTCTCCATCCCCTTTACTTTAATTTTTCCACTCAGCCTTTTCCAAGTTGCTTATCAGTCATAGTTTTGGGGCTAGGATTCTGCTTGGAAGGATCAGGTTGAAAATCCTAAAAGTTATTATACAAATCTCTCAAAGACAGGCCAGGGAGGGCAAAGCTCGTCACATCTTACAGCCTCATTTAGCTGTGCTTTCTCTATAGTTGCAGAGACCTTAGAGGATGAGCAAGCAGGAAGATTACACAACTTGTGGATGTTCAGGTCCCAGTAAGGTGGTGAGTTAATTTTATATTAAGAATTATAGATATTGATGAAGATATGCCTCTTTACAAGTGATAAAATAACAGCCATAACTGTAGGCGCCTTTTGGTACCCGGACACCAAGATCAACTTTAAGACTTCTGAACTCAGCCTGGGCTATCAGGCAAGCATCAGTTTTAACATCAGTTGACGGTTTTCAGAATGGGTAAACAGTCTGTCTTTAAAACCCCTTATAGTTGTCAACCAGAGAAGTTAAGATCTCTTTCACCATGTTTATATTCAACCTTAACCAAAACACATAAGTAAGAGAGCTTCCTCATTATTATTGTAAAACCAGAAATACTAACCAGTCTTCAACATCTTACCTATGTTTGTGTACGGGTGTGTGCTATTGCATAGATCTTTCATGAAATTTGGCATACATCCTCAAAACTTTGTGTAATATTGTTTGCTAGCTTCGTGAGTAAAAACTGAACTTGAGGACCACCTCACCCACAAAAGTCGCGTAAGAAACTGTCACTAGTGGGCTGGAGCAGAAAATATCACCTGGGTATACTGTTCCTGCACGAACCAGACTTGCTGGGTGAAAATTATGTAAAAGTTCATAATGTGAAATTTCACTAACTTCACTAAATCAAAGTTATGCATGCGCCTAAGCAGAAGACACCTGACTCACATGGGGAGAGGATGGTTTCTAAGTGTCCTGGAGAGATTACTGTGGTTATTCTTTAATGTTTGACGACTATGCTCACCTGGTGCATAATGTATTGTATTGTATTGTAATTGCATTTACATAGTGCTTACTACCCCTGACGAGGCGTCGAAGCACTTTTTTCGGCGAGAGGCATCCTACTCTGGAACCTATAATGGATTAGTGTTGAATTAGTATAGTAAAATATGAAAGTAATTTGAGTGGTGGATAGGTTAGTCAGTTATTTGGATTCAAAAGGATAGCGGAGTCATAGAAGAGGGAAAAAAGTTTGCACTTATATAGGGCTTGTTACCCCTGATGGAGTGTTGAAGAACTTTTTTGGCAAGTAACACGCTACTCCGGAACCCATAAAGGATTAGTGTTGAATTAGTACAGTGAAATATGAAAGTAATTTGAGTGGTGGATATGTTATTCAGTTATTTGGATAGAGAAGGGTAGCGTAGGGATAGACGAGGGAAAAAGGTTTGCATTTATATAGTGCTTGCTACCCCTGATGAGTTGTTGAAGCGCTTTTTTCGGCGAGTAACACGCTACTCTGGAACCCATAAAGGATTAGTGGTGAATTAGTATAGTGATCAGTGAAAGTATTTGAGTGGTGGATATTAGTCAGTTATTTGGATTGAGAAGGATAGCGGAGGGATAGAAGAGGGAGAAAGGTTTGCATTTATTAGCGCTTGTTATCCCTGATGGGGTGTTGAAGCGCTTTTTTGGGCGAGTAGCACACTACTCCGGAACCCATAAAAGATTAGTGTTGAATTAGTATAGTGAAATATGAAAAGTAATTTGAGTGGTGGATATGTTAGTGAGTTATTTGGATTGAGAAGGGTAGTGGAGGGATAGAAGAGGGATAAAGGTTTGCATTTATATAGTGCTTGTTACCCCTGATGGGGTGTTGAAGCGCTTTTTTGGCAAGTAACACGCTACTCCGGAACCCATAAAGGATTAGTGTTGAATTAGTACAGTGAAATATGAAAGTAATTTGAGTGGTGGATATGTTATTCAGTTATTTGGATAGAGAAGGGTAGCGTAGGGATAGACGAGGGAAAAAGGTTTGCATTTATATAGTGCTTGCTACCCCTGATGAGTTGTTGAAGCGCTTTTTTCGGCGAGTAACACGCTACTCTGGAACCCATAAAGGATTAGTGGTGAATTAGTATAGTGATATGTGAAATTTGAGAAGTGGACATGTTAGTCTGTTATTTTTATTGAAAAGGATAATGGAGGGATAGAAGAGTGAAGGATTTAGACTTTTTTGTTTGTTTGTTTGGAGGTCATAGCAGTAGGAGGAGGCTTGGGATGAGTAAAAAGGGATGTGGATGGGAAGAGTCAGAGAGAAGAGTTTAGAAAGGCTTGTTTTGGGGGATCAGCATAGTAAAAGAGGTGTCAGATGATGCAAGGAGGAGTAGAGTAGGGGAGAGTCTAGAAAGGGTTATTTTGGGGATCATAGTAGTGGTATGGGGTTTGGGATGAATGAGAGAGTGGATGTAGAGGATATATTGCTAGAGGTATAGAGTGAGAAATAGGGTAGTGCACTGGAAATAGTAGTAGAGAGAGTTTTGAGATGAGTCAAAGAGTTGAGGTAGAAGATGTATTGAGAGAGGTATAGGGTGAAAAATAGGGTAGTGAATTGGATATGCTGAATTAGAAGAAAGTAATAAATATATAGACCCATAAGTACATGGAGAGTATATAGATGCATAAAGGAAGTAAGTATATGTAGATTAAAAATATTGATAGAGGTATAGGGTGAGAAATAGGGTAGTGCATTGAACATGCTTTTTTAGGAGAAAAGTAATAAATATATAAATCCAAGTACATGGAAGGTATATAGATGCATAAAGGAAGTAAGTATATGTAGATTAAAGGTGCATTAGATAAACTCTGGTTTTCAAGTGTTTTCTGAAGATAAGGTGGTTGTCCGTGGATCTTATGTTGGGGGTAAGGAGTGCCATAGTTTGGCTGCTTGAACAGAGAAGGATGTGCCACTCATGGATTTTTTTTTGTATTTTGGGATTTTGAGGCGAGGTGCCACTCTAGAGCGGAGGTTCCTTTGTTGAATGTGTTTGGTGATTTTATTCCTAATGAAGAGTGGTCCCATTCCATGTATTGCTTTGTGGGTGATACATAGTAGCTTGAACGTGGATCTTCTGGCAACCGGTAACCAATGCAGGGCTTTCAAGGCAGGCGAGATGTGGTCTCGCGGTTTGATATGCAAGAGTAGTCTGGCAGCCGAGTTCTGAATCCGTTGTAGTCTTTTCATGGTCGTTAAAGGTCATCTGTGGTAGAGGCTGTTGGCGTAATCGAGTTTGGACAGAACAAGGGAGATGGTAGCTTGGACCTTGTGTGGAAATCCCAAATGGGGGAAGATTTGTCGCAGAGTTTTTATAGTAACAAAGCTTGATCTTGCTAGTTTGTCCACTTGGGCATTCATCGATAGCTTGGAGTCCATGGTCATTCCGAGGTTTCTTACTTCCTTCGATACTTCAACGCAGTGATCCCAGTTCATCAGGCCAGATGGCAAGCAGGTCATAATGTTTCCAATCGCCATACGCGAGTATTTCCGTTTTGGATGCATTCAATTTGAGATAACTCCAAGTCATCCATTGATCCACGGCTCTGAGACAACTGAAAATTGGTGAGTTTCCAATGTCTTTAGGGCATTCCAGTTGAAGGAATATTTGTGTGTCATCTGCGTAGTTATAGCACGTGAGGTGAAATTGATTGATCAGTATCGGTAATGACTTCATGTGGATGTTGAAAATTATGGGCGAGATGATAGAACCTTGAGGGACCCCTTCTTTTGTGGAGTATGGTTTGGACGAGAAAGGTGGGGTATGGATGACATCAGTTCTGTTTCGAAGGTAGGACGCAATCCAGTGTAGAGCAGTCCCCTCTATGCCGGCTTCATAGAGTCCTTTTATCAGAGTGTCATGATCAACCGTGTCAAAGGCAGCTGAGAGGTCCAATAGGAGTAGCGCAGCAACCCCATTACGGTCAACTGTGTTCTTCAGGTCATCCCAGATGGCAAGGAGGGCAGGTTCTGTGCCTCTTCCTGGACGGAATCCTGTTTGGAAGTCTGAATGTATGGCATTCTCTTCAATGAATTGTGACATTTGGGTGAACGCTGCTCTTTCTATCAGTTTGTCCAGGAAAGGTCCATTTGTAATGGGTCTGTAGTTATCAGGGTTCAGCGGGTCCAAGTTTGTTTTCTTCAGTAAAGGGCGTATGTATGACTTTTTGAGTTCTTCTGGAAACATTCTGGTAGTTAAGGAAGTGTTGCTGATTCTTCTTACTGGCGTGGCAGCAGAGGTTGTTAGAAGAATTGTCTTGAAAGTTTGCAGTGGGCACGGGTCAGAAGTGGCACAAAACTGCAAAAAACATTGTGTTGATTGCCACAGGCGTATTGCAAAATTGCTCAGAACCACCTGAGCATTTCTGCAGCCATTAGTAAATCTGGGTCTAGGTGTTGTGTCCTCCTTCCAATCAGGAAAGAAGGATTGCTCTTCTTTGCCTCGCTCTACAAGAGTAAGCATGTTACACAATGACTACTTATATGATACACAGCTCTCCTGCTGCTGCTAGGAGGGGAGTGTTTTGCCTAGATCTCACTGCCTTATGAAAGCTTGCAGCATCCCCCCCCCTCGGATAAAGATAGACAAAAGGGTCTACTGGCCACCACAGACCAAACCCTCTTGCTACTACCACCACGTTTCCACGAGTACTGCAGGGGATATAGGGATGAGATCCAAAGCTAGTAGACATACTCAGCTGATTCCTTCCTGGCAAATACTTTATTACAACTCTAAGAATGGAGAAGGGTGTGTCATGAGAGTGTGATCCCCTGAACTGTGCCTGCACTTTATGAGCACCACAAGAGAGTTACGAAAATTGAGCAAGACTGCATCTTGGACAGACGCAATTAACTATTAAAATGTTGCTTGTTAATTTGGCCACATGAACTGTGGGCTAATGGGGCAGCTGATTAGGAAAAAAATATCCCATTTCATCTGGCTTCTTCACCTAACCTCAACTTGTTACTGTAGGGATATTAGTTTTCCTCAAAGAGGACACATAATAGCTTTCTGCCTCTCAGCGATGTCGGTCTGCCTTAGTCTTATCATGAATAGGGCATGTAATGATTAAGAATCTATTCCGATTGCAAGGCTATTTCTCTGTCTTATTCAGGTAAGAACCATTAAGCTCTAAATCACAGGGGGCTCTGTACATCGGTCCTCTGGGAACATACCTTTTCAGTCAGTTTGTTAGCATGAAATCTCTTGCTGATAAGCTTGACTGCTTTCTCCCAGAATTGAAATCTCTCTCTGCCTCTTATTCTCATGAACCAAACTGTATTAAACAATAGTTTCAAATCCTACTTTCTCTCTTGCTTTCCATCAAAGATGGCTTAAATTAGGACTATCCTACGTAACAATAGTTGCCCTCAACATAATAGATCTTTTGAGACGCTATCTGAGCAGAACACCTGTAATCTAATTTCCTCCTACAGCTCCTGTAAATCTCCAAATCCTGGCATGGGTCTCTATGAGATCTCTGACATCAACAGCACCAGACAACTGAATGAAAACAATGTCAATCTCTGCAACCTCCTACAGTTTCTCACTACCCTCAACCTGATTAGATTATGAAAATGGATTGTCAAGTTTTTAACAACCCTCTCAACAATTGCAGATCTACGTCTGAATACCGTCTTCTAATTGTGTATGTGATTCAGAATCACAGCAATTACCTCATATTTGTAACTCAAACTTGGTTTATGGACTCCTCAGTCTATTCTTGATCTTCTTGTGATCCCTGGATATTTAAACATTCTCCTATACAAGGAGGGGACATAGGTGGAGGAGTGACAGTATTATATAGATCGCAAAAAGTAAATAGCTGACTGTTGACGAATATTACTCCTTTCCCTGTTTATCTTTAGAGGTAAAAACAAATTAATAATGGTCCACTCTATTTGATACTATATACCACCATCCGGCAATAATTTGTCATCTGTTGAGCAACTGCTGGAAACGATTGCTAAAGAACTAGCTCAGCAAAATAGATCTTCCAAGGAAGGGTCATTTTGCATGGTGGGAATTCACACAAATGACACAACCATATCACAACTAACTCAGGGGCATATTATCAAGCACGGCATTAAAATTATCGCCGGTTTAGCGGCAGAAAACTTCAGCTAAAGCGGCAATAATGGACTTGATAATATGCCCTGGAGAATTCCAATAGAAGCCCATGTTCACACCAGAACATGGACTTCTATTGGAATTCTCAAGGGCATATTTTCAAGCCTATTATCGCCGCTTTAGCGGCAGTTTTCTGCCGCTAAACCGGCGATAATTTTTAACTCCGTTCTTGATAATATGCCCCTCAGTTTCTGTGAAACAAAACCCTTGAGCAATTCTGTTTTACATCCATGCAGGAAAACAGACACATTCTGGACAGCCTCGTCTCCAAGAATGACTCCATTAAATGCGAAAACTCAATCTCTAAATAGTGGTGTGACAACTTGCTAGTTCTGTCTCTGTTCTCTGCGCTAAATCTTCAACCTAGGAACACAAAATAAACAAAGATTTGGGTCAACAACTTTAAAAATGCCCAACTGACTCTCTTGGAAGTCATGATCTCCTCTAAGCGTTTGATTATCCCAGCTAAGGTGGATACTGACATACTGATGAATAAGTGCAAATCTGTCATGACAAAAGTGGCCGATCATCATGCCTGTTAAAACTCAAAAGTCTACCAGCCCTGAGACAACACTAGATATCTCCCAAAATGGAGAGAATTGTGAAACATTCTTCCATCTCTTCAAAGTAAAAACAAACAGGATTGGCCTTCCTTCACAATGTGTGAGCCATTTCTCCTCATGGGAATCTTCAGAATAGTAGCATCTTTCAAAGAGATTATACCAATCAACTTGACCAACATGAACCTTAAATAATACCCATATTTTTGCTGAGCAGATCATTACAAAAACTGTAAAAATATATGTTTGCCTTTCATCCCCTTCCTTGAGAGGGTAATCAGAACCTTGCTGACTCAAGGGGTAGGCTCCAACTGCCTGTGATGCAGCGCGTACAATAAAAACTATCCTCCTCCTAGGTTACTTATAGGTCATCCAGGGGCAAACTATATTTCTCATATCCACATGACGATGGGGCCCATAAACATCGTCTAACACACAGCACACTCCTGGATTTCCTTTACACCTTTGTGAAATTCTGTACTCCTAGCAGAAGCATGAGAACTAAATGGAGAACACCATTTTATGTACCGCTGGAAGAGCCAGGATATCTTATTACCTTATTTTGTCCCTTTCTTTTAGTTATTTCTTAAGATATTCCTGCTTATTGTTTGTCGATGAATCATTCATTTAAGAAATTAGTTCATAGTGATTAAGACCAGCTGAATCACAATAACCAATTACTTATGTCACAATCATTTAGGAAAATAACCACTGAGTCATTTTGTGTTTAAAGAATCTTAAATTTTATATAATTTAAAAAGCATGAAAAGAATTTTAATACTTTATTCAATTATTCATTCTTAAATTCACAATTTTTATTAAGCATAATCAATTTATTGCAGAAAGGAAAATTTGTCATGAAGCCAAAACCCTAATTACCTGCCTAGCTTCCTAATTTAGCCTAATGATTTCTAACCTAAGTTAGGAATTAGAAATAGCCTGATTCTCATACTCAACTGTAAAATAAAGACAGCAACAGCAACTTCAGCTCGTCAGCATCAGCTACCTGCAACCCGTCTCCTCTAACAGTCTTTCAGCATCTCCCGCTCAGTAAGGGATCGATCAGGACCACCCAGCACTGGAAGCCACCAATACGACTCTTCAACTCCTCTCCTGACTGTGCCTGCAACCACGACTGACATCAACTGACCCCCTCCCACTAAGAGTAGGCCCTCTTATACCCTAATTCTAACTTTGCTAACTAACTGTTGCAACATTAATATCACGCTTTTCTTTCATTGGTCCATGCATGTCAGCTTATTCATTCTTTAATCAAGTTCTCTTGGATTCAAGGGTCCTTGGATCATTTCCTTTCCCATACGCTTAAACATTTCCATCCGATTCGATCAGTTCATTTGTAACTTCTTTCGACACATTCGAGAACTCCGCAGTCATTGTCCTTTCTCTTAGACTTGTTTCCCACGGGCTCTCTGCTGATCATCATGGCACACTATCAGTTCAATTAGGTCACACCAGCCTTGACCATTTCTTGCATCCTAGCCTCTCAGAAACATCACGAGGTTGAGCTTTCTCCAATTTCATCCCGTGTCATGTGTTCCCTTGCGCCTGCGCACATCTTCCCATTGGCGGCCATTTTATCTCGCCACTCGGTTATACTTTAGAAGCACTAATTTGAGGCAAACAAAACATAATTAAAATAGAGAAAAATATCCCTTTCGTTTCCCTC
The DNA here is from genome assembly GCA_963921515.1 of Calotriton arnoldi. Taxonomy (NCBI): domain Eukaryota; kingdom Metazoa; phylum Chordata; class Amphibia; order Caudata; family Salamandridae; genus Calotriton; species Calotriton arnoldi. The sequence continues at coordinate 379,948 of CAWUFW010013145.1, forward strand.
CCGTCTACGTACCCCAATTAGTTGTTACCTAGCAGAAAGCAACATTTAAGCTGTTCCTTACTTACCATCACTATTTGTTTTTGCAACGACACGTTTTATTTCTATGAAGCCCAATAACATGCATTTATTTTTATTAGTACGCATTTATTTTTACGTTATAATTTAGACACACGGACATTTATTAATAGATTATTTAGCACACACATTGGCATATTACCATTCCCACACATACAGTGTTGATTAATACATTTAAACGAACATTTTATTAATAATTTATAAAATTTGTTAGGGGTTAAATTTTTTTATTTTCCCTGCTCCATCAATCCCCCTTTGGTGATTTTTAAATCACCACATAAAACCCAAGTCATACTTCTTTTCAGGCAGCATGTCTTTCATCCTTTGCTTTCTGTTATTTATACATCTGTTTCTTCTTCATCTTGCCTTTTAGTCTCTTTGTACATGCTTTCTTTCATTTTCTCCAACTCAATTTCACCCATTTCTCTCTCTCTTTCTCTCATTAATCTGTTATTTCTTCTTATCTTATTCTGTCTTACTTTTCTCTTTATACATGTTATTACTATTTTCAATATCATGGCTAACAATATTACTATTGTTGCTACTATTATAACTTTCCCTATCACTAGTCTACTCATCCTAGTTAACCAATTCGCTACTGAGGAAAACCCTCTACCAAGTTTTCCCAAAACACTTTCAACCTCCAGTGGAACTAATTCTTTGTGCAAACTTGTAATATTTGTAATATACTTCTGTATATTTTCACTGTTATCAGGAATGTAAGTACAACAATGTTGGACTTTCAACATTCCACAGACTCCACCCTCTTTTGCCAAAAGAATATCAAGGGCAAGCCGATTTTGCATCACCATAGCTCTCATGGCAACCATTTCGGTATTTACCATTAAGAACCCTCCCGCAGTATCTGTAGACAAACGATCTACTACTGTGGATAACTTCCGAATTTTAAATGCATTCAAAGATATTCCCACTGCTGGTATCAATGCTCCAAAAATATCACCTACAATTTCTGAAAAACTTTCCCTCTTTCTACGTGTAAATCTATTAATCATCTTGTATGTTCCCTTTTCTTCTCTGTCCATGTGAAAATTTTTTGGAAAGACCAGGCCTACATAGCAAGTTCCATACCAATGGTCCGGTAACCTGTAATAAGCTCTATTCCCACAAATATAATAGATACCTGGAAATATTGGGTCCTTTCCACCTTTGAATCCCCAACCTCCCAGAATTTGATAATTGTCATGGCAGATACTGGAACCTACAAAGTAATTGTCATAGACTGTCTTATTTCTCCTAATGCACAACTTTCCTGTTTGCGGCCAGTCTAATGTCATTGCTGCATTTATCTTTTTCCCTTCATGATTTCCTTCCTCAAACGTCCATAAGCGTTTTCCTTCCTCTTTTATTGCTTCTTTTTGAAATTTCATTCTTCTTTCTTCAACCATTTCTAAAAATACTTTTTCTTCTTTCTTTAACTCACAGGTAAGGTTGTTACTAATTATTTCTTCTAACGTTAATTTTCTATGTTCTAAAAAGAATTCTCCTAAAACTTTTGCTGGTTTTACTTTGTTAAGTTCTGGTACTACTGGAATGTTTGCAAAAATCTTATCTATATCAGTATAATAAGATTCTAATCTACCTGTTTTATAAAATAAGCTCGCTATTACACTACATGTTATTCCATAAGTCAGAGGTAGGTGATGATAAGTCACACCTTCTGATACTGATGCAGGCAATTGCATACAAACATAACAATCTCTTACGTCCATTGTTTCTACGTACTCATACAACAACTTTGTAAAAACATTCTTTGAAAAATCTGTTACTGACCTATCCTTATGCAACTCTGCACTACTTCTTAAAATAACTGGTTCTTTAATACTAGTTTCTTTTTCTAGTTTAGTATCATTTTTTGCTTCTATCACAGCTACACTAATAGGGATTGTGATTGCTAAAACTATCCATATGGTCATTAATAACCCTGTACAAAAGCAGCACATTTTGCACCATCTCTTTATAAATTCACATTTATCTCTTCTATCCCTATTATTTTCCATTTTTCTTTTTCTATTTGTTAAGTTTCAGAAAATTGTGTCACTACACCTCAGAAATGACTTAGATGCCACTCTGCTTTCAAAAAGTCTTTGCTTGGTACTTTCTTTTAATTCTCTCCAGAATTCTTTCGTTGTCACATCCGGTGATTTGTCACATCCAGTAAAATTGTCATGTCCGGCAGAAGCACTATAAGTTTTCACTTCAGTTTTGTTGCATCTCACCTTTGCCCATCCGACTTCTCAGTCTCTGGTTTCCGTGAGTGTTTTCTTCTTCTTCTTTGTAATCAGTTAGTGCAATATACAGCCACTCAGGTGACTTAAATTTTGAATTCACTTTCTTTGTCCTTTTGGACTTTTGTAATCTTTTTCCACTGGGTTTTTCTTGTCCCTTTTGACTTGTTACTTCATTTACTTGTTCAGCACCTTCGTCTTCCGCTCTTATTATTCTATATCTCAATTTTCTTACATAGCTGTTGGGCCAATTATCTCCTTTTCTTGGCCTTTTGGCTTCACCTTCTCTTTCTTCTCTTTCTGATTTCCAATTTCTTTTTCTTGATTCAGTCTTTGCTTTTTCCTCTCCTCCACTTTCTTCTGTTTCTGTTTCAACTGTCTCACTATTGTCTCTTATTTTGAAACTTATAATCTCGTCATCTCCTACTGGTGGATCTGTCTTCTCCTTTTGGTTTTCCCTTATTACTGTCCCTCCTCGGTGTTTTTCCGATTTGGTGTTTTCCTCCTTTTCTGTTTCTAAATTTCCCTGTTCTTCTATTTCTCTATCTGTCCCTATTGCTCCTCGGGGTTCTTCTCGATTTTCTAATCTTTTGTGTACTTCTTTCCCTACTTCATCTATTAATATTGTTTCTGAAGGAGTTCCACCATAACTTGTACCTGGTTGTTCATCTAACTCAATTTCTTGCTCAGTTTCTTCTCTAATTGGTTTATAACCCCAAGTTCTCTTTCGGAATTCTTCCCAGTTTGCAGCTGAATCATCAGATCCTGAAGTTGTGTCAGATATTTCCAGATGTCGACTTACAGGTCGATCTTCAAGTTCTGGAATTTCTGAATTTCTTTCTTCTTCTTCTTCTTGTTCCTCTTCTTCTCTAGAGGTGTTTGCCGTTGGGGTTTCCAGATGTCGACTTTCAGGTCGATCTTCAAGTTCTGGCACCCTTTCCTTTATCTTTGTTGTCCCAGCCGTTAAACTTTTATCCCACACTTCCAGACGCCGACTCACATGTCGATCTGTAGGTTCTGGAACTCTGATTGTGTGGCTGGCATGAACCCAGTTCTTCACTCCTGCACACTTGACGGCAGTCGTTGTCACTAGGATTACCTGTCTTGGCTCGTCCCAACGCGGAACTAGACAGTTTCTTCTCCTGTGGACTTTTATGCGGACCCAGTCTCCTGGATTCAAGTCGTGAGCTGGTTTTCTTTCAAGAGTGGTCGCATCCGGTCCAACCTGATGAAACACAGAACGCACCACATCAGCCAGTCCCTTGCAATAATCCAGTACTAGATCATCAGTTATAGTTAATAACTTGTTGACGGGTACGTGTGCTTGTCTCATTGCTCGTCCCATAATCATCTCGTGGGGACTGAGTCCAGTTTTCTTTTCAGGGATGCTTCTGATTGTCATCAGAACAAGAGGCAGTGCATCTGGCCATTTGAGTCCTGTAGCTTGACACATTTTTCCTAACCTGTTTTTAATTGTTCCATTAATCTGCTCTACTACCCCAGAAGCCTCTGGTCTGTAAGCACAATGTAGTTTTTGTTTAATACTCAGTGCTTCACAAATCAATTGGATCAACTCATTTTGGAAATGTGTTCCTCTATCTGTCTCAACCGTGACTGGAAAACCATACCTTGGAATGAACTCTCGCAGCATAAGTTTTGCCACTGTTGTTCCATCATTCCTTCTTGTGGGGTATGCCTCCACCCAACGAGAGAACAAACAGACAACCACTAGAACATATCTTAATCTGTTACTAGGGGGCATCTCAATAAAGTCCAACTGCATTCTTGTGAATGGACCTCCTTCTCGTCCTATTGTTCCTAGACTCACTACTGTTTTTCTTCCTGGGTTAAACTGTTGACAAATAAGACATCTTTGACAAAGACTTTCAGCAATGGCTCTGAATTTTGGGTTATACCAGGTTTGTCTAAAAAGTCTAATCATTGCATCTCTCCCAATATGAGCTTGTCCATGGTACATCCGTGCCATGTCTGCAATCATGCTATCAGGCATAACTGGTCTTTCATCTCTGTATACCCACACACCATTATTTTCCTGTCTTCTACATCCTGCTTTTATCCAGTAATCTTTTTCCTCATCTCTTGCTGTTTCTTGTAACTGCCTTACTTCATCCCATGTTTCGACTGTATTAGTGAAAAGCAAAGGACAAGAGACATGTTCCCTTTCTCTATTTTTGTTCAGTGACGCCATGTTTTCCGCACAATATCTAGCGATCTCATCAGCATAATTATTGCCGACCGCTATGTAGTCTTCGTTTTTCTTATGCGCCTTGCACTTCACTACAGCTATTTGTTTAGGCAACTGTATCGCCTCAAGCAGTTTTTTAACATAATCTCCATTTCTAATAGGTGTTCCTGCAGATGTCAGAAATCCTCTTTGTGACCAAATCTGTCCGAAATCGTGTACGATGCCGAAACCATATTGGCTATCGGTCACAATCGTGATTCGTACATTTTTCCCCAATTTACATGCTTGAATCAAAGCAATTAGTTCTGCAACTTGGGCAGACCTAACTCCTTTCAGACAAGACGCTTCCATCACAGTTGCCACTGTGCATACTGCGTAAGCTGCGCTTAACACTCCTTCTTTTGTGCGTAAACATGAACCATCTACAAACATGACATAATCCGATTCCTTTAACGGTTCATCTTTTATGTCAGCTCTTGGTTTTGTGCAATATTCCAGCACATTCAGACAATCATGATCTACTTCGTCTTGTTCAATTATACTCTCTTCATCTGGCAATGATGTAGAAGGATTTACATTTATGCATCTGTCTATGGTCACATTTTCAGCACTCAAGATGACTTTTTCGTACTTAGTCAGCCGACTATGTGTCATGTACTGTGTTTTTGTTCTTGTCAAAAGAATTTCTACTGAATGGGGAACATACACTCTCAGTGGATACCCCATCACTATACCTTCACTTTGTTCCAGACTTACACAAGTAGCAGCAACTGCTTTCAGACACCCAGGCAATGCTTTTGCTATAGGATCTAAAACAGCTGAAAAGTAAGCGATTGGCCTTTTCATGGTCCCGTGTTTTTGTACCAGTACTGAAAATGCACATCCATCTCTTTCACTGCAGTACAACTCAAAATCCTTCTCATAATCAGGCATGCCTAAAGCAGGGGCCTCACACAGTTTCTTTTTCAATTCTTTGAAAGATTTCATTTCTTCTTTGTTTAACTCAAAAGGGTCCTTTACATCTTTCTTTGTCAATTTTTGTAAGGGTTTTGCAATCAAAGAAAATCCACTTATCCACTGTCGACAATATCCAACCATTCCCAAAAACATTCTTACCTCTCTTTGAGTCATTGGTGCTCTCATTCCTTGAATCATTCTTACTCTTTCTGTCGCTATTTTCCGCACTCCTTTCTCAATTTTATGCCCTAAATACTGGACTTCTTTCTGACAAAACTGCAATTTTGAAGGGGACACTTTATGTCCTCTTTTCTCCAAATGGTTCAGTAAAGCAATTGTGTCACTTACACATGCTTCTTTAGTTTTCGATGCCACCAATAGGTCATCGATATACTGCACCATCACTGATTTTTCTGGCATTTTTAAATCTTCCAGAGATTTCTTTAGAATCTGATTAAAAATTGAGGGGCTTTCTGTATACCCCTGTGGAATTCGGCACCATGCCAAAATACGCTCTCCGAACCGGAATGCAAATAATGGCTGGCTATCTGGATGCAAAGGAATAGAGAAAAATGCGTGACACAAATCTATCACAGTGTACCACTCAGCTTCATGTGGGATTTGATATAGAATTACTGCAGGGTTTGGCACTATTGGACAACATGGTACAACTATTTTGTTGATCTTTCTCAAATCCTGTACTATTCTATATGTTCCATTTGGCTTTTTCAGTCCCATAATAGGTGAATTACATGGACTGCTCATGATTTCTTTCAGAATCCCCTGTTCAATCATCTTATTTATCACAGGAGTTATTCCTTCAATTATTTCTGGAGTTAATTTGTACTGTGGCGTGTTTGGATAAATTATCCCTTCTTTCACTGTTACTTTTACGGGATCAACTTCTCTCATTAATCCAATGTCCTCTCCTGTAAAATCCCACACACTTTCTTTTACTGTACTTTTCAGTTCTTCTGGAAGTTTTTCTGCATCAAATGCAGGAAATAAACCATTCGTTTCAGGTTCTTGATTCATCAAAGTTACTTTATACAAAACATCTTCATCTGAAGTCTGGAAACCTATTCCATCTGGCGTACAATAAATTGTGCAATTCATTTTGCACAAAAGGTCACGACCTAAAAGATTTACAGGACTACAATCGCACACTACAAATTTATGCATTTTGCTAAAAGAACCAATTTTTACTTCCACCAATTCAGTAAGTGGGGTTTTAATCTGCTGATTGGCTACTCCTACCACTTGGATGTATTCACCTGAGAGAGGAAGGTTTGGAATTTCCACTGATCTAACAGTAGAACGGGTAGCTCCAGTATCGACAAGGAATGTTACGTTTGCACCATTCACTTCTCCATCCACAAAGGGACCAGACTGATCTACCTCTAGAGTTGCGCCAAGCACGCACTCTTTCCCCTCTCCTGCGCACCGTCAGAAACTTTCATCCGGGTCATCCTCACTCTGACGCAACCAATACTGAGAAATGTTAGCTGCTCGCGGCAACTGTGTTACCTGCTCTCCTCCGTAGAATCCTGTTTCTGTACTGTATCTTTGCTGGTTAACAGTGTTGGGAAGTGGTGGTTGTGGCACCTGACTTTGTTGAACAACTACCTCATTCTGCACCTGTGGAGTTAATGATTGATGTTCCGGATTAGGTTTAGGTGGGAACTTACACTCATTTCTCCAATGCCCTAATTTTCCGCAATTATGACATGGCCATTTCTTCTTTGCCTCTTCTAGACTCACTTGACCTTTTCCTTTACCTATGTTTGGTCGCATCTTATTCTGTCCTGAATCGTTTCCATTATTATTGTCCAATTGGGCTTCTTGTTTTTCTGCCACTTTCACTTGTGCCCACATTGCCTTTTCTTTCAACTTACGCTGTTTACTCTCTATTTCATCACTACAATACTTAGCATACCTCAGCACCTCATCTACACTTCCATTCTGCCAGTTTATCATATGTTGCTTAATCATATCGCTTATTTCTTGTTTCAGGCCAAACACAAATCGGTATACAAAATGACTCATGTCCTTTTCACTCAATTCCTCATAACCACTATACTGCTTGAAAACCAATAACAATCGCTCATAATATGCATGTACAGACTCCTTACTTTCCTGTGTAGTTCTATCAATCTTAACCCAATCTGTCTCTTTGGGAGGAATCTTATTCTTCAAAAAGGTAATCACCTTGTCGTATTTCTTCATCACATCTGGTCCTGGAGCTCCTGTCTTAGGATCTCTTGGATATTCTGTAGTTGGCCAGTCAACCGTAATCTTACATTCTGACCACAGATCCGTTGGTACCACTATGTCAAACAATCCATCCAAATCTATCCACAACACTTTTGAGACCTTTACAAACCTTTCTACTTGTCAGTACCACTCAACTGGCTTCTCTCTTAACTTTGGAAAATCATTTGTAAATGACAGGATGTCCTGCCTAGTCCAGGGAACATGCACGTAACTACCACCTGGAGTTTCTCTCATAGGGTATTCTTTAACAACAGGTTCTTTTTCTGTTATCATAAAAGCCAATGAACCTTTGTCTATACTTTTCTCATTCTTCTTTGTCCATCTAACCTTCCACCTGTCCACATCACCCCATTTTCTCAACAACACAATCAACTCCTTTATCTGTGTCAGCCTTCCTGCTGTATTCAAATTTTCAATATCTTTTTCACAAAAGTCTACTCTGTATGGTTTCTGCAATGTTTTTACTTTTGCAAAATCTATCCCGATCTCACTAGCCACTTCTTCTAATTTGTCATGTAAATTCTTTGCCCTCCATGTTATACTTTTGCACAGAAACATTATTTCATCATCCTGATAATTTTTTATCTTTTCAGTACCAATCGTTCCTAGAATTAATTCTTCCATATCTATTTTCAATCTGATCACATCTAATGGTTTTTCTTCTGTTTCTTTTATTTTAAAAGCTTTCATCCACTCATTTAACTCATCAGGAGTCGGACCTATGGGAGTACTATTTATTTCTGTCCAATTTCCACTCTTTTCAGGTGTCACTGTTGCAGATTCAGTTACCATAGGTATTTTTCTACCGTTACACTCATTTATTGTCAAATTTTCAGGTGGACTTGGTCTGTAAGCACTAGCCAAATTGCTTGTACCTGGACTTGTTTCCATTCTTTCCTTTTCTCTCTGAAATTGTGAACTCAAGGGAATCACCAAAGATCGTTCATCAATTTTCTGATTCTCAAAAACTGGTATTACTGGACCTATTGTTACAGGCACAGTAACTGCTTCCATATTTTTCGTTAATTCTCTAATTTTCTCAGTTAGTTCTTTTGTTGTCCTTGCCAATTCGCTTGCATTTTCGCTTTCTATTCCCTCATTTTGAGAAGTTCTCATTTGTTCTTGTGACCTATTTACCTCATTCCTCTTTTCCGGACTTTTATTTCGCATAGTCTCTATTGGTGGCGCATTTGGTGTCACCACTGTAGAACTCTGCTGATACGGAGGTGGATTTCTATTTAATATATCTTCCAGCAATTCGTCATCCGTTTCGCTCTCATGCATATACTTTTCTCTCTCTATATGTTTCTTTTTCTCAGTCCGTTTTTTCTTAGTCCCCTCCTCAACTGTAAAAGCTGGAAACAAACCTCCTGTCATGTTAGCACATCTCCATCGTTTTATTCTGTCCTCATGATTCATTCCCCACAATCTTCCGGACACAAACTCATAACCTTTCATTCCTCTGAATCTTTCTCGCTCGTACATCTCATCTTCCCATTCTGTTAAAGCCTCAAACTGTGTCGGTCTAGGTCTAGGTTCCAATTTAAACATCTTTTCTCTTAAATTCCGTAAAACCGCTACATTAAAAGAACCATTTTCAGGGAAAGCCAATGCTCCATCATTCTTTGTATATTTTACCCAATTGTCCAACCATATGCACGTATGATATCCATATTTCAGCATCATGTGTGAAGCTGCTGATTTCGGCGGAGGAATTACTTGTCCCTCTCTAGTCACAACCTTTTTGTCTTTCTTAAAGAAATTCTTCAATTTCGTCGTCCATGACGTTCTCTCCCTTTCATACTCGTAATACGGCATGTTTTCTATTTGTTTTCTCTTTACTCTAACGCTGTTTCTGTGTACCGAACTTCGACCAATTACAGCGCGACTCACACTAAAGTACCAATCAGAACAATTCCCACCGTCCGCGAACCAACCAATCCTAGCGCGGCACTTTTCTACGTCACTCCTGCTCTGTGTTCACGTGACTAGCGCACTATCCAATCCTAGCGCGGCACTTTTCCACGTCACTTCTACTCTTTACCCCTCCTTTACAAAATTTATTGGCAATTTTCTTTTCACTGTTTTCTTCGTTAGTTACAACAAATAAACAATTCCATAGTCTGATTCGCTAAACAAAGTGACAGCCTTGTCCTTTTACACAAGAATCCTGTTTTTCCAGTAGGCAGCGCTTACCTCTACCCTACCACAGAATTATTTACTCTCACCGATAAAGTAGCACTTCCCTCTACCTTACCCTTCTTTCAAACAAACAATTTACTCGTTTCTCTGGGGATAAGACACATGTGGAGACTAGGCTCCTGAGAATTAAGGCCAAAGTTTCACAAGTAAACGTGATTTGCTATTTCGTTTACACACTTTTCACACAGAAATCCCTAACATAACACAACCTGCGTTATAACCAAAAATGAATTCAGACCATGTACCAAATTCCATGTGACTTCTCTTGCCACACGTGTTCCACTTCCTACATCCCAGAAGCGTGAAAACTTACATATAACATAACGCGACTCAACATAAAGTGTTAGTCATCAAAAATAATCAATAATCAATAAACAATAATCACTAAACTAATCTATAGAAAACCATAACTCTGCTACCAAAAAATCTGATGCAGCGCGTACAATAAAAACTATCCTCCTCCTAGGTTACTTATAGGTCATCCAGGGGCAAACTATATTTCTCATATCCACATGACGATGGGGCCCATAAACATCGTCTAACACACACGCACACTCCTGGATTTCCTTTACACCTTTGTGAAATTCTGTACTCCTAGGAGAAGCATGAGAACTAAATGGAGAACACCATTTTATGTACCGCTGGAAGAGCCAGGATATCTTATTACTAGGCCTGGGCGGTAAATTCCGTTCCGCTCGCGGAATTTGCGGAATTTGGGTAATTTCGCGTTCCGCGGAGAACGCGAAATTGCCAAAAATTCCGCGACCCGCGACTTCGCGGAGTTTTTGCTTGTTCGCGCTTTCAAAATGCGTGTTCGCGAGATATTTCTCCCCGAGCACGCAAACAGCGTTCGCGAACAGGAAAAAAGCATCGCGAACGGGCGGAACGAGCAATTCCGCGTGTTCGCGGAACTTTTGCGTGCTCGCGGAGATTTTTTACCGTTTCGCGGAGCTTTGCGTAACGCGATTCCGCAAATTCCGCCCACCCCTACTTATTACCTTATTTTGTCCCTTTCTTTTAGTTATTTCTTAAGATATTCCTGCTTATTGTTTGTCGATGAATCATTCATTTAAGAAATTAGTTCATAGTGATTAAGACCAGCTGAATCACAATAACCAATTACTTATGTCACAATCATTTAGGAAAATAACCACTGAGTCATTTTGTGTTTAAAGAATCTTAAATTTTATATAATTTAAAAAGCATGAAAAGAATTTTAATACTTTATTCAATTATTCATTCTTAAATTCACAATTTTTATTAAGCATAATCAATTTATTGCAGAAAGGAAAATTTGTCATGAAGCCAAAACCCTAATTACCTGCCTAGCGTCCTAATTTAGCCTAATGATTTCTAACCTAAGTTAGGAATTAGAAATAGCCTGATTCTCATACTCAACTGTAAAATAAAGACAGCAACAGCAACTTCAGCTCGTCAGCATCAGCTACCTGCAACCCGTCTCCTCTAACAGTCTTTCAGCATCTCCCGCTCAGTAAGGGATCGATCAGGACCACCCAGCAATGGAAGCCACCAATACGACTCTTCAACTCCTCTCCTGACTGTGCCTGCAACCACGACTGACATCAACTGACCCCCTCCCACTAAGAGTAGGCCCTCTTATACCCTAATTCTAACTTTGCTAACTAACTGTTGCAACATTAATATCACGCTTTTCTTTCATTGGTCCATGCATGTCAGCTTATTCATTCTTTAATCAAGTTCTCTTGGATTCAAGGGTCCTTGGATCATTTCCTTTCCCATACGCTTAAACATTTCCATCCGATTCGATCAGTTCATTTGTAACTTCTTTCGACACATTCGAGAACTCCGCAGTCATTGTCCTTTCTCTTAGACTTGTTTCCCACGGGCTCTCTGCTGATCATCATGGCACACTATCAGTTCAATTAGGTCACACCAGCCTTGACCATTTCTTGCATCCTAGCCTCTCAGAAACATCACGAGGTTGAGCTTTCTCCAATTTCATCCCGTGTCATGTGTTCCCTTGCGCCTGCGCACATCTTCCCATTGGCGGCCATTTTATCTCGCCACTCGGTTATACTTTAGAAGCACTAATTTGAGGCAAACAAAACATAATTTAAATAGAGAAAAATATCCCTTTCGTTTCCCTCCCGTCTACGTACCCCAATTAGTTGTTACCTAGCAGAAAGCAACATTTAAGCTGTTCCTTACTTACCATCACTATTTGTTTTTGCAACGACACGTTTTATTTCTATGAAGCCCAATAACATGCATTTATTTTTATTAGTACGCATTTATTTTTACGTTATAATTTAGACACACGGACATTTATTAATAGATTATTTAGCACACACATTGGCATATTACCATTCCCACACATACAGTGTTGATTAATACATTTAAACGAACATTTTATTAATAATTTATAAAATTTGTTAGGGGTTAAATTTTTTTATTTTCCCTGCTCCATCACCTGAAACACCTCAAACACTGTGTCAGGAAACAACTAAGTAACCAAATTGACAAAAATAACCTCCTTAATTACTTCCAGTCAGGCTTTAGATTTGGTTGCCGCGTAGAGATGGCATCGATACAAATAGTCGATTATGAACTCCACATGCTGGATAAAGATATATATCATGCCTACTCATGCTTCTTGACTTTTTTTTTAGCATTTGCCATGGTTATCCATACGTTTTTCTACAAATAGTGAAATACAGGATGGACATCTGTGGCAAACTCATCCATTGGCTTGAAATTGAATCATATCTAAGCAATCATTCACTGCTGGTAATACTATCAAACTATGTCTCTATCCCCTCTCCTTTCAAGCAAGGATTCCCTCAACGATGAATCGTCTCACCAGCACATTTGAACCTCCGGATGGAGCCCATTGTCTACTGAGGTACGCTAGCATCTCCTCAACTATATTTGAAAGTCTCATCCCTGGAGGATATATCACATCTGGCAAACCCTATTGGAGATAAAATTATGGATAACAATGACACTTCAACATCAAAGAATTTTGTCTACTCTCCCCTCCCCACAGTGATATTCCAGTCTATGCATGCCTTGATGCCTCAAAAGTGCTTGACTTCCAGCCATCCATTGAACAGTGTTCTAACTGATTGTGTTTTATTCTGGCCAAGAATCTTAACCTGCATGCACACATAGACCTTGGCCAAAGAATCACACTACCCCCATCAAACTTCTCAAGGCAATTGAGTCTCTTATCCCTGCGAAGGACTTAAAGATGGTAACTCAATTTTAGGTTCTTTTGAGGGTGGTCTAAAGCAGTTGCCTATTGTACAGCAGATCCATAATCCACCTAGCTCCCATAAAAGCAAATATTAATGCTGAAGCTTGACTTGTATCAAGACACTTCATTATGACACAAATATATCTGGAGACGTCTGTTGCCCAAAGATTACCAGCTCCCTCCAACTGAAAACCCCTCTCAAATTAATAAAAATAAGAACTCTGAAACAATCTTTCCCAAGGACTGTTCCCAAAATTCGGAACTCCTTCTCTCCTGCTATCAGAGTGAGTCCATCCTTGAGTATTGTGGTATATTATATGATATGGTTGTGTGACTTTACCGTGAAAATACACTCACAAAACTGTTTTGGGTCCAGTCGCTCATTTTTAAAACCTGTGGCTCAACCCTGGGTAGCTGTGGCTTCGAGCAGCAAGGCTTAAACAAAGGAATTGATGTAAAGCATTTAGAAGCACCAAACAATGAAATGAGAAAGTCACACAATACAAAAGAAATCCAACACCAATTTATAAAAACAGAATATATTTTCATGAATTTTGAAACACCAATCTAGGAGTTGGTCAGGACTAACTACCACTTTATGCCAGCTAAGGGTACCCCCTACCTCTAGGGTCACTAAGGCCACAGGGCAGTCTATCACCTCCCCTGGGGATACTCTCCTTACGTCTCCTGGCAAATACTGATCTAAAGACACTAACCTGTCCACCACTATTGTGTGACTGGCAACTGTGTCTTTCAGGGCAGTGCTGGGGACCCCACTGCCTTTGAGTTGGTGGAAGTGCTTAGTACCATTCTTAGGGATCACCAGCTTATTATCCAGACCCTTTTCCAGGCACCCCAGTAGTAACCTTTCTCTTGGGCATGCTGCATCCCCTTTATGGTGCCTTGGCTAGTGACAGTCAAAGCACAGCCTCTTTTCCAAGAGTTTCTTAAACCCTGGGTCCCCACTACCCTGCTTACTAGAGTTCGGCTGGGCCTTGACCCCATCCTTAGGGTTCTCAAAGTATTTCTCTGGCAGACTTACTACATACCTCCTTTCCCATCTCTGGGCCTAACCCCCCTTTCTTAGGATCACCCTCTGGTTCTTTTTGGGTATCCTTGTCCTAACCCACTTGTCAGTGACCTGCTCTCTCCCCCAGTAGCTCCACCGTTGTGCCTCCGCTGTCGCTGCTCTGGTAGGGTTGGAGCCTGCCCCTGCGACCTTCTGCCTCGTTGTGCCCGTTTATTATTTCTGTGTCACCTGTGTTTAATTTTGCCTATTTTATCTTTTTCTTGCCCAAATTTTACTGTTGTTCCTGTTTAATTGTCTGTGCTATCTTGATACTGTTATTCTGTTTTTGCCGTGACCCCTCCCCCCTGCCGCCCACGCTCCCGTTTCCCAGCTCAGCTTTCTGTCCCTCCTCCCCTACTTAATGGCGGCCGCTGCTGGGACGAGCGAGCAAGACCCCTGACCTCTGGTCAGTGACCTGCTCTCTCCCCCAGAAGCTCCACCATTGTGCCTCCGCTGCCGCTGCTCTGGTAGGGTTCGAGCTTGGCCCTGCGACCTTCTTGCTCGTTGTGCCCGTTTTTTTATTCCTGTGTCACCTGTGTTTAATTTTGCCTATTTTGTCTTTTTCTTGAGCAAATTGTACTGTTGTTCCTGTTTGTTTGTGCTATCTTGATACTGTTATTCTGTTTTTGCCGTGACCCCTCCCCCCTGCTGCCCACGCTCCCGCCTCTCAGCTCAGCTTTCCCTCCCTCCTCCCCTACTTAATGGCGGCCGCTGCTGGGACGACGTGCAAGACCCCTGACCTCCGGTCAATGACCTGCTCTCTCCCCCAGTAGCTCCACCGTTGTGCCTCCGCTGCCGCTGCTCTGGTAGGGTTCGAGCCTGCCCCAGTGACCCTCTGCTTTGTTGTGCCCTTTTTTATTCCTGTGTCACCTGTGTTTAATTTTGCCTATTTTGTCTTTTTCTTGCCCAAATTGTTTTTGCCGTGACCCCTCCCCCCTGCCACCCACGGTCCCGCCTCCCAGCTCAGCTTTCCCTCCCTCCTCCCCTACTTAATGGCGGCCGCTGCGCAGCCACGCAGCGGACGCGCCTAAGGCAAGCCCGTCTGTGTCCGACCGCGACCCGACCGCTACCAGCGCCTGCAACCCTGGATCTCCAACCATCCACCGCTACGACTCAGCTACCCTCCTCGCACTCAGCCCCGGGAGGAACAACAACTGCCAGCTATCCACGCCGAGCACCACCCACGGACAGTTCTCCTGCCTCCACTGCCGCCAGACCTACAACACCAACTGCACCCCCACAGCCACCACCCCCACACTGAACACCAACACCTCCGAAACCCTGAGGTGCATCCTCCTCAATGTGCACTCCCTACACAGACACGCCATTGAGATCTGGGACCTCCTCGACACCCTCTCACCAGACGTCCCCTTCCTTACAGAAACCTGGACCAACGATTCCTCTGCACCCGACATCGCCACCGCCATCCCCAACGGATACAAGATCCAGAGAAAAGACTGCCCCAACTGCCCAGGAGGGGGACTCGCCATCGCACACAAGAACTCCCTCCGACTCTCCACCTCCACCACGAATGACTCCCTCTCCCTCTCCACCACCGAACACCTTCACTTCCAAATCCAGACCAGCCCGAGAACCACACTCCGCGGCACCCTCGCTTACAGACCCCCCAGACCTCGCGCCACATTCACCGCATCAATCACCGACCTCATCGCACCCCACACCATTGCCTCCATGGACTACATACTCATCAGAGACCTGAACTTCCACCTCTACAACCCCAGCGACCCCAACTCTGCCACCCTCCTGGACAACCTTGCCAACATCGGACTGAAACAGCTCATCACTACCCCTACACCACAAGGCAGGACACACCCTCGACCCCATCTTCGCAGGAGGTAACAACATCCACTTCAGCCACACCACGCAACCCCCCTGGACGGACCAGCACTGCGTACACTTCAACGTCAACAAACCCACCGCCCCCAAACCTGCACCACGCCCTCCCAGAAGGAACTGGAGCAAAATCACTGAAGAGCAGCTCAACTCCAGCCTCGACCGCAACACCCCCACCACCTCGACCGACACCAACCTCGCAGCCAAAGAACTCCACAGATGGATCTCCAACTGCGCAGACGAGCTCGCACCCCTACGCAACTCCGACAGACAACACCCCAGAAAGGCCAGCTGGTTCAACACCGACCTTCAAGAATCCATACGCGCCTGCAGATGCCTTGAGAACTGGAGAAACAGCAAAATGCCAGAAGATCACACCACCTACAAGAACGCCATGACGGAATACCACCAGCGCATCAGATCCACCAAAAGGACCTTCATCCAAAACAAGATCCTCGCCAACACCAGCAACTCGAAGGAACTCTTCAGCGTCATCCTGGAATTCACCAAACCCCCTAGCGAAACCACGGACATCACCCACTCCCAGGACCTCTGCGACAAGCTCAGATCCTACTTCCATCTGAAAATCAAGGGCCTCTATGACAACTGCAACGACCAGACACCTGACTCCGAAACTACTTCCTCCTCCAGCAAAGCCAGCCAGCCCACCGTCTCCTCCTGGACCCCAGTCACCACCGAAGACAACACCTCGTCCATGAAAGGCACCCATTCAGGGGCCCCCATGGACCCCTGCCCACCACACATCTACCACAGAGCCACCACCGCCATCGCTCCAGAACTACGACGCACCATCAACACCACCTTCAAGACCGGCACCTTTCCCAACGACTGGAAACGCGCAGAAGTCAGACCCCTGCTCAAGAAACCCTCAGCAGACCCCACGGACCTCAAGAATTACCGACCCATCTCCCTCCTCCCCTTCGCGGCCAAAGTCACCGAGAAGATCGTCAATGCCCAGCTAACAAAATTCATCAAAGAAAATTCCATCCTCGACCCCTCCCAATCCGTATTCCGCAGCACCCACAGCACTGAGACCGCCCTACTCGCCGCTACAGACGACATCCGCACCCTCCTCGACCAAGGACACACCACAGCCCTGATCCTACTCGACCTCACTGCAGCTTTCGACACCAACTCCCACCGCACACTCACCGCCAGACTCCATGAGGCCGGCATACAGGGAACCGCCCTCGACTGGACCCGCTCCTTCCTCACCGGCAGAACCCAACATAAACAAGCATTGGTAGTATGAGCAAAACAGAGCAAACATGCATTTGGGGAATCACAGAATAGGAAAAAATAATAATTAATATAACCCGTAATCTTGCATCTTTGTGGGTGGTTTTATCACACAAGTAAACCTAGTCAAACCACTACCCTGAGAAATTTCACCAATCTGAGATGAGGTTGCAGCTTGTACAACAGAATTATGATCTTCAAATGTGCCTACGTTACTCCTAGATTTCTCTTCAAATTCTCCAGAATTTTGCCCAGTACCACTCCCTTCTTTGTTTTGCTCATGTTTTCCAGGATTCTGCATTGCAGCTTTGTCTGTTGTCAACATGGATTCAGAAACACCTGGGGGCAGATTTACAAGCCCCCTGCGCCACCAGTACGTCACTTTTTGTGACGTACTAGAGGCGCATTCCACTTCTCCATATTTACAAGGAGAGGAAAGGTCACCCTGCGTGACTTTTCCTCTCCTTGTAAATATGGCCCTTTCACACGCAGCACTTTGGGTGGAAGGGGCGTTCCATGGGTGTTGCTGTGGGTGTTCCCACGCAACACCCATGGAACGAGACACATTTCCAGATTTACGAGGAATCGTAAATCTGGAAATGCGTTAGAATGCTACGCCTCCCCAGGGGAGGCGTAGCGAGGCGCAACGAGGAGAAATGGTTTCATTTCTCCTTGTTTTTTCCTCCTTCAAAGCGTGCTGCATTCTACAGCATGCATTGAAAGAGGAAAATGCCTGTAGTTATTGTTTTTGTGCAGGAAGGTGCCCCTTCCTGCACAACAACAATCTCCCCATGATGCAGGCATCCTTGCACCATGGTGCAAGGGTGCCTGCGCCGGCGCATGGCTGCAGTTTGTGCGCCTTCGCAGGGGAGAGCACAGGAATGCGACATATTATTGTAAATATGTCACATTCCTGTGCTTTGGAAGTGCTGCAGCGTGGCGCAGCCAAAGGGCTTGCGTTGCCGCGCTGCGGCACTTCCTTGTAGATCTGCCCCCTGGTTTGGAATAAGTCCATAAGTATATATTTACTTGTTTTTCTGAAATTGGAACCACACTCCTCTGGTTCCGCCATCCCCTATCACAGAGGAGAACATAAGCATTGCTGGTTTTCACCACCTTGACTGGTGTTGTGAACTTAGGGGGAGATTTACTAAGATCGCAAAATCTTTTTTCCTAATTAACTTTCCAGCGCTAAACTTGTTTAGCGCTGGAAATAACGTAAAAGTAATGCGAAGCAGCGCATTGCGCTGCTTTGCATTACTTTGCGCCATGGGGGCGTGCCAAGGGTGGTGCATGGGCATTCCCATGCAACCACCCAAGCTTTCTCACGCGAAACCCAATTTACTAAAAACAGTAGATTGAGTTTAGCGTGAGAAAGCTGCACCCTTTTCAACTAAGCGCAAGGAAGGAGAAATGCTTTCATTTCTCCTTCCTTTTCCGACTTTGCATGTGTGCTGCACTGTGCAGCACGCATACAAAGTGGGAAAAGCTTTCCCTCGTGTCTAGCATAGTATTTTGTACAGGAAGGGTACCCTTCCTGTACAAAACCTATGCTACACTCATGCACACACCCTAGCGCTACAGTGCTAAGGTGTGTGCATGGCGCACGGCTGCTGAAATCAGCGCCGGTGCAAGGGAAAGGGGAGGAGAGAGCCATATCTTTGAAGATATGGCGCTCCCCTGCTCCTTCCCTGTCACACAACGCAGCGCAGCCTCGCGATGGGCTGCGCTGCGTTGCGCAACGTTTTTGTAAATCTCCCCCTTAGTATCTCCTTTCATCACTCTAAAAGGCTTCTTGATCAACACACATCTTCCCTCCACAATATTAAAATCTTTCACATTTTACCTGTTCTCAAAACTTCTCTTCTGGTCTTTCTGTTTCTGCATAACCCTTTCCTCCATTCCGTCCACCTAATTATAAGGCACCAACTTATTCTTAGAACACTTCTCTTTGAGCCAAAGTGGTAAAAATTAAATCCTGGCCTCCCTACTCCTCAACAACTTGAAAGGAGAAATACATGAGGTTAAGTGGACCCAAGTCTACAGTTTAAGAAAATCAAACACATTTAGTCCTGCCAAAAAGGCAGTTTGGACACCCTTTTTCCAAAAAGTGATTAGCCCTTTCCACCAAACCATGTGCAGCAGGACTATACAAAGCCACTTGTAAATGACTAATGTCACACTTTTTTATGAAGTCATCCATTTCCTTAGAACAACGTGTGCCATTGTCTGTGACCATTTCTTTGTGGGGTCCTTAAAAAAAACCTCCTCTAACTAAGTGACGACATTCTTAGGATTGGGTGCTTCAACAAAAAAAAAAAAAAAATACTTAGAAAAATAGTCACTTAATACAATAAGATATTTCTTATCTCCTAGAAGAAGATGGAAGGGACCTGAAAAATCTAATGGAACCTTTTCTTAGGGTCCATCAGGAAGAGGAACAGGAAAAAGAGGGTTGTTAACAGTCTTCCAGGACTTGTCGGACACAATACACTGTGGACATCTACCAATAAAAATTGAACCCTGTTTATCCTTATTTGTCCACTAGTACCCAAGACCTAATTTCTTACAAGTTGCTGTGATCCCTAAATGTCCCTTGTGAGCCCTGCTAACAATGCATTCACGCAGCTCTTCAGGAGGAACAAACAATCCATTTGTTAAACAAATTTGACCCTCACATGTGAGCTCTGAAGAGACTTGCCCATAGCCCTTAAGCTCATTAGCCAGACATTTGCAAGATTGACATCATTCTTTTATGAATCTAAAAACTTTCTGCAACACCAAATCGCATGAAGTTGGCATATTTCATATCTCTCCAGTGATAATTCCTTTACATTCAGAAATTGCATCAACCACAACCACCACACATTCACTGTCGTCATTATCATCGCACGAATTCTGAGCAGGCAATGGTGAGCGAGAATGGTATTCTGAACTAAAGCTTTTCCCACCTTGAATATACTTAACTCTCATATCATAATTCTGTAGTTTGGAAGGCAAACGTACTAATTGTGTAGAAGCCTTGGCCAAACCATTCCCACTCAAAAGATAAACCAAAGGCTTATGATCCACAAAAACATCAAATATCCTGCCCCAAATGTACATTTTAAATTTCTACAATGCCCACACGCAACCCACGGCTTCACGTTCAATAGTACTGTAGTTGACTTCTGCATCTTTGAGTGTTCTAGATGCAAAAGCAACTGTGATTTCTCTGTCATTCACAGTTTGCCCAAAACCTGCACCTATCCGCTTCTAACTAGTATTAACTGTAATAAAAGTTTTTTCAGTGGGTACCTAAGGACTTCGTGCAGGTGAATTCACCACTAATTGCTTAATATTTTCAAAACCATTGTTAATTAGAATAGACCAATCACATTTTGTACCTTTCTTTAAGCGAGGTCACAATGGTTGCACAGTCAAAGCATATTTTGGGAGAAATTTACCATGGTATTTGCATAATCCCAGAAATGACCGTAACAAATCGTTATCACCAAGAGGTGTTGCCCTCTGAACAGCTTTCAGATTACAAAACCGAGGTTTAATTCTTTCCTTCAAGATTGTATGATCCAAATATTCAACTTCTCGAACTAACATTTCTCAGGTTTTACTGACATGCCTCTTTCTTCCAAGATACACAACACTTTCTCAATTATTACCATATGCTCCTCTAGAGCTTCTATGAAAAATAAATAAGAATGTCAACCCCTTCCAGATCACCAAACAAAACATCCATCATATATTGGAATACACTGGCCGCTGATGCTAAGCAAAATGGTAAACGCTCAAACTTGTAGGCACCATGGGGCACCACAAACGTGGTTAACTCTTGTAATTTTGTGCTGAAGGAAATTTGATGGTAGACTGGATGCAGGTATATAGAAGAAAAATACTTAGCACCACCAACATTATCTAACATCTCCTGAATGCGTGGCCAAGGGTGACAATCCACCAAGATGTTCTGATTTTGATCTCAGATCCGCACATACGTGTAACTCACCTGTCCATTTCCGTGTTAAGACTACTGGGGACACCCATACTGAAGAGTCAGTAGGTATAATCATGCCTTTAGCACATAATTTATCTAAAATTATCTTCATATCTTTTCTCACACTTAAAGGTATGAGTCTATCTTTATATATAATTGGCACAGCATTCTTCTTTAACTTAATACCGTGCTCAAAATCTTTTAGTGTACCAGTTTTGTTTTTTAAATCCTCCTGGATATTTAGCAATCATAGTCTGCACAACATCCTCATCAGTACTCACCACCAAAATGGGAATTTCTCCCAATACAATGGGATTCTCGTGTCCTGGTCTCAAGATAATACCTAATCTTGCTAAATCTTTCCAACCTACAATCTCATGACCTCTCACAGCCACATATACTTTAATCAATTTGTTCTACCCAAACATTCTAGAGTTGCTTCAAAATACCTAGCATATCAATATCGTAAGCTCCAAACGCTTTGGGGTTAACATCAGTAGATTAAAGATATGGCTTAGATCAAAACTTGTAATACATAGTATGAGCCAAAATGGTAATTGGTGTCCCAGAATCTGCCATAACTACCAATGAAACTCCGTCAACTGTTACTTGACATAATGGTCCTTGATATTTCTAACTTTCACTAGATTCTTCCACAGCATGCACTGTCAAGAGAACATTGTCAAATGTACCCACCCATTCCTGCACACACATGTCCACACATTCATCTTGCAAGTTCACATTAGTTATTTTCACCTTGTTAGGCACATTCAAAGTGGCTCTACACACTGATTGGAAATGTCCAATCTTCCTACAATTATTGCTTTTCTTTCCAACAGCAGGAAAAACCGTACTGTTTCCCATATGACTCCTAGTACCACACCTATACCAACTGTTTTGTAATTTCTTATTTTTTCTAGTCTTAACATTCATTGCACAAACAGAATGTTCTGTCGAAATGCAACTGAGAGGAAATAAACCTCCTTGATTAGACAGAGCTTGCGATGAAACAATAGACCTTTTTTGCATTTAGCTATGTCTAACAAAGTAGGATTCCGGCACATCAACAAACATTCCTGTGCTTTTTTTGAATAACAGTTGAACACAAATTGGTATCTTATATAAATATCTATGTTGGTTTCAAATTCTATGGTAGAGGCTAGAACTCGTAAGGCAGCAATGAACACCTAAACAGATTCTTCACTTGACTGCTCCATTTTTAAAAATGTGTGCCTCTCCAAGAATACACTGGACTCCTCTGAGTATTGTTTCTTCATTCTTCCATTTGCCTCCAAGTAAACATTCAAAACAACATTTTCCTACTCTGGAGCAGCTACTATTGGAAGATTATCACAAACTCTTTTGCCCGCAATGCCTAAATGGTTAAACAACAAGTCTAGTTTCCTTGGAGGCTAATAACCAAATGCATCAATTGCAGTTAAGTAATTATCAAAAATACGTTGCCATTCCTTCCATTTAATATCTGGCTTGCCAGCCCTCTGAAGAAATGGTGGTGGCTGTATCACCCCTTGGTTGGATGCCATGACCATACATTTCAATTAAGGTGTAACCACAAATTAAAGAGACAAAGTATATAAATCCCACCTGATGACACAGACAAAACCAATTGCTGTAACATAAACCAGAGTACCTCAAGACCTTTTTCTACAAGTGCGTAAATCACTGCACCATCATGACCTTTCGGCGATCTAGATTTCAGTCAGACACGCTTGCTCCAATGCATAGCTGAACCCAAAATGGCTGCACGTCTAACATCAGACGCAGGGATCACAGCCCAATCCAAAATGTCTGCTGCGTATAACATCAGATGCATGTTGGGGCCGTTACCCAATGCCTTCTTGGGCCACCCATGCAACAGCACACCGCCATTCCCTTGTGACATGCTGGAGATGCAAGCCTCCAGGCAAACTCCAGGTCCATGTGCAGGGTACTCACAGATGAGCACACGGCACAGCCGTTGGTGGCAATGATAAGCAGTCACCATGGGGCACTTACCCATCACAATGTGCTTCTCTCCCAAATGCTGTCCTGAGGCCACAGTTCACAAAAGAAAGTTCCTCCAATCCCTTTGCCTCGGTGGGTCCTTGAAAGTTCTCAATCCTCCTCAAATGCCCGCAGTAAAACACACACAGCCCCACTCCTGGTACCAAAATATGTGGAATGCATCTCCAAGGAGTGGGACTGAGGAAAAACTCTCTAGACTAAACTGTCTGTGCATAAATAGAAGTGTTTCATCTTCAATAGGATGACCTATGAGCACAGACATCCACACGGTCCAAGGGATCAGCTGGAAATTGAAATCCTAAGGACCAACACTGTGGAACACCACAACATGCCAACATTAGAGCCTCACTTACAATAACCAAGGACATAAACAAGCATTGATAAAATGAAGAAAGCATAACAACAAAGTATAGATCACAGAGGCTAAGCTTGGCCTCTAGGTCCTTGGGCCCCCTCACTGAAGTAGAGCTCTTCCTATTCCTAGATGTGGAGGCATGCCTTGCACGAACTGTGGGGGGGGGGCACTCTCTCTTTGTTCCCCTCAACTTCCTCATCAAAGAGATCTCTGCCATCATCCTCATCCCCTCTGTCAGAAGTAATCTCCACTGCAAGTTGGGCTTGAGCGCTCGTGGCTTCCTCCCAAGCTCTGAGGGCTTTTTCCAGGCCCTCTTACTTGGCAGTGATCCCCAGACTTATTTTACTGTCCTTGCACAGCACCCACAGATCATTGATTATACATGGGCGCAGGATTACCAGGTCAATTTCCATAATTTTCATCCTTTGGAGACTCAGCAAAAACTTTTACCAAACGTTTTGTAATTTTAGTCAACTTTGTGACCAACTCCTGTAAGTCAGTAAACTCCTGAAAAATGGTGCCTTGGATACTCAGAACTTGGCAAAAACGTTTGAAACTTTTTCTCAACGTCGACATAGAGGATTTTCTGTGGTTACTAACTTATTCATTGTCTGGTACAGCTAAACACAAATTCTGGATCCCACGCTGGGCACCAATGTGTGGATCTGGTGCATTATATGGTATGTTTGTGCGACCTTACCGTGTAATGCAATCATGAAACCATCTTGAGTCCAGTGAAGCTTGTAAGTAAACCCTCTAGCTCAACTCAGGGTTGCTGCGGCTTTGAGTAGCAAGGTTTAAACAAAGGAATTTGTGTAAAGCATTTAGAAGCACCAAACAACGAAATAAGAAATTCACACAACACTAAACAAATTTGACACCAATTTATGAACATACATTATATTTTTATGAATTTTTAGACACCAAGATGAGCAAAATCAGCTGGAGTGTTCCGGAGACATAGACTTTTAAAGGAAATGTAAATCTCAGCTTTTTAGGCCAAAGCGCAAACAAGCATTGGTAACCGTAAAGTTTGTAAACTTTTGAAAAGTTTGAAAGAGTTGTGTTTAACTACTCCGGCCCGAACTGGGTGACCAATTCCATGAGGGAGAAGGCCAGGGGTCCAATGAGGAGTGTTTGGACGGTTGCCTGGTCACCAAGCAGTCTCAAGTCCAGTTCCACACAGTATACATCCAGACCACCATAGTCTTCAATGGAATGGTTCTGATGCTTGGCATGCAGGATGCTGAGGATGCTAAAAGATAGTCTGGGTACTGTTTGGTGGCCAGGGTCCTTCCTTGGGTTACCCCTTGGTCCACGGGCAAGGTGGGGGTGACTTTGTCCTCTGATGTCAGATTCCCTCAAAGTCCTCTTTGAGCAAGTAGAAGTCTAGCTGTGGTTGGGTTACCGATCTCTGAGGGCAGAAGGATGCCTGGTGGCCTGAAACTGCAAAGGGCTATCAGATAAACTGGGTGGCAACTTTCTAATAGTCAACTTTCCCTTAAAAGTGACATTAAATTTGACTTGGGTTTCAAGTCGAGTTTAATGCCACTAATAATTTGATACCTGGAAGTACCTGTTTTAATAGTCCCTTTCAGAAGTTCACTTGCACAGGACTGGTAAAATGGATTTATTGCATTCCCCAGGTCGCACAACCGACAACTTCAAGTCCAAAGTACAAATTTACAGTGACCTCGTTACAATAGAACTCAAAGGCTAGATGACATCAGTCCTATGACACATATACATTCTACTCCCAGCATGACACATATCTTCCCTTTTTACAACAAACTTTAGAGAAACTAAAATATAACAATATTAAAACTGTAAAGAAGTTATCTATAAAATACAATAAAACTTAAGGAAGAATTAAAAACATAAAATATTCTTCAGCAATCTAGAAATTTCTACAGAAATTTAACATCCCACAGCTATTCATTTACAATAAAAATCTTGAATTTCTTCGGAACATTAATTACTCTACCACGACTTGTCCCTTCACATCACCATTTTTTTCCACAAATCTCCAATCCATTATCACTCTCAACGAATGTAGTGGAATTCCAATCTCCAGCGTTTCAAACATTGCTTTATGAATTGCTGTCCAAATCAATATTCTCATTCCTTGCAATATGCTCACCATCAATACACTCTTCGTCCAGCCACTCCTGATTAGTAATCCTTCCACACTCATTGCCAGCAGCCTTACACCTTGACATTCTTCAAACATGCCACATCTTGCCAACTTTACAAAATTACAATGTAATTCAGTCACTTCCATTGGCTCAGAAAATTTGCTTTCACCTTTTGTTACAATTCCACTCTTATTAACACAAACCCATTTACCCACATTTAAATCAACTTCTTTCACCTTATGTCTTTCATAATAGTTTGTCTTATAAATAATTTGTGCCTTGTTTAAATTTATCCAGACTTCATCAGTAGACCAATCCACTTGCTGAGCTCTTGTCATCCATGCCACAATGTCACTTGCATATGGTGTACTTCCTTTTATAATAATGAAAATAACTATTCGGTGTGATCCTATATGTCCACAGCCTTTTTTAATACCTCCATTTCCCATTTCTGGAAACAAATTGCTGATCATTATCACTTATTACCAATTTCGGCAAACCTTCCCTCATAAAGATTTTGTCCAAAAACTTAACTAAAATCTTGGCATCCACATATTTTACAATTTCTACCTGCACCCATTCAGAAAACAAATCAGTCATTACTATCAAGTACTTGTTACATTCCACAATGCCTGTCACAGGTCCCAAAATATAAATTTCCAATGATTCCCATGGCATACTAGGACTTTTAACCAGACAGCGAGGTGGACGGAGAGTGACCTGTAACTTATCTGAACTGATTCATTTAATACAATTGCTACATTCCTTCACCACCTCTACATTCAATACTGGCCACCAATAAGAATCCTTGAGCCTCCTCTGTCTCTTAGCAATACCGAAGTGACCTTCATGACAAATACCAATTATCTTTTTTCATACACCTACAGGTGGTACCACCTTAAATCCTCTCAACAAAGCTCCATCATCATCCACACTTAACTCATTCTTCACTTCCCAAAACATTATGGGCCCAATTAGGATGTCAGTCGGAAAGCCTCCGACCACAGGTCGGAGGCTTTCCGACCGTCATCCTTGGGTCGACTTCCGACCGCCATATTACGATTCCGACGGTCAGAAGTCAAACCGGACGGTCATTCCGGCTGGCTTCCAAAGTAATACTTCGGTATTGCTAAGACACAGAGGAGACTCAAGGATTCTTATTGGTGACCAGTACTGAATGTAGAGGTGGCGAAGGAATGTAGGAATTGGATTTCCTTGAGAAACCACAACATAATCCCTTACGGACGGCGTTTTGGCCGTCGGGATTATGATGCCGGTTTCAGACAGGCTTTCCATTTCGGGATTTCTGACATGGAAAGCCTGTTGGAAAGTGACTTAGGGGGACCCTAGCAGGGCCCTCATACCTCAGCGGCCTCTGGTTGGGGGCCTGGGGGGCACCTATGGTGCCCCCTGTAAATCCCTGCACTCTGTGACAGGCACCGTGAGGTGCCTGCCACATTGTGCAGGGATTCACAGAAACTCCCATTTCTCTATGGGAGCTTGTGCTGCGGCCAGCTTTCTCCCATAGAGAAATGTGAGTTTGCAACCACACCATGTGCGGTTGCATCGTAACAGGGGTTGCAGAACCGCCGACCTATGGTCGGTCGGTTCTCACGTCGAGACGGTTGTAATTGGCCCCTATGACTATTTTTCCACCTGCTTTTTTACAGGCCAACCCCTTTTGTCCAACTGGAGTACATGCTAAAATTCTTCATCATCAATCATGTGTTCTCCCCACTCTTCTCTTGTGATACAATTATCCAGGTCACTTAACACACTGGAGACTTGAAATTCATCCCATATATTGTCAACATATTCCTTTGATGGCCAGGGCATCTTACAAAAAAAAATCAGCAATTCTTTTCTTAGCCCCTGGCACATATTCTACCACATAGTTATAGTCTAAAAAGCTTAAAGACATTAGTGCAGTGCAAGAAGTAGCATGCAATATACCCATACTAGTTAGCACCTTTGATAGAGGCTGATGATCAGTCCTCAAAACCACTGTTGTTCCTCACACAAACTGTAGGCATCGCTCCAGTACCCAGACACACGCTAAAGTTTCTTTTTCTAATATAGAGTATTTTCCTCAGCAGGACTCAAAGAAGGTGAAGCATATAAAAATGACCACTTCTCTGCCATTGTTTTCCTTCTGTATTAATACTGCTCCAATACCCTTGTTACTTGTGCCAATTGTTACAATATTTAAACAACTAGAATCAAGTCCTTGTAAAGGAGAAGCATTGCAAATATAATTCTTGATACCATCAAACACATTCTAGTATTCTGGAGTCTATTCAAATTTGACTCTATTCTTAAAGCAATTGCTGGAGTTTATACGTTTTTTCAGCAAAACTTTCCACATACTTAACATAAAATTATTCTACTCTTAAAAAGAATCTTACATCATCTTTCGACCTTGATGAAGGTGCATTTTTAATACCACTTTCTTGGGCTTTATTCCAAAATCATCAATTTCATGACCCAGTTAAGACACTTCGTTTAGCAAATTTACACTTTGAAATTTCTGTAGAAAGGTTTTTCTCATGTAAAATGTTTAAAACAATTCTTAATAACCCATCATGCTCCAATTTTGTTTTCCCCATGACCATCTTGAACCTGATAACACTCAAATGGAGTAATGAATATGGTAAATATTCTACTTTCTTGTGCAACAAGGCATGGTGATATGTTTCCCTCAAGTTTATTGTGAAGAACCATTTAACATTTTTCATCATAGACAACATCTCCTGCATCTTAGGTAGGGGAAATTATTCAGTTCTCTAAGGTCCACGTACAACCTTACTTTACCATTGGGATGGGAATCAACCATTAGTGGAGATACCCAATCGGATGACTCCACAAGTTCTGTAATACCTACACTCTGGAGTTTCTTCAACTTCATCTCTCATGGCAATGGGTATATTTCTTAATTTTTGCTCTCATGGTACTGCATTTTCTTTCAAAAACGTTTGTGTACAAAACCAGTTAATTGTCCTATTCCTTCCTCAAACACAGCAGGAAATTCCTGTTTCATATGTTCTGCAGTCACATATTCACTTGCCACAATCTACACAGGGTCAGGACTATTTGGATTCAAAATCATACCCAAAGCTCCTAAATCCATCAATCCTAAAACTGAAGGTACCTTGGTTGCAACATACAACTTCCTTTCAGCTCTTCTGTCTTTAAATTCAAAACAACAACTTCCTATAACCAAGCAAATTAATAGGTTCTCTAGTTAAGATTTCAGGTCTAATATCTGCAAGATCAAGGTCTCCTCACAACACCCATACACATTTCTCCTTCTATAATCTTCCTTTATAATAGTATACAGTGAACCTGAATCTGCTATCATTTTCACCCTGACCCACAAAACACCATTTCACACAACAGTGGTTTAGAAATGTTGTCTCCAATTTTACTAATAACTTCAGCTTCTATACCCAATACACAATCCTGATTGGTGTTGTTGTCAGATTCACTTGCACAAACCTTATCATCACTAATCAATTTTACTTTATGAAAACTTTTAGTTTTGTCATTAACATTTCTCTTTTTACACACTGTGGTGAAATGGATAATTAGACCATTAGCTGAACATTTCTGTTTAAGTGCTGGACATAACCTGTAAGGAGCTAGATAGCCCTGACAACCACACCTGTAACATTTGTTCTTCTTGCTTGACTCTTTCATATCACTAGAATATTGTTTAATTATTACTGGTCTTTTACTCAAGGTCCCTACTCTTTTTAACCCAATCTTGACTGTTCTTGGCCTTAGCTATTACATTATTTCCATTTTCATTCATTCATTCTATTATCCTTGAAAGCTGCTTTGGCACACCTAATTCTCAGTTCTGCTTTTTGTAGAATAGCAACTCCATCTTTTAAAGGTGCATCCCCATTTACCCACAATCTGTCTTAAATATTGGTATCATTAACATGCATTATCACTTGGTCACTTATCAATTGATCATGTAGTACTCCAAACCTACATGACAAAACTAGTTGTTTAAGAGATGCAATAAAGTCATCAATGCTTTAATTTTCTCCCTATTTTCTCTGAAAAAACCTGTAGCAATCTATGACTATGCACACTTTTGGAGAGAAATAAGCATCTAAATCCTCCAGTGCATGTTGAAAAACATCACCATATTCTGCTTGTCTTGTTTTTTTCCCTCCATATTGGTATATATTTGTATTCCTCCAGGACCTAAGCTGTGAAGTAAAATGTTCTTTTTCTGTTCCGGAGGCATATCTTCCTCATCAAATGTTGATATATAATTCTTTTAAAATACTTTCCTCTTCTCCCATTTCATAACTGGATCCATTCCTGAAGGTAGGAAAGGCTGAGGAGGATTTAAATTCAATCATTGTGCACACATTCTGTAATTCCTTCCTTAGGTGAGACCTATATATATTGTTAAGGGAATGGGGGCTTTGCCATTGGTTTAAATGGCAAGGCCGCATAAGTAGGTTTAAAACTGCTCTTCCAGTCTGCAGTTTCAGGCTGTGAGCCATTTTGTACTTTGGGATGCAGAGGTTGGCACAATAAGTGCTGAAGCCCTGGGTGGACACTATAACTTACATGCCCTGGGTACTCTTGGTACCATATACTAGGAACTTATAAGTAAGTCAGCTTATGCCAGTTGGGGGAAGGCAATTTAACATACATCTGGCACTGAGATCTGGTTAGCAGGCCTCAGTGCGCTCTCAGAGTTGAAAAACAAGCAGCTAGTAGTCCAAATGGGGGCAAACGCTGGGGGAAAACATAGGAAAAAGCCTGCTTCCTCAAACATCTTATGTCATTTTCTACTAAACAATGAACTGAAAGCCCTAACCTCATACTATGTATTGGGGGTTGTCTGCTTTAACTTTTGATCTAGTTTCCCATGTATAAAAATAATTACAGAAAAGCGTAATATAAAATAAAAAAAGACATGAATCCCAATAATTGAGCTATTTGAAAAATTATGCTTGAATAAGAAAAATCTCTCAGGCCTAGTCTTTAGCTAGGAAGTGCTTAGTGACAATGCAATCCAGGAGTTGCGGCCTACTGAGCCACCCCCATCAGAAAAACACAAAGCATCATCAAGACACTGGGGCAAAATATCTGAAGAAAACTGGACCAAGACCCTACAGGAACACCCATCCAACCACACCGGGTACCTCAATGTCGACACCAAGCTATTTGATAACTGTCTCGCCTACTGCGCCAACCGCGCCAACCGCACCAACCGCACCAGGAACAAGACCTACAAAAACAACTAAAAGCGGGTACAAGAATGACCTTAGGAAGTCCAAGCGCCACTACAACAACTTGAAAGAAAATGGAGACTAAAAAAAAAACACCACTGCAAGATCCACATACAAAGCTGCCCTCAATCTCTACCACCAAAGGGCCCTAACGCAAAGGGCCCTAACTCTCAGACTCTAAGCCAACTCCAACAATGACAAAGAACTCTTCACCATCATCAAGGAGTTCTCCAATTCCACAAGTGCTAATAACAGCATCATTCCATCTCAAGGACTCTGCATCAACCTCTCAAACTTCTTCCAACAGAAGATTGCCAAGATCTACAACACATTTAACCCACAGCATACCGATACGAACTCCCCCGATCAGCCGGACACCTCCTTCATTGCCAAACAGCAGCTAAGCAGCTGGAAGCCTCTCTCGAGTGAAGAAACCACCACCCTGATGAATTCCATCCACTCAGGAGCCCCCTCAGAGCCATGCCCCCACTTCATATACAACTTTGGAAGAACCATCATCTCCACCGTGCTCACCGCTATCATCAACACCTCCATAACAGCCTCCACCTTCCTGTCTTATTGAAAAAATGCAGAAGTCAATACCCTATTGAAGAAACCAACAACGGGATTCCAACACCCTCAGCAGCTACAGACCCATCTTGCCCCTGCCTTTTCCAGCGAAAGTCATTGAGAAAGCCATTAATACCCTACTCGCAGACCACCTAGAACTTCATCAACTCCAAGATAGCTCCACATCAGGCTTTCACACGAACCACAGCACAGAGACAGCCCTAATTGTGGCCACCGATGAAATTAGAAGCATCCTTGACTGAGGAGAAACAGATGCACTCATCCTCCTTGACCTCTCCGCAGCTTGCGATATGGTCTCCCACAAGTCACTCATCAGAAAGCTTCACCACTGCGGTATCTGCTGACCGGTCCTCAAGTGAATATCCTCCTTCCTCACAGACAGAACTCAACGAGTTAGACTTCCCCCTACAACTCAGAGCCCAAGAAACTCCACTGCTCAGTTCCTCAAGGATCGTAACTCAGCCCAACACTTTTCAACGCCTACATGACAGCCCTCGCAGACATCGTCAGAGCCAACTGCAGCACATAGTATCCTACGCAAATGACACTCAGCTCATCCTCTCCCTTACCGACTCAACCAGTACAGCCAAAGTAAATTTCACTAACTGCATGAACAATGTCACTGCTTGGATGAAAAAAAAACCTCCAGCTCAACACAGACAAGACCAAAGTTCTAATCTTTGGTAAGAACCACTTCCCCTGGGATGCCTCTGGGTGGTTCTCCGAATTTGGGCTGCCACCCCAGCGGACCATGGCAAGAGCCTCTGGTTCATCCTGGACACCAACCTCTCCATGAGCAGACAAATCATTGCCATCTCCTAATCATGCTTCCACATCCTGGGAATGCTACAGAAGATTTTCAAGTGGATCCCGCTGAACACCAGACGAATGGTCATCCAGGCTGTTATCACAAGTAGACTTGATTTGGAAACACCCTCTACGTCAGAATCCCAGCCCATGTCCTATGCCGTCTCTGAACCACCCAGAATGCTGCCGACAGACTCATCCTACGAAATAACCACATCTCTCCACACCTCATCAATCTCTACTGGCTCCCAACCAGGAAAGATGTAAGCTCAAGCTACTCACCCACGCCTACAAAGCTCTCCACAACACCGGTCTAGCTTAACTAAACCACCGCCTCAACTTCTATCAACCCACCAGACACTTTCGATCTGTGTCCCAGACAAGAGCACACCTCCCTCGCATCAAGAGGACGGGAAACGGAGGACGTTCCTTCTCATTCCTCTCAGCCAAGGCCTGGAACCACCTCCCGAAATATCTCAGAACCTTCTCCTCCCTCATGGACATCTGAAGGAGCCTTAAAAACATGGCTCTTTCAGACGAAACAGGCATGATCTCCTCCTCCCCCCTCAGGTCTGCACTACTCAGCACCTGGATACCCTTAAGAGTGATTAGTCAGGCTCTACAAATTCACGTAACATAACATAACATTGCCCTGTCCATTTAAGAATTCAAGATTATGGTCTTGATTTATATTGTGGTTGAAGTTTTGACTACAAATATTTGGTACAATACCTACACAATAAGCACCCCAGAGGCTAGAGAAGTTGTTTGTTTGGTGAAGTAAAATTTTGAAATGTATGCAGCTGCTCATTTTCAGTGACTGATTTCTTGTGGAAAAGATCCACTGCTCCGTGTGTAGCCACCCTGCTTAGTTTATTCATTCTCCCATTTTTATCAAAGGTGAATGCTGGTACTTTGAGGTGGACAGTAGCATAGCTAGTATGTCATAGACTCTAGTGCAAGTAAGGAAATGGGCCCCTGACCACCTTTTTAAAATATAAATGTAGGAAAGTGTCCTTTTGACATGGTCACCCCCACTTTTTGCCTGGTATTTTATGTGATTTTGACTGGAAATGCACTGGGTTCATGCTAACCAGGTCCCCTGTGCCAGATCTCTTTCCCAAAACTGTGCCCCAATTGGCAATACCTATGGCACTCCCTGTAAGTCCCTAGTAAGTGGTACCCCTGGTACCTAGGGCAAGGAAGCTAAAGAGGGTCCTTAAGGGCTGCAGCACGAATTGTGCCACCCTAAAGAACCTCTCACTAAACACATACAGACTGCCACAGCAGGCTGTGTGTCTTGGTGCAGACAAAAGTAAAAACATGACATGGCACATATCCATGGGTGCCATGTCCACAAACACTGCATGTATAGGTAAGTCACCCCTACAGCAGGCCTTACGACCCTAAGGCAGGGTGTGTAGTGAGGACATATCTGCATGATCCGATATGCCCCTGTGCTGGTCAGCTCTATTGCTGCCAGTACAAGTGAACAGGGGAGCCATTTTAAGTACATGTGCTGGGCACTGGTGAAAACGAATTCCCCAGCTACATGATGACTTCACTGAAAATAGGGATGTTTGGTATCAAACATCTCGTATTAATAAACACCCCAGTGTTGGATTTATTGATACATGCACACAGAGGGCACCCTAGAGGGCCCCCTGAAAACCTACCAGCCACTGATGTGCTGACTGACTGGTTTTCGTTGGCCTGTCTCCAGAGACACGTTTATAACCCCCAAGGGTGAGGGCCTTTGCACTCAGGAGGCCAGAAATCAATCCTGCTCGGGCAGAGGGTGTTTACACCCCCTCTTACAGGATGACCTGCAGATTAGCATTCCAATGCAGGGGAGCTTCAAAGAGCCCACCGCCTTTGGTATGCGAATCTGGCTTCTCTCACAGGAGAAGAAACTGACCCACTTTGTCCAGGGTTCTTTGGCACCGGGACAAGTGGAAAAAATAGTTCGTCAGAAAGGCGTGTCCGCCCTCAGGGCAGTACGAGCCTGAAGGTGGGCTACCTGAAGTGGAGGCAACTTTTCAGAGTTAGCCATTTTGGTGATGGCAAACTTAGGAACTCTGGGACAGGATAATGTCCACTTCCCACAGGAAGTGGTCATATAAGCGGTGTAGTGACCCCAGGGGTAAGTAGCCCATTGGCTACTCCTACACTCCCCTAATGCCCCTAAATTCAGTATTTAGAGGAACCCCTGACACCAGAAAATTAGATCCTGCTGACCTGAAAGAAGAAGACGGATGTAAAGAGTCACAAAGAGCAAGAACAGAAGACCCAGCAACTGACTTGGTTCCAATATTGCTGGTCTGCCTGCTGACTTTTGCATTTGCCCCAAAAGATGACTTGTCCTGAAGCTGCTGTGTCTCCAAAGCCGGGGAGACCTGCCAGCACTTCACCCAGGAACCAAGAACTCCTGTGGAACAGCGGAACTGCTCCCCTGCATCCTTCAGGTACCAAAGACGGAGCTGTGAGGCTCCAAGACCGCAAATCCCCGACACCAGACAGCACCACTGCACTCGAGCCGCCTAGCCCAAACTGAAGTGGGCTAACTGTATCAACATGGTCCTTGAATCCTGGAGCCCTATGAAGACGAAGGACACTGAAGAGCCACGAAAGCAGAAGACTGAAGAAGAGCAACTGACTTGGCGCCAGCCCTGCCGACCTGTCTGCTGTTCCCCGTTGAACCTAGGCCAAAGACATCTCGTCCTGCAGCTGTCAGCCTGGGAGGATGGCAAGCCTTCAATAAAGACTCAAGAACTCTCGTGGAGCAGTGGAACTGCTCCCCTGCATCCTGCAGGCACCCCAAGAAGAACCGAGAGGACACTGGAACCGCCAAAACATAACACTGCCAAGCACCACTGCACCCGAGCCCCCCAGCTCATGTCAAAGTGGGCCAAAGGTGTCAGTGTGGTCCCCAAGCCCTCCAGAGACAGAATCCACTTTGGTTTCACCCCTCGTGAACTCCCCAACGTCGCCTGCAGCCAGTGTTTGCAGACTTCCCTCCACCATGAGTGCTCCTGGACAAAGAAACCGAACACCTCAAAGACCCACTGCACCCGGCCGCCCCGGCCCGAGGAGAAGAGGACCACCAGCCTCCCCACGTCCCCTAGCATCACAAGATTTGAACTCTTTGCGTGGTTCAACCCGACTTGCCTCCCAGTCAAAACCTGCAGCCTCTTTTCACGAAGACCAGTCCCCTTAGACTCTAATTGGGCACCCGACGCTGAATTGCACAACTGCATCAGGCTGCCCTAGTGACACTGGAGGTGACCTGCTGGTGCTGCCTTAGACCTTGCCCAATGCTCACCTTAAGTCCTGGAGAGTGGTCTTGTAAGTCACTGTACTGTATCTGAATGCTGCACTTGTTTTTCCTCCTAAAGGATAACATTGCAGCTTCTGACAAATGCACTGTCAACTTTTTAAACTGCAAAATATTTCTCTTGCAAAACGTACTTACCTGATTGTATTGAATCTGGTGCCTAAATATATATAAAGATATTTACTATAATATATATTGTGTGGATCCCAATATTGAGTCGTGTGCATCATTTATTGGCTATTGTGTGTATTTGCAGATGTCTAACACTCCTCTCTGATAAGACTAAAGCTGCTCGACCACACTATCCCCTAGAAGAGCACCTTGGCATTGCTAGAGCAAGCCCCTGTCCACTCACGAGTGAACCCCTGGAAGCTGTGCACGATATACCTCATTTTGGTATATCATATAAAATGCCTGTTTCCTACAATAAAATACAGCAATAATCAGGGATAAGTGAGCCCCTCAGGCCTCTGGGCCCTGGCGCCACTCCACGGCTCCAATGGAAGCCACGCCCCTGGAGGTGGACAGTCTTAATCAGTTGAAAACACTGTTTGGCACCACATATACTAATTGCAGCAATTGTACCGCAGTCAACTGTGGATGTGAACTAAATTCACATGCTTTACAGTCGTAAACCCGCATTCCTTGCTCACGTCATAAAACAATATCAGGCTCACACTGTCAAGCAAATGCAATGTTTTCAGTTGCCTAATGTAATCCCTAGATAACTTTTTTATCAAACCTACTTGGAGTCTTAAGAACAAAGTCAGATGAACATAATTTTTGATAAGGTTTGGCGGGGCTGGTGTCTGCACTCCTGATAAGAGCATACACTTCAAACACAAACATCACGCTTTTGTCAGTGGCCCAACTTGAGGGAAACATGAACTTATCTAACATGCTTCACCCCCTCCACTTCTATCACCGATTAGATACATGAATCAGTGGAATGCTGATCTGCCCTGGGAATGAGCTTCAGGGACTTGGGGGAACTCATTGAAGGCAGCCAAGAGAACATAGTTTTCCACAACAATTTTCCCTAACAGCTCGAAGGCAGTTTTTATACACATCATATAATGTGTTTCTCTTAAAATATATTTAAGATTATAGTGAAGACAAGGATGATAGAATAGTTTTCTACAGTGATATAAATGTGTGGCACCACAGTGCCCCAAAATCAAATTTGCACAAAATACCCCAACCATGGATGCTTTAAAATTGATGCAGGGAACCAATCGTGTGAATTTCTTTCAAGTGTTGTTGATTTATATGGCATGTACTGCTCCTTTTGAGGTTAATGGTATGTTTTTTTAAATTTGAAATAGAGAATGTTGATAAAAAATTATCTTGTCGTTCAAAACGTATACGGAATTGTTAATTAGCACACATTCATTTTGCGATGCTGCTTTGTAAATATGCCCCGATCTGGAGTTTTGGGCTACCAGAACCGAGAAGACAAACCTCTATTTGCATCTATTATGAGTTTTAAAACAAGCATTAAGAAAGCCACTAGGTCTTGCCTTTGGGACTTATTGGCTTTGCCAGTGGTTTGTATGGTCTGGCTTGACAGCACAGATAATTATGAGAACATCACTAGAAAGGGGCTTTGGCTCCATCCACATATTAGTAGCCAGGATGACATGTTTTGATTGGGCACAACTTGTATGTTTCCACAAAAAAGTGCATGCCCTCCATGCAGCTGTGATAATTTTATTTATCCAGCTGTTTAACCCCAGTAAGGAGCTGATACCACATGGTGTGTACACATTTAGCTGGAAACCCCAGCAGAGAGGTTTCGTGCTAATTGTTTAGAGGTTCTGCTGAGCAATGTCCATTACGAGGTGTAAAACATTCCGAGGACCACGGCGGCAGCCTCAAATGATTTGTTTTTGGTGTTTGGGGGTGTGGGGGGCTTGGAGGCACTGAATTTAAAAGTGCCTTGGGCTGTGCTCTGCACTAATCCCCCCTCCCGTCTTTAAGGCGGCACCCACTCCTCACACAGTGAAAAAGTATCACAAGTTGGCAGGTCTGCATTTGATGCTAGTAAAGTGTGTTAGATAACTGGATAATTTATGGTGTTTTACTCTGGCAGCAGCACAGATGGTAGAAGGGCAGTCATGAACCTACATTGATTTTTAGGTCTGGCTGCTTGACAGTGTAACTGTCAGCTGACCTTTTAACCTACACAAATATTATTCTACAGCTCTTTGCTTCCACACAATTACTCATTGTTCATCAATATTTATTCTCATGCTATCTACTTGTAATGCTTCACTTTACCATACAACGTTCCTTTATAGCCAGACCTACTGGCATTGCCAATGCTTGCTAGTCATGCTGTACAGCATGCTGTGGCTAAAGAGGAGGAAAAAAAGCCTATGACGTATCTGGTTACTTTGTTTTGTAGGCATGCGCATCATAAGCATGGGCACTTTCAAAATGTGCAGGAGTTATTTTTTCTCTTTATATGATGATCCTAGTTGAATTGGTAGTAGAGCAAAATTGTGTTTTTTTTTTAAAGCATGTGATAGAAGCAACATGGAGGGTCAGTGGGCATAAGCAACACAAAGGAGAGGGGCAGAAAAAACAGGGAAGGCGGTTGTTTAAGCAAAGAGTGATGGAAACAACATAGGGGGGAAGCAACACTATGGGCCATACGCTCTTTAATAAAGAATAAATTAGAAATCTTCCATTTACTTGATTCCAAAAACCCTGATATTTTGTTGCTTTCAGAAACCTGGTTAACAAATGAGTCTCCCTCGGACATTCTGGTTGCCATACCAGATAACTATTATATTTTTCTCACTAATAGACAATTTGGTACGTCGGGAGAGGGGTGGCAACTAATGCCTCTCTGCATCTTAAGTTGCCCATTTTACAATTCAATCATATTGCAGATACTGAGCTATTAGTCACTAAAATAGAGGAATCAAATCACTCCTTTATCTGTATAATTTTTTCCATCCTCCTAATTATATACCCTCTTTCCCTCAGCTGTTCTTTGAAGTAATCTCCTCATCTTTGATTGATTATTCTAAACTCATTTTTGTGGGAGATTTCAATTGCTGGATTAATGATGAGCCTATGTGCCAAAAGTAGTGGGATTTCCTGGAAATTTTACAGAGTCTTAACTTAGAGCAGCTTATCTCCAATACCACTCATATGAAGGTCCATACTGTCGATCATGTTTGGATGGCGAATTTTTCCTTAACAAGGCTAGAAGTATTACCTTGCATTTATCCAGATCATTTCATCATTAAATTCAATATCAAAGGACTTCAAAAAGCAAAAAATGAATCCTGACATGAATATGTATTCTCGCAATTGATCTTAGGTTGACAAGGATGGCTTTTGTGCAACCCTCCTCGACTCCGCGGCCCTTTTGAATAATGAAGTACCCTCTATGGACAAGGATTTTACTGATTGGATGCTTAAAGTCTGTGATAAACATGCCTCTTTGCATAAATCCAAGTCTAACCTCACTAAGCAACAGGCGCTTTCTCAGTGGTTCTCTAAAGAACTTAAACTTGCCAAATTGAAGGACTAGTCACCAGACAACAAAATCCTTTATAAGAATGGATTGAATGACTATACAGCCTTAATGCTTAATACTTTTTACCAACAAAATCTTACAGTCTGGTAATAACTCTAAAAACATCTTCAAAATAGTGACTGAGTTATCAAAACCTACTAGACTATCTCCAAATATTGTTCCCTCTCAGGAATTTTGTAACAGGCTAAATACCTACTTTATTAATAAGATGTAACCTATCAAAGATAGTATAGTGCCTGGCACTAGGGAAATGCCTTCCTACCTGTTAGAAATGGGATTTCCGGTAGGCTAGGGCATGTGCCAAAGCCAGGCAGAAACCACCACTCTAGTCAGGATAAGGGAGTTACACTCCTAAAATAACCCCTGCTCACCCCCTTGGTAGCTTGGCACGAGCAGTCAGGCTTATCTTAGAGGCAGTGTGTAAAGCATTTGCACATAACCAACAGTAATACAGTGTAAGCACTACAAAAGGACACCACACCAGTTTATAAAAATATCCAATATTTTTATATACTTAATACAAGACCAAAAACGATAAAAATCCACAATACAGTACTTAAAAATCTTCAGTTATCAAAATATGCTTGAAAAACAGTTCCTTGATGTCGATAGCTCCGTCTTGGGCTATCACGGCGTCGTGAGCAAACAAATCCAAACAGTTCTGGCTGACCGCGGCGTCGCGGGCCAGCTACGGTGTCGGGAAGACCCGCAAACAGTACCTTTTAGAAATGCAGGGCGTCGGCGACCTCTCGTTGAGCTTCCGAAAGCACGGCGTCCGCAGGCATCGGTTCCGGAGGTCGTTGTAGATTGAACTCCTCTCTGTTGAAGTCAGGAGCGCTGGCGTCGGCAGGTGTCGGGTTCTGCGGTGCGAAGTGCAGCGGTGCGGCGTGCAGTGCCCTCAGGTCGCGGTGCGAGCAGCGGCTCGGTGGCCGCATCAGATGGCGTCGTCGGTGAGACCAGGGTCGCGGTGCGAAGTGACGGCGGTGCTCGTCGTGGTGCTGGCAGGTCACGGTGCAAGCAGCGTCGTCGTCGTTGCTGAAGCGCTGTCGTCAGCTGACGAACTGGAGTCAATGGCGCCGGCGTCGGTAGACCAAGGCTGCGGTGCGGGATGAGGGCGGTGCGTCGTGTAACTTTACAAGCGGTGCCCTCGAACCACGGTGCAAGCAGCGGCGTCGATTTCAGCGTGGAGCGTCGTCGTCGTCGGTGATACCAAGGCGTCGTCGTGAAGCGAGGCGGTGCGGAGTGCAGTGCCCACAGGTCGCGGTGCGAGCAGCGGCTCAGTGGCGGCATCAGCAGGCATCGTCGGGGAGACCAGGGTCGCGGTGCGGCATTGTGGCGGTGCTCTCTGCGGTGCCTTCAGGACACGGAGTCGGCAGCGGCATCGTAGACGGCGTCGGGTTGCTTTTTCTTCTGTTGTAGCACAAAACACACAGTCCCCTATGCTGAGGGCAGAAGAACTTGAAGTCTTTGCTGTTCCTGAGACTTCTTGAACAGGGGGCAAGCTCTACTTCAAGCCCTTGGAGAAACTCACAAAAGTAGATTGCAGAAAGTACAGTCCAGTCCTTTCACAGCCCAAGACAGAAGCAGCCACTGCAGGCCAACACAGCAAAGCACACATCAAAGTGGTAGTTCCTCCTCACAGCTTCTCCAGCTCTTCTTCTTGGCAGTCTTCTTGGTCCAAAAGAGTTCTAAAGTTCAGGGGTCTGGGCCCCAATATTTATATCCCAAAATCCTTTGATCTCTTAGGCAGAGAGTGTCTGTGCCCAGCCAGAACCAGTTCTGCCTTCTCTGGGGTGACTTCCTGGCAGGAGGTGGAGACGGCATTGTCAGAGGCAGACCAGGCCCTTTGAGGTGCAAGGAAATCTCCTCCCCCTTCCCCAATTGCAGCCCTGGTCTATTCAACCCTTTCCTGACCCACCTAGACTATCTGGAGCCACTCCTGCTCCCCAGCCTTCTGTCATCCAAAACCCAGACAGGCAATCCACATTCCAAGAGAGGCACACGGGATGACTGAGCAAGAAAATTCCTACTTTCCAAAAGTGGTATTTCCAAACACAGAATGTAAAAATCACCTTCACTAAAAGACGCATCTTTAGATTCTGAGTTCAGGCATAATAAACTTTATTTTCCTACCTAGTTCCCAGGGCCAGTTATGTTTATAAGATGTTATAAACAAACTTCCCATTCTGTCCTATGGGGAACAGGTAGCCTTGCAATAGTGAAAAACGAAATTGGCAGTAATTCACTATCAGGACATGCCACACACACCAGGGCATGTCCTACCTTTCACATACACTGCACCCTGCCCACAGGGGTACCTTGGACCTACCTTAGGGGTGGCTGACATGTAAGAAAAGGGAAGGTTAGGGACTGGCAAGTGTCTGCACTGGCCAAGTCGACATGGCAGTTACAAACTGCGCGCAGACTCTGCAATGGCAGGTCTGAGTTACCTTTTCAGGGCTACTCACGTGGGTGGCACAATCAGTGCTGCAGGCCCACTAGTAGCATTTGATTTACAGGCCCTGGCACACTCCGTGCACTTTACTAGGGACTAACAAGTAAATCAAGTATCCAATCATGGAAACACCAATCCATAACACAATTTACAGAGAGCATATGCACTTTAGCGCTGATTAGCAGTGGTAAAGTGCCCAGAGTCCTAAAACCAACACAAACAGGTCAGGAAAAAGTAGGAGGAAGAAGCAAACAAAAAGTTTGGGGATAACCCTGCAAAAAGGGCCATTTCCAACACAACCCCCTTCCAGTCTAAAGCCGGGGTAG
Organism: Calotriton arnoldi; assembly: GCA_963921515.1. Taxonomy (NCBI): domain Eukaryota; kingdom Metazoa; phylum Chordata; class Amphibia; order Caudata; family Salamandridae; genus Calotriton; species Calotriton arnoldi. Next base: position 422,156 of record CAWUFW010013145.1, read on the forward strand.
ACCAATCCGTACCGCGATGGACTTCCCTGCTTGGGGCGATAGAACATGGAACCTGGCCCGCAACAGCAGGGTTTCCTTCCCGTTCTACGCGTTCCTAAACCTAGTTGGATCCCTCTATCCATACTCTCAGGGCCTACTAAGCAGATCCATGGGGAACCCTTCTCCTCACCTGTGGACCCCATCTGTGCAGCACCTAAACTTACTTTGCTCACAGATGTGTCCCAGCAGGCAGACAGTACCCACATGGCCAACACAATGGTGTGGCCTAGTCCACCCCCGGGGTGTGACTCCTGTCCCCCTCCCAGGGGCAACTCTGTCCACCAGGACAGCCAGCCACAGTAGCCCCTGACAATTGTCAGTGAGGAGAGCCAGGCCTTATGCCTTTCCGGCCACTCCAGCCACTCCAGCCACTCCACTCTCCCCCCTGCCAAGTCAGGTATGGCATCCTGACACTGGCCCACCAGCCCAGGGTCTGTAACCTGCGGCTGGACAGGAGACTGGGGTGGGCTCTCCCACACCCTCTTCTTCTCCCTGGGGCTGTGTACCCTCCCACCTGGAGCGGTACCCCCTTCCAGAATTGTCAGGGCACCTGTGGTAGGTGTCCTGCACAATTCGCCTACCAGTTCAGGGGTGCTATCCTGCAACTGGTACACCAGCCCAGGGTCTGTACCCTGGGGCTGAACCAGGGACTGGGGTGGGCTCTCCCACACCCGGTCCTACCCCCTGGGGCTCTGTACCCTCCCACCTGGAGCGGCACCCCCAGAAGACAAACTGGTAGGGGCACTGTTAGCAGTCGCCCCTTCCCCCAGGTCAGGGGGGACACCCTGAACCTGGTCCTCCAACCCAGGGTCGGTACCCTCTGGCTGACCAGAGGTTTCGGGCGAGGCTCTCCTCCCCTCACCTCTCCTTCTGGGGTCCTGCACTCTCCTCCCAGGAAAAGCCCCCCCCAGAACTAAAAACTGTCAGGAAGCTGAAACCGGACCTCCTACACAATTCTTCCACCAGTTCAGGGCCTTGACCCTGCAACTGATCCACCACCTTCGGATCTAAACCCTCATGTTGAACCGGGGTCAGAGGTGAGGACTCCCTCCCTCTGCACCCCCTTCCAGAGTTCTGCACCCTCCCAACTCGAGTGGTACCCCTAGAAGACTAACCGGTCAGGACACTGCTTACAGTCGTCCTTGCCTCCAGGTCAGGCAGGACCTGAACCTGGCCTCCCAACCCAGGGACTAAACCCTGCGGCTGAGCACCTGCCCGGCGCACCAGGACTTCCTTGGGAGCACGCATGCCCCCCCTGAGGGTAACACATGACTCATGTGTTGTGTGACAGTCTGCCTGGCGCAGATCTCCCGACCCCTGTCCATCTGACAGTGCGCGAAGATCCCCCAGGACAGAAGTGGTGTCACCATGGTCACTCCTAGGAGGCTCTGCCCTTCTGGCTGGCCCCTGACCCACTGGTTTTCCCACTGGGGAACGCATCCCCCTCTCACCCCTCAATCTGGACTTCTGCACCCTCCACTTAGGAGCAGCACCGCCAGGCACCAGAACCGCTGGAGCTCTGTTTACAGACACTCCACCTTCTCCTGACAGTAGGAGATCCCCCTCAACGGACGGCCCACCAGTACAGCCTAGGCTCCCGACCTGGTGTTCCCTTCTGGAACCACCCAGGCTTTGGGACCGGGTTTTGGGCACCTTGGGCCGCAGCCCATTCATGCTTCTTCTCCGCGGAGACAGGACGTGAGTCCCTACACCCTTCCCACGACACCGGGACCTATCTGGGCTACCACAAACCTTTCCCACCACCCTTGGTTGGGAAATACCGAAGCCACTTCCTTCCGAGTCACCCCCAGATGCTTCTCCAGACCCTCTGGAATCCACCAAAAGGTCTGCCTCCAGTGCAAGTTCCCTGGGGTCAGAGAAATCACACTCACTGGGTGTTGGTATAGCTCTGGAAAACAGGGACTTAAAATATGCTCTCCAACAATTGAATCACAGAGCCCCACACAGGTGTTAACCACACTACCCTTCACCAAACCGTCCAGTGCCTCAGAAAAGTACCCCACATCATTCTCACAAGACTGGTGAGACAGTGTCTGACTGTTGCTGTCTATTAACCCATACTCTTCTGGTTGGTCTCCATACTCACTTACTAGGGCTTCTATTATGGGGGAACCCCTCTCCCTGCACCTCTCATCTAGAGTCAGTAGAGTGTCCCTCCCACTACCAGGAATATGATCCCCTGTGCCATTTCCCCAATCCTTCTCAGGGACACTGTGCATCACTGGAGTAACCACACAATCCTGAACCCCCTGGTGTATGTCAACCCCCTCCTTGAAGCAGGGCCCCAAATCTGTGTGTGCGTGCACCTCACCCGCAGTACTGGACACTACATTTTTGCTGCCACCATCTGGGCTGGGCCTAGCCCCACTGGCTTCCCAGTCCAGCTCTCTCATTTTAAACTCATGGTCTAACATCATCTTCCTTACCTCCATGGCTATTCTTTTGTCTTCCCTCTCACTTTCCATCCTGAGTTTCTCCAACTCGAACTTCCTCGCTTCCCGCCTGTCCTCCAGCTCCTCTGGGGACAGACTGCTGCTGCCTGGTTTAGAGGGTGCCCACTCTCCCAAAAGCACATCTACCCTTGGAATAGGCTCCTCTGTCTCCATGCCAAGATCTCCAGACAGCTCACTAGCATGTCTGGCTGCTACCCAGGCCCTCAGCGCCTTTTGTAGCTCCTCTTTTCTGGTGAGGCCCCTGATTTGGATTTTGAGGTTTTTGCAGATCGCCTTCAATTCCTTCACATTGTAGGTTTCTAACCTCTCCTCCTCAAAGGCTACTTCCAAGGATGCAATAGATGATGCAATTGATTTAGGCATGATGAAGTAGCAAGTTCAAACTGGCAAGATCAAAAATAGGCCAAAAAGAAAAAGAACCAGTATGTGGCACGTAATGGTCTGCGATATGGTAGTAGTGCACACCAATCACTGTAAGTCAAGTGCAAACGCAAGTCTTATCCTCACCGCTGACAACCAATGTTAGAAATTGGATTTTTGGTAGGCTAGGGCATGTGCCAAAGCCAGGCAGAAACCACCACTCTAGTCAGGATAAGGGAGTTACACTCCTAAAATAACCCCTGCTCACCCCCTTGGTAGCTTGGCACGAGCAGTCAGGCTTATCTTAGAGGCAGTGTGTAAAGCATTTGCACATAACCAACAGTAATACAGTGTAAGCACTACAAAAGGACACCACACCAGTTTAGAAAAATATCCAATATTTTTATATACTTAAGACAAGACCAAAAACGATAAAAATCCACAATACAGTACTTAAAAATCTTCAGTTATCAAAATATGCTTGAAAAACAGTTCCTTGATGTCAATAGCTCCGTCCGGGGCTATCACGGCATCGTGAGCAAACAAATCCAAACAGTTCTGGCTGACCGCGGCGTCGCGGGCCAGCTATAATGTCGGGAAGACCCGCAAACAGTACCTTTTAGAAATGCAGGGCATCGGCGACCTCTCGTTGAGCTTCCGAAATCACGGCGTCCGCAGGCGTCGGTTCCGGAGGCCGGTGCAGGAGTCGTCGGGGCCCTCGAAGTCACACGCATTGCAGATTGAACTCCTCTCTGTTGAAGTCAGGAGTGCTGGCGTCGGCAGGCGTCGGGTGCTGCGGTGCGAAGTGCAGCAGTGTGGCGTGCGGTGCCCTCAGGTCGCGGTGCGAGCAGCGGCTCGGTGGCGGCATCAGATGGCGTCGTTGGTGAGACCATGGTCGCGGTGCGAAGTGACGGCGGTGCTCGTCGCGGTGCTGGCAGGTCACGGTGCAAGCAGCGGCGTCGTCGTTGCTGAAGCGCTGTCGTCAGCTGACGAACTGGAGTCGATGGCGCCGGCGTCGGTAGGCCACGGCTGCGGTGCGGGATGAGGGCGGTGCGTCGTGTAACTTTGCAAGCGGTGTCCTCGAACCACGGTGCAAGCAGCGGCGTCGATTTTGGCGTGCATCGGCGTCGTCGGGGATACCAAGGCGTCGTCGTGAATCTTAGGCGGTCCAGAGTGCGGTGCCCACAGGTCGCGGTGCGAGCAGCGGCTCAGTGGCGGCGTCATTGGTGAGACCAGGGTCACGGTGCGGCATTGCGGCGGTGCCCTCTGCGGTGCCTTCAGGACACGGAGTCGGCAGCGGCGTCGTAGACGGCGTCAGGTTGCTTTTTCTTCTGTTGCAGCAAAAAACACACAGTCCCCAGTGCTGAGGGCAGAAGAACTTGAAGTCTTTGCTGTTCCTGAGACTTCTTGAACAGGGGGCAAGCTCTACTTCAAGCCCTTGGAGAAACTCACAAAAGTAGATTGCAGAAAATACAGTCCAGTCCTTTCACTGCCCAAGACAGAAGCAGCCACTGCAGGCCAACACAGAAAAGCACACAGCAAAGTGGTAGTTCCTCCTCAAAGCTTCTCCAGCTCTTCTTCATGGCAGTCTTCTTGGTCCAAAAGAGTTCTAAAGTTCAGGGGTCTGGGCCCCAATATTTATATCCCAAAATCCTTTGATCTCTTAGGCAGAGAGTGTCTGTGCCCAGCCAGAACCAGTTCTGCCTTCTCTGGGGTGATTTCCTGGCAGGAGGTGGAGACAGCATTGTCAGAGGCAGACCAGGCCCTTTGAGGTGCAAGGAAATCTCCTCCCCCTTCCCCAATTGCAGCCCAGGTCTATTCAGCCCTTTTCTGACCCACCTAGACTATCTGGAGCCACTCCTGCTCCCCAGCCTTCTGTCATCCAAATCCCAGACAGGCAATCCACATTCCAGCAGAGGCACACGGGATGACTGAGCAAGAAAATACCTACTTTCTAAAAGTGGTATTTTCAAACACAGAATGTAAAAATCACCTTCACTAAAAGATGCATCTTTAGATTCTGAGTTCAGGCATACTAAACTTTATTTTCCTACCTAGATCCCAGGGCCGGTTATGTTTATAAGATGTTATAAACAAACTTCCCATTCTGTCCTATGGGGAACAGGTAGCCTTGCAATAGTGAAAAACGAAATTGGCAGTAATTCACTATCAGGACATGCCACACACACCAGGGCATGTCCTACCTTTCACGTACACTGCACCCTGCCCACAGGGGTACCTTGGGCCTACCTTAGGGGTGGCTGACATGTAAGAAAAGGGAAGGTTAGGGACTGGCAAGTGTGTGCACTGGCCAAGTCGACATGGCAGTTACAAACTGCACGCAGACTCTGCAATGGCAGGTCTGAGTTACCTTTTCAGGGCTACTCACGTGGGTGGCACAATCAGTGCTGCAGGCCCACTAGTAGCATTTGATTTACAGGCCCTGGCACACTCAGTGCACTTTACTAGGGACTAACAAGTAAATCAAATATCCAATCCTGGAAACACCAATCTATAACACAATTTACAGAGAGCATATGCACTTTAGCGCTGATAAGCAGTGGTAAAGTGCCCAGAGTCCTAAAACCAACACAAACAGGTCAGGAAAAAGTAGGAGGAAGAAGTAAAAAGTTTGGGGATAACCCTGCAAAAAGGGCCATTTCCAAAACTGCCCATTGGATATGAACCCTCATTTGATCTCTAGCTTCTCTGTCCTTACTGAAGACTGTGTTTAGAGGTTGTCTAGAGTGAAATCTGCCTCTCCAAATGATCCTTGCCCTCCTAAATTCTCTGAGCCCTCTACAGAGTCGTTTAGACTCCTCTCTACTAGTGGGAAGCATCCCAAATTCTTTCAAGGAAGCAGTTGTCTTCCCACTGCAGAAAAAAAAGGATAAGACCCTTTTCTTTTGAAAAATTATCGCTCTATCTCCCTATTGCTCTTTTCGGCCAAATACTAGAGGACCATGTGGCACAAATTCTATGCGCCACTCTTGAAACTTTAAGATTTTTAAATACATAACAATCTGGGTTTCGCCCTATGCACAGTACTGCATCTGTCATTTTGGCAGTTGTAAATAATATGCGTAAGGACTGCAATGAAGACCTAGCCTCCGGCTTGGTGTTGTTAGATCTGTCAGCAGCCTTTTGGGTGGAGGGTGACATGTTTTTATGGAAACAAATCCTAGATTCACACAATTTGTTTCTATCAATATTCTCAGTCCTCTCCCCTTGAAAGTATTCCCTGAAGCTCTATTCTACCCACTCATTCTCTTCTCTCCCTTCTGTTCCCGGCTTGATTCCCTTTCTCTTTGCGGAGCGTACACCAAGGGCCCCACAACCAATCTGTCGCAGTCTGTGACTGCATTTTCTAACTGATTTAGTGCTGTTTTATCCCATGACTTAAGCCCATTCGGAGGCCTGATTAAGCAAAGAGGAGCAGTTTCCAGGGCTTTAAGTGGGCTGGGTCCTGTCGGTGCTCAGCACCGGCAGTTTTAACAAGCTTTTGCAATGCAATAGGTCTCACATTACTGAAAGTTTGAGCTATTCGCGTTGCATTATTATTTGCAACGCTAATAGGTCAAACTTTCTGTAATTCAAAACCTATAGCATTGCAAATGCTTGTTTATTCTTGATCATACCTCTGGTATCCCATGACGTCTTCAGCAGGCCAGTGGCCTGTAGAAAAGGGCCTAAATATTCCCCCTTCAAATAATGACATGGATGGAAGCTGCATTTGCGCATGAGGGGAGGGTGTGCAAGCAAGGGAGTCAAGAGATGGCCAGAGCTAGCCGACCAAAAGAATGAATTGGTGATGTCTGCTGGGAGGGAACCAAGCACTGAAAGGCGGGACAGATGCACAATATCAACCAACCAGAGAAAAGGAATTTTAAAAAAGCAGCCCAACTAACCAACCAAAAGCGGTGGGTGTGTCCAAAGTCCCTGAAATCCCATATACCCAATACAGCATGCCTCGCACAGCAGCACATGCGCTGCCCAGGGTCGACCTAAAAAGCAGATGCCAGGTCCCTATCGGGCTCTCCATTTTTTCCCTCACGCACAGTGAGAAAAAGAAATCTTAACTCGACAGCTGTACCACCTTTCATTGGCCTTTGAGTTTAAGGTTAACAAGGATACTCATAATAGTTATTTCACAGTCTCATCAATTCATAGTTAAAGCATTTTCAATATTATTCACTGAAAAAACCATAGGTTTCAGGAACGTTATAGTTAGAAATTAGCATTTAAAAACCTTACAAATTCACTGAAAAAACCATAGGTTTTAGGGACAGTTATAGTTAGTTGGACATTGCACTCGTACAAAACCCGTGAAATTCCCCGTTATAGTTAGTTCAGCTAACTATAACTCGCGCCCGCAATGCACTGCTGATGACGCCACATATTACATCACTCATGACATGGTCAGTGACATCACTGATGACATCACTGATGACATCTCAAATGACATCACTGATGACATCACTGATGACATCATCCACGTGATAATCTGATGCACCTCCTCACACCCTAATATAACCTTTGATACACTCACTCTAAATTACAGACTGCCATTCGCAAAACCATAGACACTCCAACACCAATAACTACATACCCACTCACTGATTCTTAGGTCTACACACACATCCACTCACTCACCCGTACAATCACTCATACTTACGGTCACTCAGTACAGGACTATCATATGCACTCATACTCCTATATAGACACTCAAACACCGCCACTCATCCATAGAGGTACTCACACACCTAGTCAGTCATGCAAATAATTAAACACACTGCCATTTACTCACCTATACAGTTATACACACACCAGCTCACTTACTCATACAAATACTAGCACATTCTTACGCTCTTATACAATAACTGATACAAGCACACACTCATCCATACAGTCACTCTCACAATCACACACTCTCGCTTATAGCTATTTATATACTCCAACACACATATATACTGCCTTTCACATATGTAGTTACTCACACATGTACCACTGGGACATACATTCACTCACTAACACACTCTTACACACACTTATCCACCCATACAGTCTATCACAGATGCACTCTTGAAACCATCCACCCAGTGAATCACCCACTCACACATCTATGCACAGAGTCGCACACACCCCACCCACACAAACACTCAGGCACCCATACAGATACTCAGACAACCAATCAATAACTCATATAGACACTCATGCAGCCACTTACACAGCAATAGACAGACGGATACAGACATTCACCCAGTTTAGTCACTAACCCATGCATTCAGTAAGATACGTTTAATCACTCACTTATAGAGTTAGTCACGCACCTACTAAATCATCCATACAGACACTTATACACCCACTCATTCTTCAATACGCCTTTCCCTATATATAGTAAAAATATTTAAACTTTACAGAAACACACAGTCACTGGATGATGTCATCAGTGATGTCACTGACCATGTCATGAGTGATGTAATATGTGACGTCATCAGCAGTGCATTGCGGGGCGCGAGTTATAGTTAGCTGAACTAACTATAACGGGGAATTTCACGGGTTTTGTACGAGTGCAATGTCCAACTAACTATAACTGTCCCTAAAACCTATGGTTTTTTCAGTGAATTTGTAAGGTTTTTAAATGCTAATTTCTAACTATAACGTGCCTGAAACCTATGGTTTTTTCAGTGAATAATATTGAAAATGCTTTAACTATGAATTGATGAGACTGTGAAATAACTATTATGAGTATCCTTGTTAACCTTAAACTCAAAGGCCAATGAAAGGTGGTACAGCTGTCGAGTTAAGATTTCTTTTTCTCACTGTGCGTGAGGGAAAAAATGGAGAGCCCGATAGGGACCTGTCTCAGCATCTGCTTTTTAGGTCGACCCTGGGCAGTTAGTTAGTATAGTTAGAAATTAGCATTTAAAAAACCTTAGAAATTCACTTAAAAAACCATAGGTTTCAGTGGACATTTCACTCGTACAAAACCATAGAAATTCCCCCGTTATAGTTAGTTCAGCTAACTATAACTCGTGCGCCCGCAATGCACTGCTGATGATGTCACATATTACATCACTCATGACATGGTCAGTGACATCACTGATGACATCATCCAGTGACTGTGTGTTTCTGTAAAGTTTAAATATTTTTAATATATATAGGGAAAGGCGTATTGAAGAATGAGTGGGTGTATAAGTGTCTGTATGGATGATTTAGTAGGTGCGTGACTAACTCTATAAGTGAGTGATTAAACGTATCTTACTGAATGCATGGGTTAGTGACTAAACTGGGTGAATGTCTGTATCCGTCTGTCTATTGCTGTGTAAGTGGCTGCATGAGTGTCTATATGAGTTATTGATTGGTTGTCTGAGTATCTGTATGGGTGCCTGAGTGTTTGTGTGGGTGGGGTGTGTGCGACTCTGTGCATAGATGTGTGAGTGGGTGATTCACTGGGTGGATGGTTTCAAGAGTGCATCTGTGATAGACTGTATGGGTGGATAAGTGTGTGTAAGAGTGTGTTAGTGAGTGAATGTATGTCCCAGTGGTACATGTGTGAGTAACTACATATGTGAAAGGCAGTATATATGTGTGTTGGAGTATATAAATAGCTATAAGCGAGAGTGTGTGATTGTGAGAGTGACTGTATGGATGAGTTTGTGCTTGTATCAGTGATTGTATAAGAGCGTAAGAATGTGCTAGTATTTGTATGAGTAAGTGAGCTGGTGTGTGTATAACTGTATAGGTGAGTAAATGGCAGTGTGTTTAATTATTTGCATGACTGACTAGGTGTGTGAGTACCTCTATGGATGAGTGGCGGTGTTTGAGTGTCTATATAGGAGTATGAGTGCATATGATAGTCCTGTACTGAGTGACCGTAAGTATGAGTGATTGTACGGGTGAGTGAGTGGATGTGTGTGTAGACCTAAGAATCAGTGAGTGGGTATGTAGTTATTGGTGTTGGAGTGTCTATGGTTTTGCGAATGGCAGTCTGTAATTTAGAGTGAGTGTATCAAAGGTTATATTAGGGTGTGAGGAGGTGCATCAGATTATCACGTCGATGATGTCATCAGTGATGTCATCAGTGATGTCACTGACCATGTCATGAGTGATGTAATATGTGACGTCATCAGCAGTGCATTGCGGGGCGCGAGTTATAGTTAGCTGAACTAACTATAACGGGGGAATTTCACGGGTTTTGTACGAGTGCAATGTCCAACTAACTATAACTGTCCCTAAAACCTATGGTTTTTTCAGTGAATTTGTAAGGTTTTTTAAATGCTAATTTCTAACTATAACGTGCCTGAAACCTATGGTTTTTTCAGTGAATTTCAAAGGTTTTTTAAATGCTAATTCCTAACTATAACATGTCTGAAACCTATGGTTTTTTTCAGTGAATTTCAAAGGTTTTGTAAATGACATTTTTTAAATGTATTAATTGTTATATTTATTTTTTTGATACTGATTTACTACATTTTTTAAACTATTTATTTTTACATATTTTATTTTTTAAATTACATTGTAATTACATTATACATTACATTACAAAATATACTTTCTCAGAATGAATTACTTTAGTTTAAATACTTTGCAAATAGGCAATAGACTTTTAAGTACAGTAGTTACAGTTGCTGCAATGGGCAACACAATTTCAAACACAATGCAACATTGAGCTCAATGTGAATTTCTAGTTAAATGCAATTAGTTACTTTATGGATTACTTTTCTAACCACAGGACTGGATCCTAGATTCAGTCCTGGGACATCTCCTGTAAACAGTTAAGTAAAAGCGTTTTTTTACAGTAGTGATTTTTAAGGAATATTATTGTATTTTAAAAGTTGACACTTAGAAACTTTTTCACATAGAATCACCAATGTTATCCTATGGGAGGAAATTCACTTAGCAGGTAAGTAGTGTTATCGTTACTTTTTCTTACTCAGTGGTGGATCCTGGATCCAGCACTGGTGCATCTCCTGTAAACAGTTGAAAGAATGCTTTTAAGTCATACAGGCGATTTTTAAGGAATATTTGTAGTTTGTGAAAATCGACACTTTGAAACTTTTCTGCTGAAAACCAGACAATGGATTCCAATGGAAGGAAATACAAGTTACTGGTAAGTACGGTTATAATTACTTTTCAGGGTCAGTGCTGGGCTAAAAGATGCAGCACTGGGTTCTCTCCTGATAACAGGTGAGTAAATCGGAATTCGTAGTTCGGCTGATTTTAGAGGAATATTATAAAGTTCCAAAACTCCACACAGAGAAGAATTTCCAAGTGAAACCAGTCAATGTTAGCCTATGGAAGGAAATTCAAGTTACTGGTAAGTACGGTTAAAATTACTTTTCAGGATCAGTACTGGGCTCAAAGATGCAGCACTGAGGTCTCTCCTGATAACCGGTGAGTAAATCGGACGCACCTGGAGACCGGCTTGTAACGCCTTGCTGTCTGCTGCTCTGGGGGGACCTCATTGGCCATAATCCTCTGCTCCCTGGAGGGAGGAGCACCACTGCTGCCAAACGCGCTCATAAGCGCACAACACCATCGCGGCGCGGGACGCACCTGGAGACCGGCTTGTAACGCCTTGCTGTCTGCTGCTCTGGGGGACCTCATTGGCCATAATCCTCTGCTCCCTGGAGGGAGGAGCACCACTGCTGCCAAACGCGCTCATAAGCGCACAACACCATCGCGGCGCGGGACGCACCTGGAGACCGGCTTGTAACGCCTTGCTGTCTGCTGCTCTGGGGGACCTCATTGGCCATAATCCTCTGCTCCCTGGAGGGAGGAGCACCACTGCTGCCAAACGCGCTCATAAGCGCACAACACCATCGCGGCGCGGGACGCACCTGGAGACCGGCTTGTAACGCCTTGCTGTCTGCTGCTCTGGGGGGACCTCATTGGCCATAATCCTCTGCTCCCTGGAGGGAGGAGCACCACTGCTGCCAAACGCGCTCATAAGCGCACAACACCATCGCGGCGCGGGACGCGCGCGGGCCGCGCCCGGGCGAAGCCCGGGCCAAGGGCGGGCCCGTCCTTGCCCGTCATCGCCAGGAAGAGGCAGGGCAGGGCTACACCTCTTTCACTGTCCACGTAAGAGGCTCTTAGCTTCAAAATTAAGGTACTGTTGTTTGGGCTTATTGTATTCCTACAAGAGCCTTCCTTATTGGCTAGTTGGTAGACCGGAACCTTACTTTTTCTATTTGTTTTTGGACTGTTTTGTTGGACCTTTAAACGTTCAGGACTTATTGCATTTATAATTTTACAATTTTTATCTGGGTTGGCTGATCCCCGCAAGTATTGGGTAACCCGTATTGCTTTTTCTGTGGTCAACAAAACAAATTGCTTTTCCTATAATAGGTATGGGAAAACGGAAAGCCATGGAAAGCGCAGAGGTGGGGGGACTGGGAGCCAGGGGAGTGGGTGTCGTGGGTTAGGCAAGGGGAAAAAGGCCAAAAATCACGCAAACATGCTGCTAACAATTGTGTCCTAGATAGAATAGACACACTGATTAATGAGTGCGAAACTATATTGGTGTCAGATCACGTGGCCTTGTATAATAATGACAACTTAAACCCTTCTGATCCAAAATCCCCTGCCCGTCCGCTTGTTGTCGCTCCCATGTTCCATAAACACGTTAGTAAACGAATTATCCACCCAAGTGTTAATAAGGACTGTGATCTTGCTGGGGTACAAGAGAAGGTTGTTTCTGCCCCGGTTTTTGCCCCGGATGAATTAGTCTGCAAGCAATTGACTCCAACGAAGCATGATATTCTATGTTCAAATAGATTCGCCTTGCTTGCAACCTCTCCTGATGTAGTATGTGAGCAGGCTTCACCACCAGCTATATCTCAAGGAGGTAGTAATGATGAGCAATTACTTCTTGAAACATTAGGGCCTATTGATTCCCTTAGGGCGGAGATTACATCATTGAAAGGGTTGATTAAAGAGCTCACTCACTTGGTGAAGGCATTACTTCCTTGGGCCCATGAGGTATCCCAGGAGCAGCCACCTGCACTATCACGACAAATTTTTATCTTGCCTGGAGTGCCAAGCACTACAGGGGTAGAACTGGGGGAAAGTGGAGCTATTTTTCCAAATAACTCAGTTAATCATAAGTCTCCTGGTTCTACATTTCCAAGAACGAATATTCCTGAGTGCAAGATAACAAATAACTTTCCAACATTACCCATGCCAAAAAAAGGTCAGGCTGTCTCTGGTGGCCTTTGCAGGCCAAAGGACATTACATGGCCTGCGAAGGTTCCACTACAACTCCTACAACGGAGAGATGCTTATTCATTACCACCATTGCAAGGCCCTAATATTTACATGATAAATGTACCTAAACTTGGCTCACATAATGATATAGAAAGCGTGGACTCCTTGACCAATAAGGTCATACATTGGATACGCCACACTAGAGGTTGTCGCTCAGTGATCCGTGAAGATATCACGCGGGCACGTAGATGTACTATTCCTACCCAAATCTATGATTGTATCGAGCTCACATTCTCTAATGTTGATCTGGCAGAGAACCTTTTGGCCTTGGAATTCAGATCTTGTGCCCCTCCTACTTCAGCTATACAGTTTAGGCGAGATCAAGTTTTCCCAGGGGACGGGTCCCAATCCCAACTCGAGGGAGGTTCAATGCTTGAAGCAGTGGATTGACTGCTTGTTGAGCCTGGCTGCTTATCAAGGTACGACACGGCGGGGGTTGGCCAGACTCATAATTTTAACGAGTGTTCTGTTCCCCTCTCCAGTAAAGACTCATCTGAGATTTTAGGGGTGGTGTCGAACCACTCCGAACAGGGTTTACAAGAGATTGTTCCTTGCATTCTTCCTGATTTGTCATTGGCACCAGACCCTTTGGATTTATCTTGTACCTTAACACCGTATTGTTTACATGAGGGGGACTCAGGTACATGCCCACATCAGCTGAAAATGTTATCGTGGAATGTGGCAGGTTTACCAAACAAGTTATTACTGCCGCACTGGAATGATTTTGTGGAGGGCTTTGACATATGCTTATTCCAGGAGACGTGGAGTTTGGCCCCACTCCACAAATCTGGCTATGCCTGCTATTGCATCCCGGCAATAACAAAGGGGAGAGGGCGACCTTCAGGAGGGCTGATTATTTGGGTGAGCATTTCCTTAGACTGCCAGACCATTGTCCAATCTACCAAGAGTTCTGACATTCTGTGGTTAACTATTAAAGGCCCTAGGGGAGGAGGTATATTGGAGCTGTTCAATGTTTACATTAGAGGAACTAAGGGAGGCCAACAATCACCCATTGTTACACTTTTAGACCATTCCCTATCCAGTTGCAAGCCCGAAGCGAAAATTATAGTAGGAGGAGACTTCAACTGTACCTTTGAGCCTTTGAGCTTAGAGGACATGCTGGAGCTGGAGGATAGTGATGCAAAATGGTCGGTCCCCCTCTTAATATTTCTCCCATTAGAAAGTGGTCCCCGCTTGCAATTCAATTTAATGCATTAACCATTGAACATGGTCTTAGAGCTGCAAACGGTAGAACCCACTCGGATACGCATGGTGCAAACACTTATAATAGAGTGGGCTGCTCTTCACGAATAGACTACATTCTAGTGGATGTAAAGTTATGGGTTCAAGTGTCAGACATGTACGTGGGCACCACAACTGACAGTGACCACAACCCTCTTTGTTTGACATTTGAATCGCTTTGGGCCACCCAGTCCTCACAACAAAGCAGGAGGGCCATAGCTTCGGTTATAGATATCGTTCCTTCAAATTGCAAAAGATATCTGAAATGGCATATGATCAGCGCAAATGAAATAAAACTATCTAGCGTTAAGGCAGTTGTCTCCTCTGGTATTCAAGCCCTCCAGGCAACTCTATTGACCGCCGAGCCCTGTGCAGGAGCTTTTTAGTTCACTCTCGCACTACAGAACAATTGAGCACTCTTTTCCTAGCCACCCAAAACCATGACAAAAAAAAGGCATTTCGGCAAAGACAGCACTTGTGGTATACTAAAAATGTAGACTAAATAGACAAACAATGGCAGCTGCAATTAGGTCTAAGAATTCCGAAATAATAAAACTAGCGACAAAGAATTATAGGGCAGCCCTTCATGAGGCTAGAATAGAGTGGGATGAATGTCATTGGAAAAATTTGAAAGACGCAAGTCTACAGAAGAACAAAAACCAATTCTGGTCCCTTGTTAGTAAGGGTACTAGTCGAGACCCTATCTCTTTGTCTAACCATATCACAAGCCATGAATGGTATGACCATTTTAGGAAATTGTATTCCACTCCTAATGATGAACGTCTGGAGGAGTTAAGCGACTCCACAGACGTTCCTCTGGCGGGGAATGCGATCAACCCCTTCACGCTGCTTGAAATTGAAATGGCTATTGCAAAGATAGTGCCGGGCAAAGCTCCTGGACCTGATGGTCTTCCTGGTGACCTCTTCTTGGCCGATTCTAGAAATTGGTCACGTTATATTCAACTTTTGATCAATAGCATAGCCAATGGATCCCCTATTCCTGACTCTTGGAAAGGAGCGCTGGTGGTCCCGATATTTAAAAAGGGGATAGGGAAGACCCATCAAACTACAGGCCAATAAGCTTAATAGATGCCATGCAAAAGTTGGTAGGTAGAGTTCTCCTACAGCGAATACAGACTTGGGCTGAAGAGGAGGATATTTTATCCCAATATCAGGCTGGGTTTAGAAGAAACACTGGCACGATTGACCAAGTCTTCAGGTTATTGCTTATATATTGGAAGGTTGTTGTTATTGGTAAGGGAAGTCTGTACCTTGCTTTTATTGATTTAAGAACAGCTTTTGATCTTGTTCCTAGGCTAAGACTGTGGCAAACGCTGAGGGATCTGGGTGCCCCCCTCTCCTTCTTAATTTTTTAATTCGACTGCACGAAGGAAACTTCGCCCAAGTTAGGTGGGGTCCCCATGGGGAGGTAACAGAAAAGATTCCAGTCGGCAGGGAGTCCGCCAGGGGTGTGTCATGGCACCTACCCTGTTTTCTTTGTACATCAATGGGGTGGTGAGATTTCTTCAGGAGATCCAGTCAGATGCACCAATTCTGGCGGGCGAGCAAGTTCCTACATTGCTGTTTGCCGACGACACCCTTCTGGAGTCGAAAACCCCGATTGGGCTGCAAAGACTTCTTAATCGATACCAGCTATTCTGCGAATCCAGGGGTCTGGTTATTAATACAGAAAAGACAAAATTCATGGCTTTTAATCCATACAAGGCTTTTAAAAATGATTTAACTTTAAATAATATTCGATTAGAGAGGGTACATGTGTTTGATTATTTGGGCATCCGCCTCACTGACAAAATGCATTGGAAGCCGCACCTAGCTAAGATGTTATTAAATCATAAACGTGCTGCTGGAGCTCTCAGTAAAGAACATCGGGCCTCCTATAGTAGACCGGTAGCCCCAGCTCTTGCAATTTACGAAGCCAAAGCCGCAGCCGCTGCGTTGTACGGGGCGGAGCTATGGGGCTTTGAAAACACCGAAGATATTGGCAGGTCCGAGAATAAGTTTTTGAGGGATTTGGTAATGCTTCCAAGTAACACTCCATTAACCCCCTGATGTTTGATATGGGCAGACGGCCTTTTAGGGATATTGCAAAATTGCGCCCTCTTCTTTTTTGGGCGCGAGTGATGCGCACCCCAGAGCTTGTCAATTATGCCGCGGCCCTAACAGAGGTGATAGGTCTAGACTTAGGGTATAGGGTAAAGTGGATATCCAGTGTTAGAAGGCTGCTGTCCAAGTTGAGCTTTACGGAAGCATGGGAAACTCAGATACCACCTTCCAAGGCAGAGCTTAAGCATACCTATTGGAACTGGGTCGATACCAAAGAACTGAGCAATCCAGAAATGGGGAGCTTAACAGAAGAGTTCTTTCGCCACAAACAGTGTAGAGGTTTGGAGCCCTACTTGGACGACATCCAGATACCACGTGATAGACAGTTATTCATGCAATTTAGGCTGGGCACACTTCCTATTAATGCAACCTCCTCCAAGTGGCGCTCTCACAAGTATCAAAGTAAGGCATGCCCTTGCTGTGGAGCGCCGTTGGAAAGCTTGCCCCATCTTTTGTTTAACTGTCCGGCATATTCCATTGCTAGGTCCAGCTGGATAAAACCGGTCTGTAAAATTATGGGCACACGTGACTATAGGATTGCTTTGCGCATCCTAAAAACTGACCCAGGTGTGCTTTTTCATGTGGGGTGGCGAAGTTTTTGAGCCGCGCCTGGATCATCAGAAATAAAGCATTAAAGGGTACTAGCACGCTTGTGGAGGGATAAATATTTATGTCCGCTTATATACTTCCCAACTTCTGGCTGTTTCCCTTCATCTCCCTTGATATCTTAGTATAAATGTTTTTATTCGCAAGCTCCGTATATTATGTCTGGTTGTGCATCTAGGCTCACTTTTTTAACCATTTTGTAAGGCCTTGTATATAGCTGTTTTAAAAAATGTTTAAATCCTAGATCAATTTTTAGGTCTTAAAAGTCTTATAGTATCTTTTTAGCTATTTTTAAACTTTATCAAATCATGTATTTATATTAATGTGATAGATTGTACTTTGAATGTCGGTCTTTGTTTTTTGTTTGTTGCTTTTATGATTCTAGTAATCGAAATAAAGCATTTGATTGAGTAAATCGGAATTCGTAGTTCGGCTGATTTTAGAGGAATATTTGTATGTTTCAAAAATCGACACTTAGAAACTTTTTCAGCAAAAAGCAGGCAATGATATCCTATGGAAGGAAATTCAAGTTACTGGTAAGTACGGTTAAAATTACTTTTCAGGATCAGTACTGGGCTCAAAGATGCAGCACTGAGGTCTCTCCTTTTAACAGGTGAGTAAATCGGAATTCGTAGTTCGGCTGATTTTAGAGGAATATTATAAAGTTCCAAAGCTCCACACTTAGAAGAATTTCCAAGTGAAACCAGTCAATGTTAACCTATGGAAGGAAATTCAAGTTACTGGTAAGTACGGTTAAAATTACTTTTCAGGATCAGTACTGGGCTCAAAGATGCAGCACTGAGGTCTCTCCTGATAACCGGTGAGTAAATCGGAATTCGTAGTTTCGGCTGATTTTAGAGGAATATTTGTATGTTTCAAAAATCGACACTTAGAAACTTTTTCAGCAAAAAGCAGGCAATGATATCCTATGGAAGGAAATTCAAGTTACTGGTAAGTACGGTTAAAATTACTTTTCAGGATCAGTACTGGGCTCAAAGATGCAGCACTGAGGTCTCTCCTGATAACAGGTGAGTAAATCGGAATTCGTAGTTTGGCTGATTTTAGAGGAATATTATAAAGTTCCAAAACTCCACACACAGAAGAATTTCCAAGTGAAACCAGTCAATGTTAGCCTATGGAAGGAAATTCAAGTTACTGGTAAGTACGGTTAAAATGAATTTTCAGGATCAGTACTGGGCTCAAAGATGCAGCACTGAGGTCTCTCCTGATAACAGGTGAGTAAATCGGAATTCGTAGTTCGGCTGATTTTAGAGGAATATTTGCACAATGGTGAAGGAAGGGGGTGGGGCCTGAAGTGACATGTCTGCAAACACGCCCTGTGGTGCATTTTAAGTTGGAGAATTAATTCCTCCTCAATCCCGAGGGTCCCTAGGGGCCAACTGGCCCACCAGATACCTCCAGTATGCGCCAGAGAGCTGCGTTGCAGAGAGGTGTTCAGAGGCCACGCCCCTTTTACAACACTCTGCAACGCAGCTCCGTGGCGCTTACTGGAGGTACCTGGTGGGCTAGTTGGCCCCCAGGGACCCTCAGGATTGAAGAGGATTTAATTCCCCATCTTAAAACACGCCACAGGGCCTGTTTGCACACATGTCACCTGAAGCCACGCCCTCCCTTCACCACTGTGCAAACGCGCCCCGTGGCGCGTTTTAAGTTGGGGGATTAAGTCCCCTTGAATACTGAGGGTCCCTGGAGTCCAACTAGCCCACCATGTACCTCCAAAAGCGCCACAGAGCTGCGTTGCAGAGAGGTGTAAAAGGGGCGTGGCCTCTGTACACCTCTCTGCAACGCAGCCCCTGGCACATACCGGAGGTTCCTGGTGGGCTAGTTGGCCCCCAGGGACCCCCAGTATTCAATGGGAATTACTTCCCCTTCTTAAAACGCGCCAGGGGGCGCGTTTGCAGACTGCTGCAGGGAGAAGGTGGGGCCTCCGGCACGATGCCATTTTTTTTTTTTTGTTGCTTTTTTCTGCCCAGGGGGTCCTTGTGGGACCCCCTGAGCAGACGTAGGGGGTCAGGGTGTTTCTACCCTGCCCCCTTTGTGCGTTTTGCGCACTTGTTTCTTGTGGGTTTTTTTTTTAATCGGCGGGATCCGCGCACCCTAAGCGCATCCCGCCGATTTTTAAAAAATGCTATTTTCTGCCCAGGGGTCCTTGTGGGACCCCTGAGCAGACCTAGGGGTCAGGGTGTTTCTACCCTGCCCCCTTTTGCGTTTTTGCGCACTTGTTTTACTGCTTTCTTGTTCCTCGGTTCTACCGAGGAACAAGATGGCTGCCAACACTTCCTGGTTTGGAGTGTTGACAGCCAATTAGCATGCAGCTCGTGGTCGGGAGGGTGCGCGGATCCACCGCGGCCATAGATATCGAAACTTTTATTTTGGATTTTCTCAGCAACTACTGAACGGATTTACACCATTTTTAAAAAGGGTGCTTTCTGAACCAAGCACTACCTTTTTGCCAAATTTGGTGTAATTCCGTTCAGCAGTTTTTGCTGTAGCCTTGCATAAAGTTTCCTATGGGAAATTGATTTTTTCACTCTTATTTTTTGAATTTCTCCGCAACTACTGAACGGATTTACACCATTTAAAAAAAAGGTCGCTTTCTGAACCAAGCGCTACCTTTTTGCCAAATTTGGTGTAATTCCGTTCAGCAGTTCGGGCTGTAGCCGTGGCTAAAATTTCCTATGGGAATTAACATGGAGAAAACATGTTTTGAGACCCGAGATTCGTCAAACGACGCCAAAGTTATTGGGAATAGAATGTTACGGATTTCCTATGGATAATAGGTCCTAACTATAACTATCTACTGGCGACCGCCAGTAGATAATATACAACAAAGTCATTGTTGGTACTTATTTATCTTATGCAACAACCATTGACAAAGCCAAAAGTCCTGGCTTGTTTTAGGTGTAATATCAGTTGTTGTATTGTATCTGGATGCAATAACAGAAAGACGCAGCAAAATACCACTCGGGTAACAAACTATACTAAGCACAGATTTTTTGCTTATGTCTTTAAGCTGCGGCCTTTGAGAGATCCCCTAGGTTTTTCATCCCACTTAAGGCCCTGGCAGTGTCATCTGTCACCACGTGCACCACAACTAAAAGACTGGTCTGTAACCTAGAGAAACCCCCTTGGAAACTGTCAAGATCATGGGGAACAGTATACCTTGGTACCAGATTACATTAGTCACGCCACGCTGTGGTAGCTCTCCGCAGGAGGAAATAGTGCTTCATCAAAAAGAAGTCCCTTACTGAGCCCCTGCCTGCTATGGAACCTTGCTACATAAGAGTACTGCAATTATTGCACAATGCTGCCTAATGTGGGTGGTTTTTTAGGTCGAGCCTCGAGTAGCGTGCAAGCGCTGCCCTGGCAAGACTTTATGTAGGGGTTTCAAAAAGCTGAACACACGCTCGTGCACAATGGCCTTTTCCCTGCGGTTACCCGCACGGCAGACATCTGTTTCCAATTATCGTGCCCAGACGTGGGCGCGATAATTGGAAACACATGGGCATTGTGCACGAGCGTGTGGTCAGCTCAGCAGGCTGCCGCGCTCACTTGTGCTGACGCTGCCTCCCTCCTCCCTACTCTGTCTTTTCTCTGCTGCAAGCACTCTTGCAGAATGTGACGACTTGACTTCCGTGCGGCTTCATGTGGATTAGTCGTTTGTTGATTCCTCTCTGGCAGGGGCGTAACACAGGCCCCCGCAGCTCCCAGCGTTGCGGGGGCCCCGCGCTCCAGGGGCCCTCTCACTTCATCATGAATGAAATGGTGCACACAGCACGCACGCCTGGGCCCCGGTCGGGCCTCAGAGGCTCTTCATTGTGGTGGCCCGCCGTCGCCCGGCCAGGCCCGCCCCGGGCCTCAGAGGCTTGTGGCTCTTCATTGAATTAAATGGTGCGCAACTGCTGTGCAGTGCGCACGCGCGGTCCCCTGAGACTCTTCATTAATGAAATCATCAGTACTTAGCAGGGATGGCAAACTCGAGGCAGCGTAGGGTCCTCGGCGCTAATCCTGCAGAAGACAGACCTCTCCTGGCCACAAAGGAAGAGAACCAAAATTCGCACTATTACATCCATTCCGGACCTAGAAGAGCTATGTAGCCGGTGTTTGCAGCACTTTGATTATAGCTGCGTCCGTTTTATGTAGTTCTTAATACAATTGGGCAGTCATTTTCTAAGCATTAACAAATGTATCAAGATAAAGTGATTTGCGGATCACACCGTGATAAGTTGGCAAGCCGGGATTGGAACTTGCTGTTTGCTGCTTCTGTAGTCAGTAACGTCAACAGAGACCACGTTTCCTCCCGTGAAAAAGATATTTGACATTCAAGTCACCTGGCAACAGGTTTGGATCCAGAGGCTTACTGGGAGCGGAACTGTAAGCACGTTCAGGATGTTTGTCTGAGAAAAAGACAGGGCGAGGCGAACTGGAGGGCGCCCCTCCCCTAAAAAAGGAAGCAGTCAAATCCCTAGAAAAATCTGGGTAAAACGTCACGTTATTTTTTACTAAATTCAGTGCCAAACATAATCAACCAAACTACATCAAACTGCACTCAGTGTATTTTATGTATTGTCTACATTCATTGTATGGCTGTCGAGCGCACTGAAGCATGGAGGGTCTGTGCCCAAGGACGTCACGAGGGCTTCTGCAGTTTAGAGTGGGGTGCTGGCCAGTGATGTCACCTCACTAAAGGCAAAGGGGATATGTGACAGTGTGCGTTTGAAAAGACAACAGATGCTGCCAGAACAAAACATTTGAATGACCCTTTTATTGTTCATTCCCATTATAAACTGTTGCAAGATGTATTAATGGGGGCGCTTCCTGCTCCAGCGCCATGGATCTGTGTGACCTGATGTCTGTGCCTCCCTACCCCTCACTGACATTTCCCTTCAGCCTCTCTAGTCTGTGCCCTGATGCCAGAATCTCTGCCCCGCCCACCTCTTGCCTTGGCCGTTTTGGCGCGCGTGGGTACCTAAGAGCAGGTGACGTAGGTCATATCAGTAAAGGGATAGAGGTGAGCCCGCGCCATGTTACTCAGCACCTGAAGTAGTAGCTTACTGTGCGAAGAGTTACTGCGCAGGTACCCGCTGCTCGACCTAGTATGTCAAGAAACTGAGTTGCTAGTACTTAAAACAAGCATTGTCAAAGCCAGTAGGTCTGGTGTTAAATGCCAGCCTTTTGGCTTTGTCAGTGATTGTTTTGTTTTGACATATTTTGTGCAACTTTATTGTTGGGAAATCAGTCAGGTCCTCCTCAGTCGAAAAAAACATTGGCTAGAAGCAGAAATAGCTTTTGTTTTCAAAATGCACACATTGCCAAAGTACTCCCTGTCACCGAAGGGAACTACATTGTGTGTGGATGTTATTTTTTGAATGGGAAGAATGTGGTCACCTGAGGTAAAACAGCCAATGGATGAAGTGGGCTGACCCATTACCCCAAGCTGCATGCTATAGCGGGCGTATAAAGATGTTAATGACTCAACAACAGACCAATGGATAAAGAGGGCCTGCTGAAGGCC
Organism: Calotriton arnoldi; assembly: GCA_963921515.1. Lineage (NCBI taxonomy): Eukaryota > Metazoa > Chordata > Amphibia > Caudata > Salamandridae > Calotriton > Calotriton arnoldi. Next base: position 444,809 of record CAWUFW010013145.1, read on the forward strand.
CTATAAGTAATTATATCGCACATATTATTTCTAGATTCTGTGAGATCAAAAGGTCTTGGCTAGAACCAGACCTAATTCTGTTTATATGAAGTACTGTCAGATGTTGTCAGCTGTATCCATGGCCCTGGATCCTTAACATTGTTCATTACTCCTTTGTTATGATGCTTTCGCTGACTGTCGCCTTCTTCAAATACAAAAAATTAGACCATTTCGAAAAATCTGCAGGAAATTTACAAGATGTCCCCAATCCACAGGAAATTCCAAAATCTGTGACTAGTGGAAATAGAGGGAAAGTCTTGTGGATGGCGTGGTCGTCCCCAAAACCCTGATATCTCACTGAAGGGCATTACGAGCATCTGGGCCTAGGCTTGTGGCTGGAAGGAAATGGGAAGAGAAAAGAGAGGTATTGGGAACCAAGAGGTAAGGGGTAGAAACTGGGTGGGAGGGCTGACAATGAGGAATCGGGGCATGGGAGAGAGTTCAGAATCATGGTGACGTGTTGGAGAGACTAAAACAGTCCAGGAACAGCCTCCTCCCATCTGGACACACTCTACAGATGGATCAGTCGCGCCGCCTGCCTCTAATCCATGCTTTTACCAGTCTGCCCACAGCAGAAAGGCTGTTGGGTGCAGTACGAATAACTCGATTGCAATAGAAAGTGGGTGATCCGTACACCTTCGAGAGAGAGAGAGTTACCCCCCCCCTCTCTTTCTCTCTCTCTTTCTATTTTTGGGGAGCTGTCGACTTTGTAACTGGGGAGCCAAGTTCTAGTCTCGGTGCCGGCTCAACATCCTGTGATTCTGGGCAAATCACTTTAATCTCTCAGTGACTATAAAATGAATGTAACCTTGTGTAATGTAACTGGTGCTCATGTAAAGCGCTACCATGCTTAGGGAGACTTCACACTATGTAAAACTGCAGCTTTAATTTTAATAAATAGGGTGGAACATCATCAAACTAGTGCTGGAAGAGACCGCGCATCGCATCACTGGACGTCATCACATCTTAACACAATTACATAACATTTGAGAAAGTATAGCAAAATATAGCAAGTATAGCATCGAATTCTACATCTGAATCCTCACAAGAGGTTGAAAAGTGCTAAGTGCCAGTACAATGCAGCATTCTTTCCTTGCTGTGATCTGTTATTTCACTTGCTGTGTGTGTTGTATGTTGTTTCAGTGTCAGTGATGGGTCAGAGCAGCCTTCAACGTCTGCTGTTGGAGTTGCAAGCGCACTGCATGTGAAGGCTGTTGTAGTTATCAGTCTGTCATTGAAGGCTTTTGGGTCTATATTTTCAGAGTTGTTTGGCTGTCTTTGCTGCGTTTGTGATCCACCGCCATACTATTCGTTTTCTGCCATTCCAGTTTATTTGCTTTGTTTTATTCATAGCTTGGGTTCTGCCATTGCAGTGTATTTGCTTTATTTTATGCATAGCTTGGGTTCTGCCATTGCAGTGTATTTATTTGCTTTGTTTTATGCATTGCTTGGTTTCTGACATTGCAGTGTATTTATTTGGTTTTATGCATTGCTTGGTTTCTGCCATTGCAGTGTATTTGCTTGGGTTTATGCATTGCTTGGTTTCTGCTATTGAAGTGTATTTGCTTTATTTTATGCATTGCTTGGGTTCTGCCATTGCAGTGTATTTATTTGCTTTGATTTATGCATTGCTTGGGTTCTGCCATTACAGTGTATTTGCTTTGTTTTATGCATTGCTTGATTTCTGCCATTGCAGTGTATTTGTTTGGTTTTATGCATTGCTTGGTTTCTGCCATTGCAGTGTATTTGCTTTGTTTTATGCATTGCTTGGGTTCTGCCATTGCAGTTTTTGCGTTCAGTGTTTGAAGTGTCGGTGATGTGTCTGATGCGGTTTTAGGTTCTGCCATAGCAATGTTTGCAATATGTTATTACAGTGCCTGTGATCTGCACTTGCAGTGTTTCTGATACTGTGGTCATTATCTGGTATTGCGCAGTTCTTGATGCTGCATTGCAAAGTTTGCGATCTAAAATTTCTGTATTCATGATCTGCTGTCTTGTTTTTTTTGTCTGCTTTTGCAGTGTTCTTGTACTGTCCCTGCAGTATCTATGTTCGATGATTGCAGCAGTCGTGATGTGACTTTGCAGATTTCTCTATCTGGCTTTGCAGGTGTTTTTTTACTTGGCACTGCAGTATTTGTGATTTGACTTTGGAATGTTAATGATCAAGCATTGTGTTGTGATTTTAGAATGTTTTTGGTTTATCACTGCAGTGGTCTTGGTAGAGTTATTTCACTGTTCATAGTGTGTCATTGTTCTGTACCATTGCAATGTTAATGATCAGGCTGTCCAGTGTTCATGATAGTCCCTTGCAGTGTTCGTGATCTGCCAGGGTAGTGCTTTTGGTTTGTTTTTGCAGTATTAGTGCTTTTCATTGCAGTTCATGTTCTGTAATTGCTCTGTTCGTGCTCTGTCAGTGTAGTGTTCCCAATGTGCCACTGCAATGTTCATCTGTAGAAAAGGAATTAAATGGAAAAGGACACATCTCTGGTGTCTGATCTGGCCACGCCTAAATGTTGAACATAGCCAAACCAATAAAAGAGAGGGGCACTCTAATGGGGAAGCAGAGGTTTTAATTTTTAGGTCTGCCTTATCAGACAGCAGAAGCCGTCCGGTTGCAAAATACCTATTGTGGGCTTACCAAGAACGTACAGTAGGCTTAAATCCCCCCCATTGATTACCATTGGTTGACTTTATTGACACCGTCATTTCCCTGCTTTTTAATTAGTGGCTTTTCTTGTCAGTCTTGGTCCATCTTGTCTTTGTCCCTCCACTGGAGCATAGCCTCTTCACCATCCTTTTGGTTGGCTGACTTGCGTTCTTTAACCGCTTACAATTAGGTACCTACTTTTTAGATCAGGATTGACAGCACATCTGTCACCAGATGTAAGGTGAAAAATATTAAAAAGACGTTTTAGCGGCACTACAGAGAGGATGGCTTTGGCTCCGGCCACATGTTAGGTAGGAGTACTTGTTATGATTGGGCAGAAGTTGTGTGCTTCCACAGAAGAAAGGGCTTCCTCTCCACGCAACTGTGATTATTTTATTTATCCAGCTGCCAGAGCCAGCCGCAATATGGCTGCCAGATCATGAACTTTCAGGAGCACACACCTGACATTATAACACTGTTAAAGTGTCTTAGATAACTAAATAATTGACACTGTTTGTTTTTCTCTGGTAGCAGTACAGATGGTAATAGGGCATTCATGAGTAATGTACTGCAGTCGTAGGACCCTTCCCTTCCATTATTAACTTTAGAGTTCTGAGTGCAGTTTTGTGTATGAGAGCAGTATGTGAAGTCCAGGGCGACACAAATCTACACAGATTTTTAGGTCTTGCTTGATAGTGTAATTGTCACCTTACTTTATGCTATCAACAAAAAAGAGCTTTCAGACTACTATTGAGAGAGGTGCTTAAGCTCCACCCACCTGCTGGTTACTCTGAGGGCGGCATCTGATTGAGCCAACTTTGTGTCCACTAAAAAGACTGTTTGTATTGCACTTTTTAGCTTGTAGCAAAGCTTATGCCTAATACATCAGAAGTGACTTTTTTTGGGGTAAGCCAATCAGTGGCGTAACAAAGGCCCCAGCAGCCCCTGCAGTGCGGGGGGGGGGCGGCAGCAGTGCGGAGGGCCCCCGAGCTCTAGGGGGACCCCTCAAAGCAGTACCCTGGCCTTAGAGCTCCTGAGTAAGTCTGGAAGGGGGGCCCCTCCATGCACTTTGCAGGGGGGCCCCCTCAGGTTTCGTTACGCCACTGCTCTCTGGTAAGCAACAATAAAAGTGAGACTTTCAGTCCATTAAACGTTCGACTGCGGATGAACCAGCACTCTGCACTGCGCGGGTAGGAGAGCCGCTCCCTCCCTTCCTCGGCTCTCTTCCTCACCTTCCCTGCTTCTCCTTTCCCCACCCTCTCCAAAACACTCGCCTCCGCTGCCCTTCCTTCCCCAGTTCCATTATTCCGCCACCTACTTTTGCTTCTCAGGTTTAAAAGTGGCTGTTTACTTTGGTCTGTCAGGAGCACCGGGTGTTATCTGAAAAGTGCTGCATAAAGCAGGTATATTTGCGATATGAAGAGACGAGTGAGCGGCCACGGTTGAGCAGCGCCGGTTTCACCACAGCTCATATTTCCCAGGCTACCATCGCCAATGAATCCAATATTTTTGGGAAAAGTCCCTTTGTAATATAAATCGCTGAGGAAACTGAGCTCCTTGGGGATTAAAAAGAGCAAATACAGTGTCAAAACTTCAACTACCACGTGGGTGCTAGTATTAAAGCACTTTCGCTGATTTGGCAGCCATTGGCAGTGACACTACAAAGTCACCCTAATGATAAATTGTCAATTGTATTTATATAGCGCTAACGTCCCGTGATGAGGCGTTGAAACACTTCACATAATACATCTAAAGTGCCAGAATAACGACATTACCGCATGTAATGGTGATGCAACATCAGAACTCTGAGTGAGCAGCTTTTAAACCTGCGATCGCACTACAGACAGCTAGGGGCGGGTGTTTTTTTTTAAGCAGTAAAAAGTTGGATCTCACAGCCCCTTTCCCACCCCCTCCCTTTCCCTTCTAAATTACCCCCTTCCCCAAAGGCGCTAAGAGTCTAGAGAGTCACGTAGACAGAGCCGTCACCGACATCAACTGCTCAGGGCTTTGATATATGAAACGGCCAGTTTGGGGAAGATATTTGGAAAGGCTAATTGCTGCTATCGGTGGATTCATTGCTTGCCACATTTAGTCAGGTGCCATTAAAAACAAGCATTGGCATAGCCAATAGGTCTCGCTTTTGGGACCTTATAAGTATTTAGTTATGCAGCACAATATCCTTGGTGCAACAACATCAACTGTTGCATGGCTAAACACTTATAAGGTCCCAAAGGCGAGACCTATTGGCTATGCCAATGCTTGTTCAGAACAGCGACTGATCGGCTCTGAGAGAAAAACACTTTGCAATTGTTTGGATAAAAATACATTGCTTCTTGATAAGACTTATCTCCAAAACGTGTAAAATGGCACTATTTCACTTCTCTTTTGTGAAAGCATTCGCTGTAAATGTCCCAAAGTGTGTATCTTGCTTTCCTTTAATAGAAATGAGCCCTGTTTGACAATAATGGCATGCATGCTATGCACACAAAAAAAACACTATGCTGCTCTTCTGTTGTAAAGATACATTGAGTATGGATCATCCCCTGAGTACAGAAATTGAACTGGAAAAAATGTCACTATTTTTAAAGATTCTTTGGTGACACACTTGTAGACCTTCCAAGGGTTATATCTCAGAATACCGATTCAGAATGGTTGTCTATTACATATGATGTGTTCCAAATATCATTTACAAAAATGCTGTCACTTTGGACGTAGATTTTGTGTTATTAAGTCTGACGAGGCAATATTTAATGCACAATATTTATTTATGTCAGACAATAGTCTCACGAAGAGGTACCGCGCCCTTCTTGTGGAACTGTTTCTCAAAAAATGTATTGGTGTACTATTTTCATTAAGTTAAAGAGGCCAAGACCAATGTGATGCTACTATGACGTGCTAAGACAGTATGCCTGCCTAATTTGTCCAGGTAGTTGCAGGTGGTGGGCACTGGCGCTCTGTGTTTTTGGAAACCACAACGTTTTTTTTATCATCAGACTATGACCTAGAGCAAGGTGGAGGAAGACACGTGAAAGAGAAAAAAAATAGGAGAAAGACCAGAAAACAGAGACAAGGAGAGAGAGAGTGGTGGAAGAAAGATGCATGATGTGCAACCAGGAATGGACAACCTTGGTATTCAGCAACACCGCGATTCAACAGCAACAGAGTTGGATTCCTACAAAAAAAAAAATGGCCCCTGACCCTATGCCTTTTACAAATTAGATGCTGGGTTTGTGCATAGAATTGCCTTGCGCACCAGCTCTGCTAAATTCTCAGGGCCTCATTTATGACAACTGTTGCATCGCTGCGACAAAACAGCGAAGCAACAGTTTTCACTGTGCCCTCCTTGCGACCTGATGGATGCACCGTATTTAATGTACGGCGCTCCATGTCGCAAGGAAAGACAGATACGTCATCCTGACGTATCTGTCGGCATAAAAGTCACGCATTGCTGGAGTTGTGTCGCAAGTATGACGCAACTCCAGCAATGTGTGGGGGAAACCTATCCTTAATGCACTGTGTCACCCTTACGCCTGCCATAAGGCAGCCATAAGGTTTGGACGCAATGGCGTCCTAGAAGTGGCGCACTGACATCTTATAGATTTCAATGCATGACTTCTACAAGGCTTTTATGTGGCGGAACGCCCACCCTGAATACATTATACCTGGCGCAGGTATAATGTGGCGCAGGAGTTTACAAAGTGACTCATCTGCCTAGATGCATCACTTTGAAGATCGGGCTCAACGGGGAGCATGTTTTACGCTGCTGGTGCGTCGCAAAAAGTGATGCACCGGCGGAGTAAAAGTGTCGCAGGGGCTCATAAATAAGCCCATCAATGCATAGGCAACGAACACCAGCACGCACTACTACGGAAACCCTGGCCACAAGCATCCCTGTCGCACTACACCCATGTTCTCCCCCTGGCTCTCCACCAACCATTTACAAACCACTAACAGAAGCAGAAATCCGGTCCAAGAAAAAAAATCAATAGACCGCATTTGACAGTGGAAGACAATTCTTCAGATCAGTTGCTCGCTTGATTCCGCCCCTAAAGAGCGAGATCTGCCCAAGCTTTTAACTGCTTCGAGCACGCGGCATCGATCCCCGGAGCTCGCGGGTTGCCAAGCTTCTTCTTGCTGTAATTGCTAGCTGAATTAACTCCAATTATATTAAGAGGTCATTATGAAATATGTGCCTGTGCTGATGCAAAGACGATCGCTGAGAGAACTTGATTTTCGAGGTTTGTGGAGTTGTTTTATCTCTGTGATGGCATCCGCTGCCAGCGTCTCTCCAAGAGGGCACAAAGGGACTGTTATTTGATGAGCACGGTGGGCATGAGTGTAAAGATCTTTATTGCAAAGTGACGTGCATTGCAGTCAGGAGTGAATTAAAAGGGCTAAAGTAAAAAAAAAAGAAAAGTGAAAATGCAGGATCAATTGAAAACACAGCTGGTAGCTTTGATGTTAGCTCGGAAATGAAAGATGTAATTGAAGCAATTGTGGCATAGAAACTATTATTGTGAGGCACATAATAAAATCTCTTAGGGGTAAGCTGGTGACATCGCTAGAGATATTTTGGACAGATATAGTGGTGTGTGCTGATAGCTGAGGTGTAGGCCCCTTTAAAAAGGTTCCAGTACTTAATGTATACAGGGGTTTCAGGTGATGATCACTGGCACTACATTTTGGGGATCAAGACTTATTTTCTATCATTAGATCCCCCATGATTCAGAGCAAGAGAGAAAGGCAGAAAATGAGTACAGAAGGATGGAGATAAAGGTAGGAAAATAATGGTAAAGGAACAGAGCAGAGCTGAAAAAAGAAACTACAAGAGTGAGATAAAGAAACAGAAAGTGTAGGGTTCAGGGAGAAAGAAGCCTTGTCATTCAGTAACCATGACATTCAGCAGTGCACTTATTTGTTTAGTATTTAAAAATGTAGCTCTGAGATACATCTATAATACACAATGCTGTGAATTGCCTCATGGTGGGAATTAGTGGGCATACAGGGATCATTTTAAAGGGTCCCTCCATTACTGAGTAGCACTTTTTACTAACATCTGTGTTACTGAGGCAGAAGTGCTCAGTTTGTCGAGACACCTTCCACCTGAACCATCCATCTCGCTCTGTGCCTTTTGCTCTTCATGAGAAGCAGTCCACCCACCAGGTCCCATACAATGATGTTTAGTTGAATTACAAAAATGGCAAGAAACAGCTGAAGTAACATCACACGACCTTTGACCCCAGTGTCAACACAGGTTCGACCTTTAGCACTAAAATTGCCTTCACCTCTACTCCCTTTGTCACTCTTATCTTTCTCTTCCTCCTTCTTTCTCCCTTTTCTTACTTTCTCTCTCTTGCTCTGGGGCAAAGTCTGATGATGAAAAATAAATTCTGCTTCATAAAAATGAGTGTCCGCACCCATTATCTTCAACTATTGGCACAAATTAATCACTCATTTAGCCCCAAATGTTACTTTTAAAGATTTGCCTATTTACCGTATGCTGATATAATAGCCAGATTCCATCAACTGCAAGACACACAGAAGGTGGTTTTGAAAGTATTAGCCACACCAAAAGTCCAAGATAAGTCTCCCAACAGTGATCCGGCTGAGATACAGACAGTAGGGGGAACTCTCTCGTCATTACCTTTCTTTCACCACCTCTGCACTTGGAATTGAACCTCATATTATTTCGCAACATGAAGATTGACTTCCATGAAACATTTGAGTGAAGATTTACTAACACAAAAGTGACCCAAACCGGCACTAAATGTTTATTTGTGACTTACTTTCTAGTGCTAAACTTTATTAGCCCAAAAGTTATGCGAAGTAGCGCTTTGCACTGCTTTGCGTCAAGGAGGAGTCCCATTGGTGGTACATAGGTGTTCCCATGCAACCACCCATGGTTTTTGGCACAGAGCCCAGTATATTAAGATTTGTAGACTGGGCTTTGGGCCAAAAGTAATGCCTCTTAGAGGCTGGCTTTAAAAAGCAGAAATGTTATTATTTCTCCAAACTTTTCCGACTTTGCATGTGTGCTACACTGTACAGCGTATATCCGAAGTGGGAAAACCTTTAAAGCCTGTCTAAGCATAGTATATTATACTGGAAGGATACCTTTCCAGTACAAAACCTAGACTACACACCATGCAGCACTACAGTGCATATCTTAGTAAATATAGAGCTGTGCAGCTGTCTCTCTCTTGAACAACACAGCACAGCAGCTCTAGGTGCGTTGAGTGACAAATTTGTAAATCTGATCTTTGGTCCGGACTGCCTTTTAAATTCATGCTTATGGTCTCTCATCACCTTTAGTATTGTGCATCTGGAGCTTTGTAGTATTGTGCGGTCGTATGGGCATATTATTAAAAAAAAAGTGTAATAAATTAATATATGTTTCAAAATTATACAATTTGAACAGACATTAGGTTGTCAATGGTCTAGCTTTCCCGGGGTTCAAATGACATATAGAACACATGAACAAGCAAGTTAAACAATGAAGAAATGCTGCTACAAATGTATAAAGTTAATAGCCTCATGATATCAGAAACTCTGTACTGATTTTCTTAATGTTATGAAATGGTATTGCAGTGTCAGCACAATAATTTCTTCTTAAGCCCATTTGACTACGCCCAGGAGAAGAAACTTTGTGTTTGTTTTACTGTGTATCCAACATGTCACTGTATCATCAGATTATTGCTGACGTTTCATGTATATCTCTCTGCATTGACATCATATGTGCCAAATACCACAACTATACACTTTAATTAAGATGGCACATTAATCCGCTCACCAACTCTAGATCTGGGAATACCTTACTATTACATTCTTCAAGAACATTGATTTAATAGCTGCCATCAAGATGTCCACCCACAAAGTAAGCAATTGTGGCTGGAGCAGGTGAGATATATATATAGTAATTCCGTGCATGGATCAACCATTAGCTTCTTATGTTCAAGTACACTGTCATGCCACTAGATTAAAATGTGACATCTATCAGAAAACTATTGTGAAACAAATCTGGTGAAGTGTGAGCACAAACTTTATTTTATGTATCTCAACTATTATATTTCTCTTGGAGGTACTGAGAACACTGAGCCTGGCAATAAGGTTGTACCAACAACATGCAATCCCAGGAAAAAATCTAATCCTTCCCTAAGGAGCTATCTCAGTGGAGTAGAAGGAAGAGGATGAAGAGGAAGTGGAGGGCAACAAGCTGGAGGAGGAAGAGACAGGGGAAGAGGAAGGTGAGAAGAAGAAGGAAAAGGATAGTGTTGGTGTCATACAGAAACCATCAACCAACACCACCTCACGGACAAACAGCATTCTTCCTCCAAGGTCTCATCTGAGGATTGCTAGTCCCCATCCACTAGCTAAGCAGCCATGGATACTTTGTTTGACTATTCAGGATTAAGCTCTACTTCTCACCCTCAACCTAGAGGTAATTCAGTTGACTCACCTACACACTCCTCGCATGCAGGTGCATCTCCAGTCATAGTTCAATCATCTGAGGGAGAGGACACCTAGAGGAGAGCTTGCCTCTCTTCATCAATGTACCACACATACTCCTAAATGGCAACCCTCTCCATGATGGATAGCCAGCTGGTAAAGATGCACCATGAAAAATCTTTGTTTTTGAGTAAAGACAGTGTGAGGCTACATAACTTAAGGTAGAAGATGATAGAGGTAATAACAACAAGAGCCTATGTCCTTCTGCAGGGCCAAGGCACGCGCAGGATATAGCTGTGGTACCAAAAACTATGAGGACCACCCAAAAACCCTGATTTGACTCCTCCTGCGACACCCAGAAACCCACACCTCCACCTCAACCACAACAAACACGAACATCACAACAACCACCAGCACCACAAGCATCAACACACGCACCATCACAACCAGAAGCACACCCAGTATTGCATAACCAGAGATGTAGACGAAACTCCCCCACACTGGTAACATAAAACCATTTCCCAATTCACTTCACAAGTCTATGAGGGTCCTATTTACGAACTTGCCGCATAGTGCAGTGCAGCAAGTCACCTTTCTGTGCTGCACTGCATGACAGGGAGAGGGCAGGAATGCACCACATTTAAGGCAATACAGCACATTCCTGCCTTTTCCTCTGCACTGGCACCCTTTTGGTAGCCTAGCCCCAAAGCAAGCAGCCTTGCACCATGGTGCAAGGGTGCCTGTGTTGCATGTAGGAATGTTTTTGTGCAGGAAGGGAGACCTTCCTGCACAAAAACAATCTTGAGAGGCATATTCCTCTATCTAGTGTGCTGCATTCTGCAGCATACATTGAAAAAGGAAGTAACGAGGAGAAATAAGGATATTTCTCCCTGTTACGCCTCTCCTGGGAAGGCGTATCTTTTTGGTGCATCCCCAGGTTTACCAGTTCTGGTAAATCTGGGAATGCATCAAAAACCATGGGAGTTGCATGGGAACACCCCCGCAACGCCCATGTAACACCTTCCCAGGGCAGAGTAAGGCAAGGCAGTGATTTGCGCTGGTTGCCTTACTCCAGATTTATGGAGCCACTCAGGGCCATGCAAAGTGGTGAGCTTCATAAATCTGACTTAAGGTTTACGTTGCTGTTGCACCAAGTTGTGTGTGCAAGAGTGACGTAAACTCGGTCATAAATAGGCCCCTTAATATCTCACTCACTCAAACGCATATTTAAACTTACTGATGTCTGCCCCATTCACAAATTCAGGTTTGTAAAAATATACTCTGTGAGCACATTTCAAAATAAAACCTTTTAATGCCTAATTTGAAGTCAGGTTAGTTTTAATGTGTGTGTTGTCATGCTAAATGTTTATTCTGGAAATATGTACCAAGTGATTTTATAAAAACATCTATATACCTATGCAGTTCACAGTCATGCGCTACAACTGCATGTTAATGCCTCCACAACCTTTTACTACAAAAAGATCAATAATACATCAATGAATGTTCTTTTAAATAGTACGCATTATTAAATCAAAATATTTTTTCAAACCTCAGCTAAAAACTATGGGGCTTATTTACAAGGCCCTTGCACCACTTTTGCGTCATTTTTAACATGGGAAAAGTGAAGCAAAAGTGGCGCAAGGGGCTTGTAAATCTGCCCCCATGTGAGCAGTCTGACTGAAAGGAGGGGGTGGAGGAGGTGGGCCCTCCCCTGGCAGAGCACAACAAAGGGCAAAATCCAACGCCCACTGCACAGGACACAGAGGAGCTTTGTCTGGGGACTCCAAGCCTCAGAGTGCATCACTGACTGGAAGGAGGGGTAGAGGAGGTGGGCCCCTCCTCAGGCTGAGAGCTAGAAAGTGCAAACCACATCACCCGCTACGCAGGATACACGCAGGCCACGCCCGGCCAAAGCCAGGCCAAGGGCAGGCCGGTCCTCACCCATCATAGCCAGGAAGAGGCTGGGCTGGGCCATACCTGCTGGCTCATCGATAAGAATTCAAGGTACTGCTGCAATTTTAAAAAGTTGAGGCCTATATTTTTGTTACATTGCTTTTTAAGACCTGCTATTGAGAATTTGATTGTGACGCCTCGAGGAAGGGAGTAGGGGAGGACAGTTGCGAGTGTTTGTGAATATTGATTCACTTCAACTCAGATATCCCTGTCAACATTATTACCCAAGCTAACACCTTCCTATGGGCAAAAGGAAAGTAAATAGCACAAAACCGAAGAAAGGGGCTAAAAGTAGTACCCTGGACTCTTTCTAGCAGGGGCAGTAGGAGTCCTCACTAAAGATATTGATTTGGCTGAGCGTCACCTATCAGTGGACCGTAATGGGTCCATATTATTGCCAACAGAAAGAGGGGGAAGTAATCAGCCCCTAGGGGCTGATTTAGCTAGCAGCTTGCAACTTCAGAGCGAACCAGCACGTTTAGACTGTTCTCATTCGAGTGATGCTGGCCTATCTGTGAAAAGGGAAAAAAAGGCCACATGACCTGTAGTCCTGCTTGAGTGAGAGACACTTTGCTCTTTGGACCCTAATCCAGCAGACCCATTGAGATCATGAAGGGGAGCAGAGATGACCCTATTTGGGATACTTTTTTTGACAAAATCAAGGCCTTATAGAGTCCTGTACCAATCCTCTAGTAGAACGACTAAGTATACATGAACGAGAAATTGTGAAATTAACTGGCCCATGTAAGGTGGACAACAGCTGTTCCAGGGAAACCAAAAACTCTTCCCACATGCATGCCATTGGCCATTAGCAACAAAATCTATGCCCTTCAAACACCGCTAGAATTGGGGTACGAACCCTGCCGCTCTTGAGCCTGCAAAGGATGGAGGCAATGATATATATAAATCTGGTGACTCAGTTACTACCCAAGACCACCATCCTCCTAGTATTGCACCTCATGGTACGCTAATATATATCGCTGCCCCCAGCTTTTGTCTTAATTTGCCCCCAAAGCGTGCTCATACATAGTTTTTATGGCCAATGTCCCAACCATAATAATGTCTATCCAGGAATTAACTAGCCAGTTGAAAAACAAGGTATGCCATTAGCTTTCAAAATGCACAGACGTCTGTTTGTGAGAAGGGTGGAATAGATAGACCACTAAGCAAAGTATCTCAGATCGCATTGTGTTGTTATAAACTACAAGTATTCAGCCGTGGCACGCCACCTCCTTACCCAAAATTTACAGGGCTTGCTCGTAAAGGATGGTATTGAATTATTTCCTTTGAGCTTCTTTTATAAGCACCTAATGGGTAGGTCGGAAACACGCCACCGAGCTCATCGTCCTGCACCTTTCTAAGAATTAGGGGACTCCACTCTGATTCAGACCCACTTTCTTCCGCTTGTAGCCGCAATGATATGGATTGATAGTGCATGAGCAAAAAGGCAACACTGGGAGTGCCCCTCTTCACTACATGTCTTTTAGATGACGTATTGAGTAGACAAGGACACTTGAGGCTTCCAATCAAGAGACATGCCTTACATTGATTTGTTGGAATATTTCTGATATTGCCTCTAAGCTCGTAGATGATTATTGGATTAATTTATGCCAATAACTGTGACATTATCATGTTGCAAGAAAAAAGGGCCACCAAGGCCATTATATGGGATGGTACTATGGCTTTTGCTTGCCTACAATCTCCTCAACAGCAGGAAGAGTGAGGGGTGCTTAATAACCCTGTTCCGAGCATCTTTGGATTTCAGAATTATATCCCTGCATATCTTACAACCGGGATTCAAATATTTAAGTCTTTTAAATCTATTGCTTTTATTTCTTTTCTTCATAATTTCCATAATGCCATTATCCAATAAGACAAAGATTGCAATGCTGATATTTTATTCTCAGTGGTTGATATATTAAAGGTTAGGTCCTTCTCCACTGTGGAATGTTTTAACGTTGTTATAAGTATGGACTTTTATATTAAGATTGGGTCGAGCCTTGCCATATGTCACTCTTCCATGTTTTTGGAAATAGCACCATCTTGGTCTTTTATGGATGGGAGTGGGTCCAAACTCTATAAACACGTGAAAGTTTTAAATTTTATAACTATGTGTAACTTGTGGGGCAATAGGAGATCCAGATTGCCACTTTTATTGGATGGGATAAAGGAATCATACTTTATAACATTTTCATTTCACGTTCCATAATTACACATGTTTCACCTGGGGGAACTGTAGAAAATAATTATGGCTCATGCACCTGATTGCCGCTGTTTGCTACCATACGGAGACCGGGCCAGGGGAAGGACTTTGTTTCCTAGACTCCCCGGTCTCCTTTACACTCCACTTTCGTGCCTGGAGGCGCTCATTAACACCGCCGTGGCCTCGTGGGCTGGGGAGAGCTCACGCACCTGATTGCCGCTATTTGTTGCCATACGGAGACTGGGCCAGGGGAAGGACTTTGTTTCCCAGACTCCCTGGTCTCCTTTCATGCCACTTCCGTGCCCGGAGGCGCTCATTAACACCGCCACTGCCTCGCTGCACCGGACCTGCCCAGGCAAAGCCTGGGCCAAGGACAGGCCTATCTGCGCCCGTCCGCACTTGACCGAGGCAAGGCTGAGCCATCACTCTTGGCTTTTCTGTCTGGGACTTCATGCCTAAAAGGAATTAAAGCAGTACTTAAGGTAAGAGCATGGGGAAGAGTAAGTCGGCGATGCTGAACACTAGAAAACATCCTTTGGCTGCAACCATAACTAGCTTTTTGACCACTGCAATGGGGGCAATTAACAATGAGATCAAGTGAGTGGAGGAGAGGCTGGGGGCCACAAAGAAAGCCTTGCGCACTAATTCCTCAGGAGAAGACGCTGGTGCAGCACAGCCCAGGCACCAGGCTGACAGCAGTAGGCACTCTGGGGACATAGGAAACCCATGTGTCTTTAAGGGTGATCTCATGATTGTGTCTAATGATGAACAGAGCAAACAGTTTGAACCCAGGGGTCCACCACCGCTAAAAAAGGCGAAACGCAGTAGTAAGCCACCAACCAAACGAAAATTGCTCCCGGCTGTAAAGAAACTAACCCGTACTAGAAGAAACAATGGGACAACGCCCCGGACTGAGCCAGCCAATGAGGCTGTACATGGAGGCCTGACACAAATGGAACTCTCAGAGCTCCTGGATAATTCCTTAAAAATATACCTTGACCCAGTGATGGCTGTCCTTAACAGCATTGACACCTCTCTGAAAATTTTAATTGGATCGAGTTTAAGTACCCTTTCGAGTAGCTCTAAAAAGACGGTGGAGCACACATAAAGTTCACAGGCATACTCCATAAACATTGCAAATTTAAACCAGGGGTGGCCAGGTGAGGGCCTCCAACAAGACGATCCTAGAAAAAATAGTTCCAATTGCATTGCACAATTCAATCTGGCAGATGGCCTGTCCAAGGCGCAAATATATCCGAAAAGGAGGCCAGGCAGTGGGTCCGATTTACCATCAAAAAAATATCCAGCCATCTTAAGTCAACAGGCAGTATGTTCCAGACCACAAAGAATTTTGCAACTCCCTCCAGAGGCAACGCCACTAGTAATAGTCTTAAAAAATGTCCGTTTTCATCCTCAAGTTGAAGAACGTTGCCAACTAAAAAATAAGGTTGTCCACTGGTTTAAAAAATCCATAGATTGTATTAGTTGTGAGGAACTTTATGGGAGCATAAACAATGTCCAGCGAGTGTCTTGGATTGGCCATCCTCCAAAGGAGGACCCGGGTGATTGTATTGTGGTAAAGTTTAGAAACAAGCACTTGGCAGGCTGTCTTCTGGATAGAGTGTCCAGGCTGTTTCTATAAGGGGGAGGGATTCAGGCAGTTCCTCTGGGTTACTTCTATAGACCCCCAAGCAATTACCCCCAAAGTCACCTTTTGTTAAAGGGGGTGTCCCAGAGCTACTTGCCATTCCTACGCACAGCCGTTTTTCTCCCTTTGAGCAAATTGATTGACTGCACACACAGAGGATAGCCCCTGTTCAATATTGTGCTGAAGAAGCTGGGAGGGCAATAAAACAGGCACAGGTTGTCTCTCCCTTGCCCTCAGTGACCACCTGCATGGACATAGATAATATAAATACACCAAGAAAATAAAAGGAAACTCAGGCCTCTGAGGGCAATAGGTTTAATTGTTTGTTTTGGAATATAGCTGGGCTTGCGTCCAAGGTGAGAAACGATGACTGGTTAGATTTTATAAAAGGTTACGACATTATTTGTCTTCAAGAGACATGGGCCCGCGAGGAGATATATATAGACGGTTTCATATTTATCGACACACTAGCTGTCCGATCATGTGGAGGGCACGATCGCGCTGGCCTGCTCACCTTAATCACAACAACTTTGGGCAACAAAATCTGCTCTTCTAACCTGGACTCCCCGCACTTTCAATTTATTGATGTCACATACGAATTAAATATCACACTCATCATTGTAAATTTTTATCATAATAATTGTATTCCTTTTAATAACGAAATAGTGGATAGTCTTGTAATATCACTAAGTAAACACATCATGGAGCTGAATACTGATTATATAATATTATGGGGTGGGGATTTTAAATGCAGACTCTGTACATTGTCACAGGTATCTGCATGCACTTATATGGAAGAATCCCCTGAGGGCCAATATCATTTTGAACATACCCCCTGTGGTAATGTTTTTAACTCTATATTATCTAAATTTTCCCTTTTTAACTATAGATTTGATCATGGGGGCAGGTCAGCAGGAGATCACGCACACTAGTCATGGCCGGGGTAGTCTTATTGATTTTATTGCACTTTCTGATTACTATAAACCAAAGTCAGTATATTTTTCAATCTTAAAAATACTTTTTAGCGATCTCTTTCCTCTAGTAATTCAATTTGAAACACAACTCAAAAATGTGACCTTAGTAGTGCCTCCTTTAATCCATAATAGAAACAAGGGCCTTAGGTGTAAATGGGCATCTATGAATGCTGGGATGGTTCTGGAAAAACTACTGAACACAAATAGGTCACAACTCCTGACATGTCTAGAAGATGAATTAAACCCAAAGAGCATGTTAGAATTGTTTACCGACATTACTATAACAATAAACAAAATTTTAAAACTTGAAGAGGGCATAACCCCCGTAAGCAGTCCATATGGTTTAATAGTGATTGTACAAGAACTCACGATAAGCTTGTTGAGGCCTTAAAACAAAAGCCAAGAGACTCAGAATGGTGAGTGCATGTAGACGGCAGTATAAAAAGACCGTAGCAGGACGTCGGGAGATTATTACAAAGGAGGCATGGGAGAGGCTGTATGAAGCCAGTGTCACTAAAAACTGTAGTCTCTTTTGGAAGACCATCAATATCCCTTTCTTTCAGGACAATCATAATAACACTTCTGATGTTACAACCCAATCTAGTGGGTTGACCATTTTTCTGAAATCTATAGGAGTGGCGGGGACTCCACTGGCATTATAGACTGTGACAATTATGCAACGGGGGCCGCGGTAAAGCTAGATCCACCGACAATCCAGGAAGTGATAAAAGCACTTTGATTGACTAAGAAAAATAAGGCTGCCGGCCCTGATGGCATACCGGCCGATCTCTTTCTGGCACAACCTGATTTATGGCTCCCTATTTTAACTATTATTCTAAGCTGCGTTGCAGTTACAGGTCCACTAGAATCCTGGTCAACTGTAATAATTGTCCCCATTTTTAAAGGGGAGATAGGGCGAGCCCTAAATTTTATCGCCCAATATAATTAATCAACACCACATGCAAGCTGATCGGCAAGGTTTTACTCGACCGCCTTGAAATATGGATAGCGGAAAAAGGGAATTTTTCAGACATCCAATATGGTTTTAGAAGAGGCCTGGGCACTGTGGAGCAATGCCTCAATCTTCACCTAGTAATAAGTAAATATACTGAGGCAAAAACACTTATCTATATTTGGGCTTCATGGACCTGACATCGGCCTCTGATTGCATGGTGAGAGGGAAATTATGGCAAAAGATGTTAGGAATGGGCATAGATGCTCCCCTGGTTTACTTTCTAGCACAGATGCATCGTGATGTGTCAGGCAGAGTGAGATATGGGGCGGACGGAGAACTATCATCCCCAATAAAATGAACAGTGGCGTCCGACAGGAGTGTGTGCTAGCCCCTTTCCTGTTCTGTTTGCATATATATTGTTAGACCTGTCAGCCCTAGGGTGGTCTTGCCCTGTTTTTTTCCCTTTTGCGCCTCATTTTTGCCACCATATTTTTACTGGACCTAGGTCTCCGGGCGCCTTGCCACTGCTGGCCAGTGCTGAGGCGCAGGTGCTCTCTCACTAAAGATGGCTGCCACAGGCCCCTGCTACTGCAGAAGGGCCTTACACACATACACGCTAGTAGCCAGGGTCAGGCTGGGACATAGGGATACAGTATCCATCCCGTCCCCGCCTCTGGGCCACATAGCTAGATAGGCGGAAGGTTCCAGAACCTTCCGGGCTGTGGGAGGAGTTATGTTTTGCCGCCTTTAGGAGGGTCACCTGACCTAGGGGTATAAGAGGCTTGGAGGGAAAACCTTTTAGTCAGTTAGGTTGAGGCACCGCTGAACCTGGGATAACCTGCGCCGGAGTATAGGCTTTAGGGCCTAGGGGGGAGACCTACACTACTGCTGCTGACAGGGCTGAGGCCCTGCTGAAGTAAGATAGCTGAGGAACGCCCACCACCCACTGACCTTGCCCAGTGTGAGGGGACCCAGGGAACCACCTTCAGCGTGCTGGGAGGAACATCAAGCAACCCCAGAACCACCAACTCACAAACCCCCCCCTCTCAGAAGAAGAACTTTCTGACAAGAAACGTTTGTCACAGACATTATAATCAGCCACTTCTGACAAGAAGCTCATAACAGAATTCTGAAACCAAGTGTAACTGGAACCCATAACTTGACAGCCAGTCAACCCAAGCTGAATCTTCAACTGGGGATCACGAGGTAAAGCGCTGTGTCCTAAGCGCTAGACCTTCACCCCCCTATCCACCCCTGCCTGCAGCTGGACTGTCCCCACGAACCCTTCCCACGCAGCCCTGTGGATAGGCTGCCAGCGCGCCCCGCGCTTCATCTCCACGTGGGAGAAATTGCCACCCCAGTCACTGACCTCGTGACTGAATCGCCGCACGGCCGCCGTCGCGTGAGGAGAGGTGCTGAGGTGAGGGAGGCCCCCCCCCTCGAGTGCGTGTGGTGAGGTGCGCCGTCCGCGCCCTCACCGAAGCCCCCAAAGATCACCGCCGAAGTCGCGGCCGAAAAGGACGCCGCCGCAGCCCAGGAGGGCCGCATGAAGAGAACTGTGGCCTTCCTAGGCCTCGAGGCCCGCTAGCGCCGTTGCCATGGGACCGGGGACGCCGACCGCGTCATCGGTTGCGCCCCCGAAAAGGCCGCGACGGGATTGGTCCCTGCCGGAGCCAGCAGAGGAACGACGCCGGAGGGGCTCCACTGCCAGCGGGAGCCCCCGGAAGATCTCCAAGGCCGCGCAGGGATTGGGCGGCGTCCTCGGCCCGCCCCCCAGCGCGTACGGAGGTAGGAGGGACTCCGTGTGCAGCAGAGGGAAGCGGGAAGCCGTCTGAGAAGGACTGCCGGCTCCCGCTCCCTTCCTCCGATCACCGATCCCTGCCCAGCATCCAGAACCATCGCCGGGGGCCGGAGGAGTGCGATACCGGCCCCCAACAACCCGCGATTGCAGAAAAAGGCCCCACAGCCCCGTCGGGGCTCTGAGACTTACCATGAGGGCCGACCCCTGACGGGCCCCGTCGCGTGGAAGAGCGACCAGCAACACCACAGCAGGTGAGCCCGGGAGGCCCCTAGGGCTCCAGAACAAGCCACTGGGGGCCGGGGGCCAGCATTCCCTGGGGAACTAACGAGGGAAGAGCCCTCATTAACATTGTGTGCAAGGCGAGGCCCCGGTGAGGAGAGGGCCAAGCCTGATTTAACCCTTACCTCCCCTGGTAGACACAGGAATCCTAAATTATAGGGAAGCCCCAGTTTAACGGACATGTTGAGGGGTTCCCTCTAGTACTTCCCTAAACTTATGGTTACGCCTGCATACTTATTGTCTAGGCCTGATGCCACTACCTATAAGGAAATGTCCTTGCCTGAAGGGAAGGTAATTGATTGAAGTGTACCCTGCCAGAGTTGAAGTGTTTTTATGTTTTAGGCCCTGATTTATTATTGCACCCCCGTAATCATTATGGGTGCTGTGTTAAGAAGATGATTCCGGCGGCCTTTTAGTGGCCTACACTGTTGATGGTATTTTTAAGAAGGATGTGCACCAGTTGAATAACGTAATGATTTGCAATGTAAAGGAAGTAATATGCCTCATCTGATGCAACCTTGAGTTACATAAAAGAACTTGATTTTAATTACGCAAGCCTGGTGTGGTGTCCTATTATTGCTTCGCATTTCTGAGTCAAAGTAAGAGTGTGCTGCACAACTGCCTTACACATTGCCTTCGCGTGCCTTCCCCGCTTTGCGCCATGCTACCGTAACGGACTCGGTAACCCCGTTTCCAACATATATGATCTGGAGAGTTTCTTGAATGAGGGCATAGATGCTCCCCTGGTTTACTTTCTAGCACAGATGCATCGTGATGTGTCAGGCAGAGTGAGATATGGGGCGGACGGAGAACTATCATCCCCGATAAAATGAACAGTGGCGTCCGACAGGAGTGTGTGCTAGCCCCTTTCCTGTTCTGTTTGCATATATATGATCTGGAGAGTTTCTTGAATGAAGAGGTGATTGACATGCCAAGGGTGGGGCAGAGAAATCTCCCGCACTATTTTATGCAGATGATTGCGTATTAATCTCAAGAACAGGTGTGGGTTTGCAAACCCTTGTCAATAGATTTATTTAATTCATGAGCGAGCTGGGCCTAAAGACTAACACAGCCAAGTCACATGTTATGGTGGTGAGAAAAGTTTGTTGTAAAAAAAGACCCTGTTTCATTAACAATGAAATATTATCCCAGGTTTAAAAATGTTCCTACCTAGGTATCCCATTCGACCAAAAAGGCTCATGGGCCCATCTCTTAGAAATCAAGAAAAGGAGCTTCAACAGAACGCTTGAAGCCCTATTCAGGTTCTCTAGGAAATTTGGCTCTAGACCATTCAAGACTCTCATTAACATCTATAACGCTCAATGCTGTGCTGTGATTTTGTACGGGGCTGGGGTGTGGGGATTCAGTAATTCATCAATTTTACAAACTACTGAAAATGTCTTCCTTAGAAGATTAATGTCTGCCCCCCCAGCCTACCTTCTATTATATGTTATAAGGGACTGGGGCTAACCCCACTGGCAGATAGAATACAAAGTGCTCCAATTATGCTTTGGTGCTCGATTTGGGCAAATGAAGAACCGGTCCTTAACCGTACGATAATCCAAGATTGTTTAAATTGTGATCATGCACACAAAATACCGTGGCTTAGCTATGTTAAGACCCAGCTGGCCCTCTTGGGGATGCAGGACTGTTTTATAAATCCCCATCTCATTAACTCAGTTATGAAACTTCAACTAAAAAGAGATTTTTTAAACACTTTAAGTGAGCGCATAGAATATGTGGAGCTCAGTAAAAAGCAAATAGCCGATTATCTACCTCTGGTTACTACTGAAGAAATTGAGCCATATCTTCTGTACCCTTTTAGCCAATCTAAAAAAATTATCTTATAAGATTCAGACTTGAGATCGCGTATATATTGATGTCGTACCCCAGTAATATATATCATGCATGTTGCCCATCTGGATCCCTGCGCCTGTGACTTTAATTCAAATCAGAACATGCTGCATTTCCTCTTTTTCTGTCAGCTATATCATAAACCATGCTGAGAATTCATTTTACTACTTTTGAGGGTGTTGAACATTAGAAAATGTAGGCCAGCTTTGTTCCACCTTCGGCTACTTCAAACAGAATATATCTGCGAAATGATATATAGACTTATTTCTGTCGCAAATCGCTTAAGGAGGCTAGTTGGAAAATGACTGCTTCTCTCTAAGATTGTGTATTGAATCTGACTCTCTTAGTTTATCCAATTATATCATCTGAAACCTTTGGAGGATTTAACATTTTTCCGGCACTTTCAAAAAGCATTATGCACTTTGAAATTGTTTGTTCATTAGGTGGCATGTTGTGTCTGAAAATCTTAAGTTGTATCTGATTTATTTAGCCCTGCATTCCAGAAAACCAGGAAATACTTGAACAATCTTATAACTATTTGAAAAAAGGATAATGGATCTCATTTGTTCCGAACCTGCTTGCCACTTTGAAAAGACACTATGCACTTTTTTAGAATGTCTTATTTACAGGGTTGTGTGTTATGTTTGAACATATTTGTTATTTATGAAAGTCCTGCACTACAGTAACCTGTAATTACCTGATTGATTATCTTCCTATTCTATCTGTCCGGTTTCTGTCAAAAGGCATTATGCATTTTAAAGAATGATTTATGGTTCTGTGTCGTGTCCGAAATTGTTAACATGCCTCTCTTAAATTCGCATATTTATACATATCTGAATGATCATCATTTTATTGTGTCTGAATAATGATAACGAACTTCTATTGACTTGATTCGGACGGCCTTGATGTGTTTTCATGAATTTCAAGTATGCTACTTAGCTTTTTGCTAGTTTTATGTTTTCCATGCATTTTATGTATTTATTATGTGTGACTTTTATGGTTTACTAAAAGCGAATAAAGTTTTTCAATTCAATTATGGCGATCATAACCCGAATAAATTAGGTTTAGATTTTCCCATAAACCCTACTAACTTTCCAAAGGTGAGTCTGAAATACCTTGCTAAAAAGGACAGAGGAGTGAGGCTCAGGTGGCGAACAGTAAATATTCAAAACCTATTCCGCTCAATTACTAGTGCAAACTTGACCCGCATTAATGATTTTGTATTAGCATAAATCCTTCCTAATAAGGCGGTCATTTAGCATTCGTTACCTTGAGAGAAAGCATTAGTGATTCTGTCTTGGCTCCTTTAAGCCATAAGAAGCGTGACCCGCCAAGATGGTTTAGTAGGGCCTGTCGGGAGGCAAATAAACAACTTAGATTGAACCTAAACAACTCTCCTACAATCCAGGCTGACATTGTCAAATGTAGGGCGGAATATTAGAGGGCTATAAGGGAGAGGAAATCTTCTGTCAGAGAGGAGACATAGACCAATCTAATGTGTGCTACAAAATGATATGGGAGAATCACTCTGTATAAATCAGTATATAGAAACTCTTTTCAAAATCATAACAAAATATAAAAATGCACATTTTTTTTTATTTTAACGCTAGAGTCCTAATTAATCAAACCAGTCCAACTTGTGTAAATAATCCAAACTGTTGATCAAAATACCACAGAAAAATGCATGGTGCAATACTTGGAAATCATATAAGTGAAACCAGTACAAGAGTCATAATTGATAAATGCAATCCAAATTTAATAGAAATCCAATTTGTTGATCAAGATACCACGGACAAATATATGAGTATGTTTACAAGTTCATTCTTTAATTTTGTCTTGTTAAGCACAATAAGGACATGGACACAGCCAAAGCGTTTCGTCCCTTACACATTGGGACTTCTCCAGGGCATGAGAAATCAATGTAACGTATCCCATTTGTAGTCCATAAACTTTTAAAAAACACATCAAACACAGGAACGTACAGCTTTTATGAAACAAGAGTGACTTTTGCTGGCACCATTTGGTGAAATAGTCTTATGGACTAGATGTAATGCCTGCAATCAAGGAGATAAGGAGGGAACATAGATCTTTATATTGGTCAGATGGTAACTCTTGGACGGCCCTAACTTCCCCTATCAACTCCTGGATAATCCGAGAGATTGCTGACTAACCATCTGCTATGGATCTGATGACCTCCTTGTGTGGCGCCATTTAAATATATTGAGGAGGAGCAACACATGAGGGTTCAGGTTTGTGTGGGTGAATGTGCATCTCTCTGCTGATGTTTCAGTTAGGCACTTGAAGGGGGCGCAAGTTTGTCTCTTGGTGGGTGCATTCTGCCTCCTGGTGCTTTCTTCCCATTCGGGGCTGGTGGAAGACATTTGCGGTGCCCGGCTTCCAGTCGATGATCTTACAGTCCTTCACCCTGGGTCTGGCTTAATTGTTGGTTGGCCAGCTCTGTCTGCTGAAAAGGAACAAAGATAAAATAAAGAAATGATGAGTGCATATGTTCATTACTTCATATATATGCAAACGCCCTACATGGAAAAAGAGAAATTTTGACTTTGCAAAGACTTTGCTTACCTTTTGCCATGGTAATGCGTAATGTAAGCCTTCCAATTTTCACAGAGGTTCAGTTATGGACTTTTATTTTTAAAATAGTATGCCATACTACATCCTGTAAACTAGAGTTTCTATGAAGGAATTCATGGCATTGAGATACATATGAAGAAATGGGTTATGGCGAACAATCCTACTCAAGCAACAGCCTCCCTAGCATGCTGCCTACCACTAAAATGATTTAGTAGTAGAACTGCCTCCAAATTTTGTTTGTATGTATATATATATATATATATATATATATATATATATATCTCAACAAAACACAATCCAAGTGCAGGTAATGCACTACACAGATCGAACGGACTCCAATAATGCTGGTGCTAATAAATCCAATATTTATTTCAAGCTTGTGCTGCCCATGACGCGTTTCGGCCACATACTGCGGCCTTGATATATATATATCCTGAAACATTTTTCGCCTGTTTCACCGCTCTCAGCACAGTGGGTGCAGCAGCCATGAGGGCAAACTCATGCAGTATTTCAAAAACAGTTCAAAGGACGCTGCGCACTGCGGCCATAATTAGATGATTATTTATTTTATTAAATGCAGCTTAGGGCATACTGACAGTCAGTATGCCCTAAGTTGCATTTAATAAAATAAATAATCATCTAACTACGGCCGGAGTGTGCAGCATCCTTTGAACTGTTTTCGATAAATATATATAAATATATATATACCTCGAAGACTTACTATCACATACAGTAGGGGCCCATCTATGAGGGACCAGCTGGTCAAAACGAGTCCTGAAATCATAGAGGGGTCAAGCTGGCTCCAACAACACAAGGGATTCTTCAAATGCAAAACATGCAAGGCATGTCAGCATGGGGAGAACAGAATCAGCTATCAAACACCATTTAGCTCCAGAAGACATAATATAACAAAACTCTTAACTTGCAAAACCGAGTATGCAATTTATGTCTTATCTTGTCCCTGTAACCTGCTATATATTGGCAGCACACAATTACAAGTACATAAACGCGTGCTGCAGCATTTGAGGGCTGTCAGCAATCAAGACAATATCTATCCGGTTGCCAGACATTTTAGAGAGTGGCACCTATCAAACAACAAGGGTCTCAAGTACTATGTGATTGATGCTGTTCCGCCCAGCAGAAGAGGTGGGAACAGAGAAAGTACCCTGAGAAAGTTAGAGACTAGGTATATCATAGAGATGGACACAAAGCAACCGAATGGGCTCAACATGTCAGAAGACCTATATACATGTCTATGAATCTAGTCACTATTAACTTAGAGAAAACAATCTCAAGGACACCAACACATACAGAATGTCTGATGTTTAGAAAGAGTTTTAAAGGGTTTTAAGAGTCTTATTTGATTATTTTTATCCAATGATTTTATTTATTATTATGTTATATATATATATATACGTTGTATTCCAAGAGAAGTGCTTATTAGATAGCACATTTATACAATATATGCATTTAAGATGTTTAAGTATTTATTGCACTGATTTGCACTGTGTATTTATCAGAATATTTATTATAATATTTATTTCAGCATCTATATATTTATATATATTTATACATTCATTTAATCAAACGTATACGTTATGGAATGTGTAATGAATATTTATTGGAATTTTAAGAAAATAGGCTCTTACATAATAGTACTTACAGTAAATGTCCCCAGATTAATAAGATGGTACATGACATACCTGGCTCACAGAACTCATTCGAAAACAAGCTCTGACATTGATTGAATTAAAGAGATCCAATGGAACATCTTCTGGTATTTACACCAACATTGCTCTCACATTTGGCAAATTAAGTAGACATACATAGTGCAGAGAACATCAGCACGAGTAATCAAATTGAATGGCAATACAAACACAGGCAGCTTTGCATGGACATAGAGACAATGACACATCTTTGAGTTGATATCAAGCTCACTCAATTAACAGTGTAATTGAAAATAACAATAGTAACTTTTTTAATTGACTCACTGTACTTTGCACATTTAGCACTTTTTGTAAATAAACACGTTCTTATGTCATCAATTAATTTAGCAGTCGGCAATACGAGCAGATTAAAAACTTATAAAAGCTAAATCAAAGCGATCCAATATAAAGCGTATGTTTTGAAATGAATTCGAAATATATGTCCAAAAAATCGAGAAAATAAATGATTTTATTATTTTATTGTATTAAGTAGAGTGTATATAGATCTGCTCATAACAATATTCATATACACAGTTATGTATAGATATTTCTTTTATGTCTATTGCTGATTTGCACATGTGATGTCTCACAATAAGCACTCGTCACTTTAAATATGAGAGGTTTTCTTACTTCCGTGTCATGAGATCAAGGCTCTTCTGAGCCGAAACGCGTCAGACCGAGTAAATAGCAATAAAGAAAACTGCAGCACGACTCTGTGGTCCGTCTCCATCTGTGGAACGAATGCTGAGGAGCGACTGGATATATATATATATATATATATATATATATATATATATATATATTATCTACTGGCGGTCGCCAGTAGATAGTTATAGTTAGGACCTATTTTCCATAGGAAATCCGCAACATTCTATTTGAAATAACTTTGGCGCTGGTTGACGAATCTTCGCGAAATTGTCAAAACTCGTGGGGCGCTACGGTCCGCTCCTATCTTGAAAGTCTCGGGGTGATTCGTTAAGTGGGGGCCGAGAAAAAAGGGGGGTCCCAAAACATGTTTTCCCCATGCAATTTTCCATAGGAACCTTTCATCGCAGCTACAGCCCGAACTGCTGAACGGAATTACACCAAATTTGGCAAAAAGGTATCCCTTGGTTCAGAGTCGTGCCTTTTGGTTAAATGGTGTAAATCCGTTCAGTAGTTCCTTGAAAAATCAAAAGTAAAATCACATATATATCTATGGCCGCGTAGGGTCAGCGCACCCTCCCGATCACGAGCTGTATGCTAATTGGCTGTCAACACTCCAAAGCAGGAAGTGTTGGCAGCCATCTTGTGCCTCGGTAGAACTGAGGCACAAGAAAAGAGAAAAACAAGTGCGCAAAACGCAAAAAGGGGGCAGGGTAGAAACACCTCAGGATTCAAGGGGAGTTAATCCCCCGACTTAAAACGCGCCACGGGGCGCGTTTGCACAGTGGTGAAGGGAGGGGGCGGGGTGGGGCCTGAGGTGACATGTGTGCAACACGCCCTGTGGCGCGTTTTAAGTTGGGGGATTAACTCCCCTTGAATCCTGAGGGTCCCTGGGGTACAACTAGCCCACCAGCTACCTCCATTAAGCACCACAGAGCTGCGTTGCAGAGAGGTGTAAAAAGGGGCATGGCCTCTGACCACCTCTCTGCAACGCAGGCCTGTGGTGCTTACTGGAAGTACCTGGTGGGCTAGTTGGGCCCCAGGGACCCTCAGAATTCAAGGTGACCTAATACCCCAACTTAAATCGCGCCACAGGGCGGGTTTGCACAGTGGTGAAGGGAGGGGGCGGGGCCTCAGGTGACATGTGTGCAAACACGCCCTGTTGCGCGTTTTAAGTTGGGGAATTAATTCCCCTTAAATCCTAAAGGACCCTGGGGGCCAACTAGCCCACCAGGTACCTCCAGTGCGTGCCACAGGGCAGCGTTGCAGAGAGGTGGTCCAGGCCACGGCCCTTTTCACACCTCTGTGCAATGCAGCTCTGTGGTGCTTATTGGAGGTACCGGGTGGGCTAGTTGGAACCCAGGGACCCTTAGGATTCAAGGTGACTTTATCCCCCAACTTAAAACGGCCAGAGGGCTTGTTTGCACACATGTAACCTCAGGCCCCCTCCCTACACCAGTGTGCAAACGCGCCCCATGGCGCGTTTTAAGAGGTAGTTTTAATCCCCCTGCCCTATTATGTACTAGGGAGTTACAGAGGAGGTCATGCTAATCACAGGGGTACCCCAACGCATAGTGTTCCCTAGTGTATGTAGGTGTTTTAACTGTATTCTAAGTGTCTTTTACCATAGCACTGGCTCTAGGCCTGGTTAGTCAGAGTCAGTTACCACCAGTACACGTCTGGAAAAGGTGTGGGCACAGGATGATTTTGCAACAAGGCCTCTTTCTGCTCCTCTGTTGGTTCTTTCTGCACATGTCTTGCTTCTTCCTGGATTTTTCTTCGTCTTTGTGGACTTCTGTTTCTTTCGACATTTCTTTTGCTTCTTTCTGTGCGTTTTTTCTTCTTTTTTCACATGTCCTACTTCTGAAGGCATAGTTACAAACTAGCATTTGAAAAACCTTTGAAATTCACTGAAAAAACCATAGGTTTCAGGCACGTTATAGTTAGAAATTAGCATTTAAAAAACCTTTGAAATTCACTGAAAAAACCATAGGTTTCAGGCACGTTATAGTTAGAAATTAGCATTTAAAAAACCTTAGAAATTCACTGAAAAAACCATAGGTTTTAGGGAAAGTTATAGTTAGTTGGACATTGCACTCGTACAAAACCCGTGAAATTCCCCGTTATAGTTAGTTCAGCTAACTATAACTCGCGCCCCCGCAATGTACTGCTGATGACGTCACATATTACAGCACTCATGACATGGTCAGTGACATCACTGATGACATCACTGATGACATCATCCATGTGATAATTTGATGCATCTCTCACACCCTAATATAACTTTTGATACACCCACTGTAAATTACAGACTGCCATTGTCAAAACCATAGACACTCCAACACCAATAACTACATACACACTCACTGATTCTTAGGTCTACACACACATCCACTCACTCACCCGTACAGTCACTCATATTTACGGTCACTCAGTACAAGACTATCATATGCACTCATACACCTATATAGACACTCACACACCGCCACTCATCCATAGAGGTACTCACACACCTAGTCAGTCATGCAAAGAATTAATCACACTCCCATTTACTCAGATGTACAGTTATACACACACCAGCTCACTTACTCATACAAATACTAGCACATTCTTACGCTCTTATACAATCACTGATACAAGTACACACTCATCCATACAGCCACTCTCACAATCACACACTCTCACTTATAGCCATTTATATACTCCAACACACATATATTCTGCCTTTCACATATGTAGTTACTCACACATGTACCACTGAGATATACATACACTCACTAACACACCCATACACACACTAACCCACCCATACAGTCCATCACAGATGCACTCTTGAAACCATGCACCCAGTGAATCACCCACTCACACATCTATGCACAGAGTCACACACACCCCACCCACACAAACACTCAGGCACCTATACAGATACTCAGACAACCAATCAATAACTCATATAGACACTCATGTAGCTATTCACAAACCCATGCAGCCGCTTACACACCAACAGACAGACGGATACAGACATTCACACAGTTTAGTCACTAACCCATGCATTCAGTAAGATACGTTTAATCACTCACTTATAGAGTCAGTCACGCACCTACTAAATCATCCATTCAGACAATTATACACCCACTCATTCTTCAATACGCCTTTCCCTATATATATTAAACATATTTAAACTTTACAGAAACACACAGTCACTGGATGATGTCATCAGTGATCTCATCAGTGATGTCACTGACCATGTCATGAGTGATGTAATATGTGACGTCATCAGCAGTGCATTGCAGGGGCGCGAGTTATAGTTAGCTGAACTAACTATAACGGGGGAATTTCACGGGTTTTGTACGAGTGCAATGTCCAACTAACTATAACTTTCCCTAAAACCTATCAATCAATCAATCAATCATTATATTTGTAAAGCGCGCTACTTACCCGTGAGGGTTTCACGGTGCTGAGGGGAGGGGGGGGGAGCTGCTACTGTTCGAATAGCCAGGTCTTGAGGAGTCTCCTGAAGGTCAGTAGGTCCTGTGTCTGCCGTAGGTGGAGGGGGAGGGTGTTCCATGTCTTGGCGGCGAGGTGGGAGAAGGATCTGCCGCCGGTGGTTGCTCTTCGGATGCGGGGGATGGTGGCGAGGGCGTGGTCGGCGGAGCGGAGCTGGCGGGTGGGGGTGTAGAAGTTGAGGCGGCAGTTGAGGTACGCTGGTCCGGTGTTGTGGAGTGCTTTGTGTGCGTGGGTGAGGAGCTTGAAGGTTATCCTCTTGTTGACAGGGAGCCAGTGCAGGTCTTTCAGGCGGGGTGTGATGTGGCTGCGGCGCGGGATGTCGAGGATCAGACGTGCTGAAGCGTTCTGGATGCGTTGGAGCCGTTTGAGGAGTTTCGACGAGGCTCCGGCGTAGAGGGCGTTTCCGTAATCCAGTCTGCTGCTGACGAGAGCCTGGGTGATCGTCCTTCTGGTTTTGGTGGGGATCCAGTTGTAGATCCTGCGAAGCATACGGAGGGTGTTGAAGCAGGAGGAGGAGACGACGTTGACCTGCTTCGTCATGGAGAGGGTGGAATCGAGGATGACCCCTAGGTTGCGTGCGTGGTCGGTGGGTGTGGGGGCCGTTCCTAGCGAGGAGGGCCACCAGGAGTCGTCCCAAGCCGAGGGGGTGGACCCGAGGATGAGGACCTCCATTTTGTCTGAGTTCAGCTTCAGCCGGCTGTTTCTCATCCAGTCGGCGACGGCCGTCATTCCCTCGTGGAGGTTGGTTTTGGCTGTGTGAGGGTCTCTGGTGAGGGAGAGGATCAGCTGGGTGTCGTCGGCGTAGGAGATGATGTTGAGGTTGTGCAGTCGGGCGATGCGGGCGAGCGAGGCCATGTAGACGTTGAACAGCGTGGGGCTGAGGGATGAGCCCTGGGTTACGCCGCAGATGATCTCGGTGGCTTTGGAGCAGAAGGGAGGAAGGCGGACGCTCTGTGTTCTCCCGGAGAGGAAGGAGGTGGTCCAGTCCAAGGCCTTCTCTTGAATCCCTGCGTCGTGGAGGCGTGCGCGTAGGGTGTGGTGGCAGACCGTGTTGAAGGCGGCCGACAGGTCCAGGAGGATGAGGGCCGTGGTTTCACCGTTGTCTAGCAGGGTTCTGATGTCGTCGGTGGCGGCTAGGAGGGCTGTCTCGGTGCTGTGGTTGCGGCGAAATCCGGACTGGGACGAGTCCAGAATGCTGTTTTCCTCGAGGAACCTGGTTAGTTGTATGTTGACGGCCTTCTCGATGACCTTCGCCGGGAACGGGAGCAGGGAGATGGGTCGGAAGTTTTTGAGGTCCTTGGGGTCAGCCGTGGGTTTCTTCAGTAGGGCGTTGATCTCGGTGTGCTTCCAGTCCTCTGGGAAGGTCGCTGTCTCGAGGGAGCTGTTGATGGCCTTCCGGAGGTGGGGTGCGATGACGGTGCTGGCCCTGTTGAAGATGTGGTGTGGGCATGGATCTGTCGGGGATCCGGAGTGTACGGAGTTCATGATCTTGATGGTGTCGTTGTTGTCTATGTTGGTCCAGGAGGTCAGGCGGTTGGTGCGAGTGGTGGTCGTGGGTGTTTCGGTGGTTGCCGGGGTGGTCGCGGTGTTGAAGCTGTCGTGGATGTCCGTGATCTTGCGGTGGAAGAAGGTGGCCAGTGAGTCGCACAGTTCTTGCGAGGGTGGGATGTCGTTGGCGCTGGAGTTGGGGTTGGAGAGTTCTTTCACGATGTTGAAGAGCTCTTTGCTGTTGTGTGCGTTGTTGTCTAGGCGGTCTTTGAAGGAGGCTCTCTTGGCGGATCTGATGAGGTGGTGGTGGTTGCGGGTGGCGTCCTTGTGAGCTGCGTAGCTTTCCGGGGTTCGTTCGCGGGTCCAGTTCTTCTCTAACTTACGGCAGATTTTCTTGGATGCCTGGAGGTCTTGGGAGAACCAGCTCGCTTTCTTCCTGGTGTGGCTGGTGGAGGGTTTCTTGATTGGGGCAAGGGCGTTGGCGCAGTTTTCGATCCATTGTCTGAGGTTGTGGGCTGCGGCGTCCGGGTCGGTCGGGTCTGCGGGTGGGCTTTGGGCGAGGGTGGTGGTTAGCTGGTTATCGGTGACTTTGCTCCAGCAGCGGCGTGGCATCTGTTGGGTGCGGTGGAGTGTGACGGGTTTCCGAAAGGTGAAGTGGATGCAGCGGTGGTCGGTCCAGTGGAGTTCGGTGGTGTGGTTGAAGCAGACGTGGGTGCTTGCTGAGAAGATGGGGTCCAGCATGTGGCCGGCGGAGTGGGTGGGCGTCGTGACGAGCTGTCTGAGTCCAAGGTTGGCGAGGTTGTCGATCAGGGCGGAGGAGTTGGGGTCGTTGTTGTTCTCGAGGTGGAAGTTCAGGTCCCCGAGGAGGATGTAGTCCGTGGAGGCGAGGGCGTGCGTGCTGACGAGGTCGGCGATGGAGTCGCAGAACTGTGGTCGGGGACCGGGGGTCTGTAGACGAGTGTTCCTCTGAGGGTGGTGTTGGGGTCGGTGTGGATCTGGAAGTGCAGGTGTTCGGCGGTGCAGAGGGTGTCAGCGTCGTTAGTCGAGATGTTGAGGGTGTTCTTGTGGATGATGGCGATTCCTCCTCCTACTCCGTTGGTGCGGTCCTTGCGGATGATCTTGTAGCCTTCCGGGATGGCTATGGCGATGTCAGGTGCTGAGGAGGAGTTCAGCCAGGTCTCGGTCAGGAAGGCGACGCCAGGGGTGTGGGTGTCGAGTAGGTCCCAGAGTTCGACGGCGTGTTTCCTGGCGGAGCGGGTGTTTAGGAGGATGCAGCGAAGGTGGTTGGATTGATTGGCGGGTGAGTTGGCGGGCTGGATGCTGGTGTAGCTGCAGTTTCGGCAGGTGAAGGGTCCGTGGGTGCGTTTCGGGGCGGCCAGGTAGCAGGTGCTTGATCGTCCGGTGTTGAGTGCGTGGAGGGTTCTGGTGGCGTAGTGGAGACGGGTGTTGTGGCAGTCGCGGGGGCCAGGGGTTTTGGCGCTGGGCGCAGTCCAGGCGCGGACGGGCACAGACGGGCTTGCCTTAGGCGCGCATATATATATATATTCACTGAAAAAACCATAGGTTTCAGGGTCATTATAGTTAGAAATTTGCATTTAAAAAACCTTTGAAATTCACTGAAAAAAACCATAGGTTTCAGGGACGTTATAGTTAGTTGGACATTTTACTCGTACAAAACCAGAGAAGTTCAGCCGTTATAGGTAGTTGAGCTAACTATAACTCGCACCCCCGCAATGCACTGCTGATGACGTCACATATTACATCATTCATGACATGGTCAGTGACATCACTGATGAAATCACTGATGACATCTCAAATGACATCACTGATGACATCATCCAGTGACTGTGTGTTTCTGTAAAGTTTAAATCTGTTTTATATATATATATTCCAAGGTGTATTGAAGAATGAGTGGGTGTATGAGTGTCTGTATGGATGATTTGGTAGGAGCATGACTGACTGCATAAGTGAGTGATTAAACGTGTCTTACTGAATGCATGGGTTAGTGACTAAACTGTGTAAAGGTCTGTATCAGTCTGTCAGTTGGTGTGTAAGCGGTTGCATGGGTTGGTGAGTAGCTAAATGAGTGTGTATATCGGTTATTGATTGATTGTCTGAGAATCTGCTTGGGTGCCTGAGTGTCTGTGTGGGTAGGTGGGGGGGTGACTCTCTGTGGCCCCCCTACCCAGGCTGATTTCAGCCCCGGGGACCCCATCCCTCAGGGCCCGGCCACTTATTAATTTGAAAGAAAGGGGAGGGGGGCTGAGTGGCCCCCCTCCCAAGGCACTTCGCCGGCCCTCACGTTGGGGACCGTGGGGGAGCCCCAATGCCCCCATGGTCCCTGCCAGCTCCCCACCTCCCGCGGGAGCCGGCATTGCTTTTGGGCAAGGGGAGCTGCTAACATGCAGCTCCCCTTGCCCAAAAGCAATTCTGCTTTGCTTCGTTGAAGCGAGAGCAGAATTTCTGCTCTCGCTTCAACGAAGCAAAGCAGTGTTTGCTATGGCAGGGCGGGATGCTCCCGCCCTGCCATAGCAAACAGCAATGTCCCGGGGGTGGCCACCCTGGGATATTGCCGGAGCTGGCCCTGGGGGGTGGCGGTCCCCAGGGCCATTGAGGGCTCCTGGAGGGGGGCCGCCCGGCCCGCCTCCCTACATTTTTAAAGGGCCGGGGAGGTGGTGGTCCCCGGGGCCGGGGGTCCGATACAGACCTCCGCATTTAAATTAGTGTATGCCCCGGGGAAGTGGTGGCCCCCGGGGCAGTGTGGGGGGGGCAGGAGCCCCCCCCACACTTTTTTATATTAATTTAAGCCCCGGGAAGGTGGCGATCCCCGGGGCTTGGGGGGGTCCATGAGGCCCCCCGCCGATAATAATGAATGCCCCGGGGAGGTGGCGGTCCCCGGGCAGCGTGGGGGGGCAGGAGCCCCCCCAATACATTATTTTACAAGCCCCAGGGAGGTGGCGGTCCCCGGGGCTGCGGGGAGGCGTGTGCCCCCGCACATTATGCATAAAGCCCCAGGGAGGTGGCGATCCCCGGAGCTGCGGGGGCCCCCACTATATAACTCCACATTGCCCCCGGGACCTGGCCCACCCGGGGGCTTAAAGAAAACGAAGCACGTGTGACCGCGCTTCGGTTTTTTTACATTTTCTCGCCGGATTTGTGGACCCTGTGCGAATTCTGCTTTTTTTGGCCCTGGGGGTCCTTGTGGGACCCCCTGAGCAGGCCTAGGGGGTCAGGGTGTTTCTACCCTGCCCCCTTTTCTTGTTTTTCATCTTTTTTTTACTCTTTTCTTGTGACTCGGTTACCGAGTCACAAGATGTCTGCCAACACTTCCTGGTTTGGAGTGTTGGCAGCCAATCAGAAAGAAGCTCGTGCTCGGGAGGGTTTGCGAACCCTCCTCGGTGCTCAGATATCAATATTTTTATTTTTTAAATTTCTCAGGAACTACTGAACGGATTAACACCATTTAAAAAAGGTCGCTTTCTAAACAAAGAGCTACCTTTTTGCCAAATTTGGTGTAATTCCGTTCAGCAGTTCGGGCTGTAGCCTGTTCCAAAATTCCTATGGAACTTAACATGAGGAAAACATGTTTTGTTAACCCCCTTTTTACTCGGCCCCTGCTTGATGAATCACCCCCAAACTTTCAAGACAGGAGCTGACCTGAGCTGGTCATTAGTTTGGAAAATTTCGCGAAGATTCGTCAAACGGCCCAAAGATATTGGCAAATCAAAAAATGCTTTTCCTATGGATAATAGGTCCTAACTATAACTACTCACTGGCAATCGCCAGTAGGTAATATATATATATTCACTGTAAAAAACATAGGTTTCAGGCACATTATAGTTAGAAATTAGAATTTAAAAAACCTTAGAAATTCACTGAAAAAAACATAGGTTTCAGGGGCGTTATAGTTAGTTGGACATTTCACTCGTACAAAACCATAGAAATTCCCCCGTTATAGTTAGTTCAGCTAACTATAACTCGCACCCTCTCAATGCACTGCTGATGACGTCACATATTACATCACTCATGACATGGTCAGTGACATCACTGATGACATCCCAAATGACATCACTGATGACATCACTGATGACATCATCCAGTGACTGTGTGTTTCTGTAAAGTTTAAATATGTTTAATATATATAGGGAAAGGCGTATTGAAGAATGACTGGGTGTATAAGTGTCTGAATGGATGATTTAGTAGGTGCGTGACTGACTCTATAAGTGAGTGATTAAACATATCTTACTGAATGCATGGGTTAGTGACTAAACTGTGTGAATGTCTGTATCCGTCTGTCTGTTGGTGTGTAAGCGGCTGCATGGGTTTGTGAATAGCTAGATGAGTGTCTATATGAGTTATTGATTGGTTGTCTCAGTATCTGTATGGGTGCCTGAGTGTTTGTGTGGGTGGGGTATGTGTGACTCTGTGCATAGATGTGTGAGTGGGTGATTCACTGGGTGCATGGTTTCAAGAGTGCATCTGTGATGGACTGTATGGGTGGGTGAGTGTGTGTATGGGTGTGTTAGTGAGTGAATGTATATCTCAGTGGTACATGTGTGAGTAACTACATATGTGAAAGGCAGTATATATGTGTGTTGGAGTATATAAGTGACTATATGTGAGAGTGTGTGATTGTGAGAGTGGCTGTATGAATGAGTGTGTGCTTGTATCAGTGATTGTATAAGAGCATAAGAATGTGCTAGTATTTGTATGAGTAAGTGAGCTGGTGTGTGTATAACTGTATAGGTGAGTAAATGGCAGTGTGATTAATTATTTGCATGACTGACTAGGTGTGTGAGTACCTCTATGGATGAGTGGCGGTGTTAGAGTGTCTATATAGGTGTATGAGTGCATATGATAGTCCTGTACTGAGTGACCGTAAGTATGAGTGACTGTACGGGTGAGTGAGTGGATGTGTGTGTAGACCTAAGAATCAGTGAGTGGGTATGTGGTTATTGGTGTTGGAGTGTCTATGATTTTGAGAATGGCAGTCTGTAATTTAGAGTGGGTGTATCAAAAGTTATATTAGGGTGAGAGAAGATTCATGAAATTATCACATGGATGATGTCATCAGTGATGTCATTTGAGATGTCATCAGTGATGTCATCAGTGATGTCACTGACCATGTCATGAGTGATGTAATATGTGACGTCATCAGCAGTGCATTGCGAGGCGCGAGTTATAGTTAGCTGAACTAACTATAACGGGGAATTTCTATGGTTTTGTACGAGTCAAATGTCCAACTAACTATAACGCCCCTGAAACCTATGTTTTTTTCAGTGAATTTCTAAGGTTTTTCAAATGCTAATTTCTAACTATAACATGCCTGAAACCTATGGTTTTTTAAGTGAATTTCTAAGGTTTTTTAAATGCTAGTTTCTAACTATGCCTACAGAGGTAGGACATGTGAAGAAAGAAGAAAAAACGCACAGAAAGAAGCAAAAGAAATGCAGAAAGAAGCAACAGAAGTCCACAAAGACGAAGAAAAGTGCAGGAAGAAGCAAAAGATGTGCAGAAAGAACCAACAGAGGAGCAGAAAGAGGCCTTGTTCCAAAATCATCCTGTGCCCACAACTTTTTCCGACGTGTTCTAGTGGTAACTGACTCTGACTAACCAGAGCCAGTGCTATGCTAAAACACACTTAGAATACAGTGAAAACACCTACATACACTAGGGAACACTATGCGTTGGGTACCCCTGTTATTAGCATGACCTCCTCTGTAAGTCCCTAGTACATAATAGGGCAGGGGGATTAAAACTACCTCTTAAAACGCACCCCGTGGCACGTTTTAAGTTGCAGGATTAAGTCCCCTTGAATTCTGAGTGTCCCTGGGGCCCAACTAGCCCCCCAGGTACCTACAGTTAGGACCACAGACCTGAGTTGCAGAGAGGCATTCCAACGCCACGCACCTTTTTTCACCTCTGTGCAACGCAACTCTGTTGTGCTTACTGAAGGTACCTGGTGGGCTAGTTGGACTCCAGGGACCCTCAGGATTGAAGGGGACTTAATCCCCCAACTTAAAACACGCCACAGGGCCATTTTGCACACATGTCACCTCAAGCCCCACCCCCTCCCTTCACCACTGTGCAAACGCGCCTGTGGCGCGTTTTAAGTTGGGGGATTAAGTCCCCTTGAATCCTGAGGGTCCCTGGAGTCCAACTAGCCCACCATGTACCTCCAAAAAGCACCACAGAGCTGCGTTGCAGAGAGGTGTAAAAAGGGGCGTGGCCTCTGTACAACTCTCTGCAACGCAGCCCCCTGGCGCATACTGGAGGTTCCTGGTGGGCTAGTTGGCCCCCAGGGACCCTCAGGATTGAAGGGGATTTAATTCCCCATTTTAAAACGCGCCACGGGGCCAGTTTGCACACATGTCACCTGAAGCCCCGCCCCCTCCCTTCACCACTGTGCAAACGCGCCCGTGGCGCGTTTTAAGTTGGGGGATTAAGTCCCCTTGAATCCTGAGGGTCCCTGGAGTCCAACTAGCCCACCATGTACCTCCAAAAGCGCCACAGAGCTGCGTTGCAGAGAGGTGTAAAAGGGCGTGGCCTCTGTACACCTCTCTGCAACGCAGCCCCTGGTGCATACTGGAGGTTCCTGGTGGGCTAGTTGGCCCCAGGGACCCCCACTATTCAAGGGGAATTCGTTCCCCATCTGCAAACGCACCAGGGGCGCGTTTGCAGAGTGATGCAAGGAGGGCGTGGCCTCCGGCGTGATGCCGGTCTTTTTATTTTTTTATTTTTAGAAGGGGGGCTGTGTGGCCCCCTTGTTTTTCTAATTTCTTGGCCCTGGGGACCCCATCCCCAGGGCCTGCCCCCTAATATTTTGTTTAATAAAAAAAAAAATTGGAAGGGGGCCGCGTGGCCCCCTCCCCAAACCTTAATCGGCCCTGGGGACCCCATCCCCCGGGGCATGGCCTTCTTTTTTTATAAAAATTTTTATGGAGGGGGGCTGCGTTGCCCCCGGGGCTGGCCCTCTCCGTTGGGGACCGTGGGGGGTCCCCATTCCCCCCACTGTCCCGCCGGCTCCCCGCGTCCTTCGGGAGCCGGCATTGCTTTTCCACATGGGGAGCTGCTAAGATGCAGCTCCCTGTGTGGAAAAGCAATCGGCTTTGGTTTTTGGTAGAGAGAGCAGGTTTCCTGCTCTCTGTTCCAAAAATCAAAGCAGTTTGCTATGACAGGATGGGAGCCGCGAGGCTCCCGTCCTGTCATAGCAAACTACAGTGTCCCGGGGGAAGGCACCCCGGGACACTGCAGGAGCCGGCCCTGGGGGGTGGTGGTCCCCAGGGCCATCAAGGGCTCCAGGAGGGGGCCGCGCGGCCCCCTCCCTCCATTGGCAAAGCCACGGGGAGGTGGTGGTCCCCGGGGCTTGGGGGTCCGTAACGGACCCCCATATTGAAATATTTAGTGCCCCGGGGAGGTGGTGGTCCCCGGGGTGTGTGGGTTGGCTCGAGAGCCCCCACACAGGTAATTTTATTTTTTTTAAAAGAAGCCCCGGGGGTGGCGGTTTCCGGGGCTGCAGGAGGGCCGAGAGCCCTCCCGCACCATTATTTTTTTAAAGCCCCGTGGGGTGGTGGTCCCCGGGGCTGAGGCCCCCCACACATAAAAATCAAAAACCCTGCATGCCCCCGGGACTTGGGCCACCCGGGGGCCAAATAGCATCGAAGCGCGGGAGACCGCGCTTCAATTTTTTTTTTTATCAGCTGGATCCGCGCAAAAATTTTTTTTTTGGGGCCCTGGGGGTCCTTGTGGGACCCCTGAGCAGGCCTAGGGGGTCAGGGTGTTTCTACCCTGCCCCCTTTTTGTGTTTTGCGCGATTGTTTTACTGCTTTCTTGTGCCTCGGTTCTATCGAGGAACAAGATGGCTGCCAACACTTCCTGGTTTGGAGTGTTGACAGCCAATTAGCATACAGCTCGTGATCGGGAGGGTACGCGGACCCTACGCGGCCATAGATATATATGTGATTTTACTTTTAATTTTCTCAGCAACTACTGAACGGATTTACACCATTTAAGCAAAAGGCACGACTCTGAACCAAGGGCTACCTGTTTGCCAAATTTGGTGTAATTCTGTTCAGCAGTTCGGGCTGTAGCTGCGACTAAAGGTTCCTATGGAAAATTACATGGGGAAAACACATTTTGGGACCCCCCTTTTTTCTCGGCCCCCGCTTGACGAATCACCCCGAGACTTTCAGGATAGGAGCGGACCAGAGCGCCCCACAAAGTTTGAAAATTTCACGAAGATTTGTCAACCGGCGCCAAAGTTATTTCAAATAGAATGATGCGGATTTCCTATGGAAAATAGGTCCTAACTATAACTATCTACTGGCGACCGCCAGTAGATTATATATATATATATATATATATATATATATATACATATATATATATATATATATATATATATATATATATATATATATTCACTGAAAAAACCATAGGTTTCAGGGGCGTTATAGTTAGTTGGACATTTCACTCGTACAAAACCATAGAAATTCCCCAGTTATAGTTAGTTCAGCTAACTATAACTTGCGCGCCCGCAGTGCACTGCTGATGACGTCACATATTACATCACTCATGACATGGTCAGTGACATCACTCATGACATCACTGATGACATCTCAAATGACATCACTGATTACATCACTGATGACATCATCCTTGTGATAGAGTGGCAGACCTCCTCTCACCCTAATATAACCTTTGATACACACACTCAAAAATACAAACTAACATATTCAAAACAATGGACATACCAATACCAGTTACAACACACCTATTCAGTAATTCCAAGATCTACACACACATCCACTCATTCACCAACAGTCCCTATACAGTCACTCATACATTTACTCACTCATCATATGTACTCATACACCTATACATCCTTTTACACACCGCCACTCATCCATAGAGTTACTCACACACATAGTCACACATGCAAACAAAGTATCAAACATCCATTTACTTGCATATACAGTTATACACACACTACCAAACTTACTTCTACAGAAACTTACACATACTTACTCTCTTAAACAATCACTTATAGAAACACCTACTTATTTGTACAGGAACTCTTCCAATCTCTCACTCTCACATATACTCACTTATATACACCAATACTCACAGATACTAGTTTAAAACATATGTAGTTACTCATAAAGACACTATTGAGACAGTCATTCACTCACTAACACACCCATACACATACTCATCCACCTATACAGTCCTGCACACATGCTGTCTTCAACACATACAAACAGTGAGTCACTCATTCATGCATCTATGCACTAAGTAATACCCCCCACCGAACCATACAGACACTCAGACACTCATAATGATACTCAAAAAACCAACTAATAACCCATATAGACACTCATGTAGCTACTCACCAACCCATGCTGCCACTTATAAACAAAGTGAGAGACTGATACAGATATTTTCATATTTAAACATTACTCACTAACCCATGTATTCACTAAGATACACTTAGTCAGTTATACAATCAATTTTACAAAAAAATCATCCATTTAGACACTTATATACCCATTTATTCTTCCATCGACCTTGAGATATACATATAGAAAACATATTTAATTTTCAGAAAAACACACATTCACTGGATGATGTCATCAGTGATGTCATTTGAGATGTCATCAGTGATGTCATAAGTGATGTCACTGACCATGTCATGAGTGATGTAATATGTGACGTCATCAGCAGTGCATTGCGGGCGCGCGAGTTATAGTTAGCTGAACTAACTATAACGGGGGAATTTCTATGGTTTTGTACGAGTGAAATGTCCACTGAAACCTATGGTTTTTTCAGTGAATTTCTAAGGTTTTTGAAATGCTAATTTCTAACTATAACGTGCCTGAAACCTATGGTTTTTTCAGTGAATTTCTAAGGTTTTTTAAATGCTAATTTCTAACTATAACGTGCCTGAAACCTATGGTTTTTTCAGTGAATATATATATTTATTATACTATGTATACATGTGAAAATTTCTCGGTCCCCTGTTTGCCTTGGTGGCACGGAAAAAATGGGTGGAACTGACGTCAGCAGGCCGACGAGGTCTTCTTATGGCTCCGATGACGTCATACGGTGTCGCGAGCGGAGCCGTGCTCGTTGACTTGGGAGAGCTAGGAAAGAATTTCCGTGGAATGCTGGTGCAGGGGATATTCACCTAAGTGTTCAGGCTAGTCCTTTGGGAGCAACTGTTTATGTTGCCACTCCAGAAACCAAAACCAGTGATCCGAGGGCAGAGGCCCTGCAGATGGCACACGAGGTGGGGAGCCCAGTCGTGTGCACCGGCGGGGCAGCGAAGAGACAAGCACCACAACCCACAAAAAAGGTAACGAGGGCACGGAAAACCAGGATCTTCTCTTTGTATCTGGCAGGAACAACAAAGTTAAAATGCCCTAGTACCAAAATGTAGAATTAGGGCTAAAACGGTCTTCAAGAGGACCTGCGATGCCGCTTCTGCCTCCCGTACCCTGGAGGCGGCACATGGGTCATGCGGTACGGTCATACTGCGGTGGTACGCACACTCGTTGACCTCTCATGGCACTGCTCCACACTTCAGGGAGGACGCTTTCCATTAGCTATGTTTTCTGATGACATGTCGCGCCGGCCCCGTGTCCAACAACAGAACTCCTTTAGATCCAAACAGACTCTTCCACTCTCTCACCGGAAGTGAAACCAGGCCACGCGGACAGTTTCACAATACAACAGCCGGGAATGCACTTTTCGGTAAAAAAACCACATTCCTTCCTCCTAATTAATCAAATAAACGTCTCACTGAAGAACAGGGGCCAGCTTCGATCAGTAAACAGCCGTTACAACGACTCTTTTACTTTGCGATACCATTACAACGCATGCATTACCACGCATGCGTTGTACATCACGAAGTCATTACTACGCATTTTTTTAGAACGCATGTTCATTTACCATGCATGCCTTTACAACGAATTTTGTTGTTAAGGTATGTATGGTAAATGACCATGCGTTCTAAAAAACATGTAGACGATCCATGTCGTTGTAAGGAAACAGAGGCTGTTCCGTTTCCTCACAACGACGTGCATCGCCCCTCAGAGATGACGTGAAGCAGGAACCACGAGGAGAGAGGAACCATGAGGAGTGAGAGGTAAGGGGGATTGGGCATGGGGTGGGGGTTTCTTTTATAGGGTTTAGGGTAGTGCAGTGGTGTTTGGGTGGTGTAGGGGGTCGTGCTGGGGGTAGTGTTTTAGGGTTTAGGGTAGTGCAGTGGTGTTTGGGTAGTGTAGGGGGTCGTGCTGGGGGTAGTGTTTTAGGGTTTAGGGTAGTGCAGTAGTGTAGCGGGTCGGGCTGGGGGTAGTGTTTTAGGGTTTAGGGTAGTGCAGTGGTGTATGGGTAGTGTAGGGGGTCATGCTGGGGTAGTGTTTTAGGGTTTAGGGTAGTGCAGTGGTGTTTGAGTAGTGTAGGGGTCATTCTGGTGGTAGTGTTTTAGGGTTTAGGGTAGTGCAGTGGTGTTTGTGTAGTGTAGGGGTCATGCTGGGGGTAGTGTTTTATGGTTTAGGGTAGTGCAGTGGTGTTTGGGTAGTGTAGGGGGTCGTGCTGGGGGTAGATTTAGGGTTTAGGGTAGTGCAGTGGTGTTTGGGTAGTGTAGGGAGTCGTGCTGGGGGTAGTGTTTTAGGGTTTAGGGTAGTGCAGTGGTGTTTGTGTAGTGTAGGGGGTTGTGCTGGGGGTAGTGTTTTAGGGTTTATGTTAGTGCAGTGGTGTTTGGGTAGTGTAGGGGGTAGTGCTGGGGTAGTGTTTTAGGGTTTAGGGCAGTGCAGTGGTGTTTGGTGTAGTGAAGGGGGTCATGCTGTGGGTAGTGTTTTAGGGTTTAGGGTAGTGCAGTCGTGTTTGTGTAGTGTAGGGGGTCGTGTTTTAGGGTATAGGGTAGTGCAGTGGTGTTTGGGTAGTGTAGGGGGTCATGCTGGGGTTAGTGTTTTAGGGTTTAGGGTAGTGCAGTGGTGTTTGGGTGGTGTAGGGGGTCATGCTGGGGGTAGTGTTTTAGGGTTTAGGGTAGTGCAGTGGTGTTTGTGTAGTGTGGGAGGTCATGCTGGGGGTATATTTTGGGTTTAGTGTAGTGCAGTGGTGTTTGGGTAGTGTAGGGAGTCATGCTGGGGGTAGTGTTTTAGGGTTTAGGGTAGTGCAGTGGTGTTTGGGTAGTGTAGGGAGTCGTGCTGGTGGTAGTGTTTTAGGGTTTAGGGTAGTGCAGTTATGTTTGGGTAGTGTAGGGTGTCGTGCTGGGGGTAGTGTTTTAGGGTTTAGGGTAGTGCAGTGGTGTTTGGGTAGTGGAGGGAGTAGTGGTTTAGGGTTTAGGGTAGTGCGCACAACCAGCCACAATATCCGTGGACAAAGGGGATCCTGACTCTTTGGAACGCTCCGTCAATTGAATAATTTGGGTCAAGGGCCCTACCACGTCCAAGACCTATCAATTCCTTTCTTGGGATCCCTCATATACTTGGAGAAAAAGGTACATAGTTTCTCATCAATTTCAGGCCTGTGTGCCACCTTCCCCTTCTGTGAGGGCCTGGGGCATTCTCCCCTCATCCTATTCCTGACCTCCCTTTCAAGGGGTTGATGGATTTTCCCCACCACATACTCTGCCACTTTGGCGTCAGGTATCCACTCTGCCGACCTAGGATGGTAAATTTGGGTAGGCTCGAACATGTCCGAGTGGACCCCGTCCCCAACCGGGGACTGAGAGGAGTGGGACTCTGGACGCCAGGGACGCCCCGAGTCCTTATCCTCATCGGGTGAGAAATCGTCCTCCGATATACCCTCTCCCTCTAAGGGAAACCCGCCGTCGGGGTCTACAATAGTGGTGACAGTGTCGCAATTTTCTCCGGGATGCTCCTCCTCCCGGCAGGGTGCATGTTTTAGCGTTCGCGCACTCTTGAGGAAGGTCTCCGTAAGTTTATCAAATCCTTCCAAGTGCCCCGCGTTATGCTTAACGGCCCTTTTATTCCCCATCTGGGAGCTACTTGGACCCGCCACCACCAGATCTGGGTCACTGAACACCCCAGGGATGCTTTTTGCCAGCTTATCAACCTGATCCCTAAGAGGAGCCAGCGCCC
Organism: Calotriton arnoldi; assembly: GCA_963921515.1. Taxonomy (NCBI): domain Eukaryota; kingdom Metazoa; phylum Chordata; class Amphibia; order Caudata; family Salamandridae; genus Calotriton; species Calotriton arnoldi. The sequence goes on from CAWUFW010013145.1 coordinate 489,652, forward strand.
TAGAAATAGCCAGAGAGAGGGCTTGGTCCACTGCTGGAGGGAGAAGTTGGGGGGGCCATTCCTCCTCCACTTCCTGGTAGGAGGAGTAAAAATGGTCTTCTGGAGAAGACATGATAGCAGAGGGTGTGAGCACAGAACAAATGCCCTTAAAATCCTTAAGACAGCCCTCTCGCCGGTGCTCCAACAGCTGGGCTTTCCCCGAAGCTGTTATAAGAATAGACTGAGGCGCAATACCAATTACCACCACCAGTTGGCGCTGGTCACTAATGTGGCCATGTGGGGAAATCACCGCGTAGCAGTGTCAAAATTAGGCGAGGGTTGGTCGGGAATCAAGCGGACACTAAAGGAGTGACCGGATTCCCAAACGCGCATAAAGACCAGCGGGAGCGCTCGACAGAGCTGCCTCGCTCGGACCAGACGCGCCTGACAGGATCTCACCACGCGCAGAGCACACAGCGGGAGAAACTGCGAGGGGGAGAACGTGCTCGGGGAAGAGCCTGCTGCGCAGGGAATATGAAACAATACCAAGGCAATAATGCTAATAACGTGCACAAGAAACCGCTATACAAACAGCAACAACGTCAGATTAAGCCAAGAATGTAAGGAATGCACTTAACTGACGAGCAGTGAAGAAAGAGGAAGCGGAAGGGACGTCACGATATTATATACGATGGACTGTGATATGATTGGACTATAGTTGCCTTGGAGACTACCCCCTAATGGTTCATGGATTGTGTAGTCTTTTGTTTAATGATTGTTGTGTTACGTTTTCTTTGAACTGCTATGCAAATAAAGTGAGGAAAGATATGCATAATCCTCGCCTCCGTCCTGCCATAGAATTCATTAAACTTTATTTGATCTGATTTAGAAACATAGATCATAAAAGTGTACATAAAAACAGTAAATCCTCTTTCCTAATACAATACAGTGAGAATTAATTAAAACCAGTAGGTAAAAACGGGTGTTACAAAGCCCGGTTCAGAGCAACGTCAGGTTAACAGAATCGCAAAGTTCAATGTTTCGCAAGATCAATCTCATGTACTTCGTGCAAAATACGCAATAAGGGGTCCAAGTAAAATGTAACGCTCCAATACCTGACCAGTTTGCACTATATAAAACTGCAGAAAAACTAAAAATAAAAAGTGTTTTGCACACTTCTGTCATTGGGCTATATGTGGGCTACATCTGGGTGATATTTGTGCTACATTTGGGCTCTTTTTTCTCTGGTGGCCATCTTGGGAGACTTATTTGTTATGAAGTTTCCTAATTTCGTCATTTACTGCAGTCTCCTCAGTAGGAAATGCTTTCAGTTTTTTACTTTGATTCCATCAAGAAGGCATTCAGATGTGTCACACATTTGCCATCAATTCAGAATGTTAGCACTCTAGTTGTTCATTAGATCACTGTAGTAAAGCTACTGCTCACCAGGGAGTTAACTGGAAGTCTACTGCTGGTACTGAAAGTGATTGTTTCAGTCTGCATGTCAGAATTTTCTAATGAAATAGAAGAGGATTTGAGATCTCACTTAAAACATGCCCTAAATTTTCTTTCTGCAGCACTAACCATAATTTCTATGGCAAAATGAACCCCCTCATTTTGTTCCTTTTTAAATTAAATGTTTTAAGAGTTACCAGTTTATTCCAATCAAGATGGCTTCAGGTGTGCCATAATTTTGTCATAAGTAAGACTGTTAGCGCTCTAGTTGTTCTTTAGAACACTCTGGGAAGCTGCAGTAGAACACAAAGGCATCAACTGACAGGCTGCTCCTGTTGAAATATAACAGGAAGATATTTGAGATCACACTTGAAACATGTCCTAATTTTTCTTTCTACAGCACTAACCATAATTTCTATGGCAAAATGAACCCCCTCATTTTGTTCCTTTTTAAATTAAATGTTTTAAGTGTTACCAGTTTATTCCAATCAAGATGGCTTCAGGTGTGCCATACTTTTGTCATAAGTAAGGCTGTTAGCACTCTAGTTGTTCTTTAGAACACTCTGGGAAGCTGCAGTAGAACACAAAGGTATCAACTGACAAGCTGCTCCTGTTGAAATATAACAGGAAGATATTTGAGATCTCACTTAAAACATGTCCTAATTTTTCTTTCTACAGCACTAACCATAATTTCTATGACAAAATGAACCCCCTCATTTTGTTCCTTTTTAAATTAAATGTTTTAAGTGTTACCAGTTTATTCCAATCAAGATGGCTTCAGGTGTGCCATAATTGTGTCATAAGTAAGACTGTTAGCGCTCTAGTTGTTCTTTAGAACACTCTGGGAAGCTGCAGTAGATCACAAAGGCATCAACTGACAGGCTGCTCCTGTTGAAATATAACAGGAAGATATTTGAAATCACACTTGAAACATGTCCTAATTTTTCTTTCTACAGCACTAACCATAATTTCTATGACAAAATGAACCCCATCATTTTGTTCCTTTTTAAATTAAATGTTTTAAGTGTTACCAGTTTATTCCAATAAAGATGGCTTCAGGTGTGCCATAATTTTGTCATAAGTAAGGCTATTAGCACTCTAGTTGTTCTTTAGAACACTCTGGGAAGCTGCAGTAGAACACAAAGGCATCAACTGACAGGCTGCTCCTTTTGAAATATAACAGGAAGATATTTGAGATCTCACTTAAAACATGTCCTAATTTTTCTTTCTACAGCACTAACCATAATTTCTATGGCAAAATGAACCCCTCATTTTGTTCCTTTTTAAATTAAATGTTTTAAGTGTTACCATTTTATTCCAATCAAGATGGCTTCAGGTGTGCCTTAATTTTGTCATAAGTAAGACTGTTAGCACTCTAGTTGTTCTTTAGAACACTCTGGGAAGCTGCAGTAGAACACAAAGGCATCAACTGACAGGCTGCTCCTGTTGAAATATAACAGGAAGATATTTGAGATCACACTTGAAACATGTCCTAATTTTTCTTTCTACATCACTAACCATAATTTCTATAACAAAATGAACCCCATCATTTTGTTCCTTTTTAAATTAAATGTTTTAAGTGTTACCAGTTTATTCCAATCAAGATGGCTTCAGGTGTGCCATACTTTTGTCATAAGTAAGGCTGTTAGCACTCTAGTTGTTCTTTAGAACACTCTGGGAAGCTGCAGTAGAACACAAAGGAATCAACTGACAGTCTCTGCCCTTGTTGGATGTACATGTTTTACTGAGAATGTCAGACTTCATTCTCACATGACTGAGAAAGATAATGTGAATTTACAGAAAATATGCTCTCATTTTAGCTTCTGGAGCACCTTCCAAAACTGTATGGGACAAGCATGTGGAAATAGTTTTCTCTCAAACATGATTCATGATATCCCAGCAGAAGGTTCTTCACAGGGTAAAATCACCTTAGAACACACCACAATTCCTGAAATTAGTATGGTACCATCAACAAATGAATTCTAATGTAACTAAAGTCTGTTATCACCCTTTATAGTTCTCCTTTTGGTAACCCTCAAAATCTTCGATTCACTACAATGCATTTCAATGGGGTACTATCATTTATATTGGTCCCAAGATGGCTGCCAGCAATTCCAGGATGAAGTGATGACAGCCAATCAGATCTCACGATGACATGTGTGGTTAGGCTCCGCCCAGATATATATGTGTTTTCTTTTCAAATTTCTCAGGAACTACTGAACGGATTTACACCATTTAAGCAAAAGGCACAACCCTGAACCAAGGGCTACCTTTTTGGCAAATTTGGTGTAATTCCGTACAGCAGTTCGGGCTGTAGCTGCGACTAAAGGTTCCTATGGAAAATTGCATGGGGAAAACACGTTTTGGGACCCCCCTTTTTTCTCGGCCCCCGCTTGCCGAATCACCCCGAGACTTTCAGGATAGGAGCGGACCGGAGCGCCCCAACAAGTTGGAAAATTTCGCGAAGATTCGTCAACCGGCGCCATAGTTATTTCAAATAGAATGGTGCGGATTTCCTATTGAAAATAGGTCCTAACTATAACTATCTACTGGTGACTGCCAGTAGATAATATATATATATATATATATATATATATATATATATATATATATATATATATATATATATATTCACTGAAAAAACCATAGGTTTCAGACACGTTATAGTTAGAAATTAGCATTTAAAGAAACCTTTGAAATTCACTGAAAAAACCATAGGTTTTAGGGACAGTTATAGTTAGTTGGACATTGCACTCGTACAAAACCCGTGAAATTCCCCTGTTATAGTTAGTTCAGCTAACTATAACTCGCGCCCTGCAATGCACTGCTGATGACGTCACATATTACATCACTCATGACATGGTCAGTGACATCACTGATGACATCACTGATGACATCACTGATGACATCATCCAGTGACTGTGTGTTTCTGTAAAGTTTAAATATGTTTAATATATATAGGGAAAGGCGTATTGAAGAATGAGTGGGTGTATAAGTGTCTGAATGGATGATTTAGTACGTGAGTGACTGACTCTACAAGTGAGTGATTAAACGTATCTTACTGAATGCATGGGTTAGTGACTAAACTGTGTGAATGTCTGTATCCGTCTGTTTGTTGGTGTGTAAGTGGATGCATGGATTTGCGAATAGCTACATGAGTGTCTATATGGGTTATTGATTGGTT